>LQNS02278180.1:6080510-6103777 GCA_001587735.2 Parhyale hawaiensis | reverse complement strand
TACGAGTATATAGCCAGGCTGGCACACTGCTTAACACTTAATTGGTTTATTGCTTTAGAGAAAATCTATAGCTTTCTGATTTTATCTATTCTAGCGGAGCACCGTACACATCACAACCGACCGCCACGGAGGGTAACTGGTAACGCCGAAGACGGCGTCAACGTTAAATAATATGAGGACAATGTCCAAAATTCTGTATAATATGCTACATGGACGGCGCATACGCTTTAAGAAGACACCGGTGCTGAAGAAAGTCCTTTCAAGAGCTCAAAATGTTTCTCTGGGTACCCCCTCACGGAGAATATATGATGGACCATAGGCCATATATAGGGTTAGGTTAGTTAGGCTCGCCCATCCTATGTTATAGGGAGCGGTGACCTCAGGAGGGACTGTGTAGTGTGTAAGTTACTTGAACCATTTGCTAGGCCTTCTGGACGTTTTGTCTTCCGTGCCCACTTTGCTTCCTTCCATTTTCATACTGCTACAGCTCATTTGATAGAATGGAGAGACTCTAACGCAGAGCAACGAAATTGATACCTCAGCTACAAAACAAGCCGTATGAATGTCGCTTAAAAGAACCGGGTCTGATTACTCTCGAACAAAGACGACTCAGGGGGCAACTAATAGAAACATTGAAGTATTTGCATGGCTTCAACGACGTACATATAACGGGACTCTTTGAAAGAGACCTCAATGATCCCTTGCAAAACAACGGCCAAAAATTCAAGCTTAAAGTTAAAAGAACGACCTTAAGTCAGTAGTTCTCTCCGTATATCATAGTTAGCATTTAGAATAGAATCCCATCTGATGTTGTTAATGCAGAATCAGTCAACGCGTTTAGAAATCGTCTTGGCATACATCGGGAGAGACATCCTCCACAGCTAAGAACTCCTCCTCCAGGAGTCGCAAACTGTTAACGGCCAAAGCTTCCGAGGCCACCTTGATCCGTCTTCTTCTCTCTTCAGCTCCAACTACTCAGTTTGACATCTCAAAGCTCGCCATCTCTATTCTCCGCATATCAGTGACACTTGATCGTGCTTGCGTGCATTCATGATAGTCTCTTTGACAGGGATTATTTCCCCTTATTTTCTCTCTCTTTTCTCCATTCCTCTATATCCTACTAACATAATGACAATAGCTTATAGAGGGCCGGGGCGTAAGTTCCAGTGTCTCTTTGGGAATGGGCCTATTGGTTTGTCTAATACCGCCTATCTAATCTAATTTACTATATGTCCCTTATTCTTTCTTCTTCTGTGATATTGTCTTTGTTGTGGAAACGGAGGTTTAAAGTACTCATTATGACAATAATTAATTCTCTGGGAACGTGTGGGATAAGACAACGAATTTGAACCAATGTTTTGTGGTTAACTGAAACGAAGATGGAGTTGTTCGGCCTTAGTGATGTGATATAGGCATCAAGGAAACCTGGAAAAGCTAGCATACCGATAAACCTCATTCTTGCGGTGAAATATAATGGAGGATCCTAAATGTTACCAGGGTATTTTTCCTGCAGCCGGTGAAGGTACGTATTACTATGAAGAAGGAATTATGAGAAATGTTAGAAGAGTCTCAAGGAAAATTTGAAGAAGGATGCTCAGAACCTTGAACTTGTACAAAGATGGTGGTTCCAACATGATAGCGATCCGAAGCACAAGGTTGAAGTGGTGGCTGAAGGACTGAGTAGACCAGAATCTAACGTTTAGGTCCGCTTTCATACACGATAGCTACTCAAAATATATGAACGAGCTGGAAGCCATTGCAATGATGAGTGCATTCGCTCCCCAAGATATTTGTATGAGCCTTGTAAAAAATTACAAGAGACATTTGGCGAATATAATTTAGCAGAAAACAACTGATTATAAGTTATAAGTTTCAACGGCATGAATACATTTCTACCTCCGCCAGGAGGGCTACGTTTTTATCGGCTTTTGTCTATCACCAAGTAAACTAAATAAATTAGGGAAGGATCTTCATAAAATCCAATAGATATTGTTTGGTATACTTGGAGGGAAAGACGATTTCCTATTGGTGAATATACGTTCAACTGTCTGTTTTTCCTCTTTTTTTCTCCTTGGCAACATAACTCAAAAAGTTATTAACAGATCGAGAAATTTATAGGAGATGTTATGGATGTTACCATGAGCATATGGCCAAAAATTTTGTCACAAATATTATAGTGGTCCGTTGGTTTATTTGTTTTTATGTCTATCAGTAACATAGCCCAAAATGTTATCAATGAATCTCCATATAATTTGCGGGATTTGTTGGAAATGCTAGAAGACACTATAGTCTTGAGCAAATTTTGGTGATCTGTTTGTGTGTTTGACTATTTTTTGTTTCAATGTTTGTTAGGATGTAACTCAAAATGTTGTGAATGGATCTTCAAGGAAATCACAGGACTTGCTAAGAACGTTCAGAGGGTGAAATGACCAAATTTTTGTGATGCAGGAAAGAAAACCAGCATTCAAGACCAAATTGATTTCAGAGTGCTTCTCTAGTTGCTAAATATTGTTTGTGAATTATTCATTGTTTTGTAAACAGATAAGAAATTTTGTGTAGCTTCTCTCATTTACTTTTAAGTATGTGCAAATTTCATTCTCTTGATCTCACTGGTTTTGAGGCATATTAGAAAAATTATGCGTTAACGTCGAGGTACGAATGCACTTAGCGGGTGCTGTATTTGCCTCTCAAGCTTAGATTTACGCAAGTAATCGCCTTTAATTTTCCGTTTTGTTTCGTGATTAAGATTCCTTTTTTCTTCAAAGTGTGTTCGACGTAAGTGCCCTCAGATCATCGGAGGCTTAATTGATAAAATTTGAATCGGTAGCTGCAATATAGAAGCTTTTAATATACATTTGCTTTCCGTTCGTAGGACTGTATTGGATTATTACAATTCGATTGTAATTTATTTTGACAAAACAATTTTGGCAAATTAATTAATATAGAAATGGCACTCACAGCTGTAAAATCAATCGCTTAAACCTAGTGAAAACCTTAATCTCGTTCACTATTCTGTATGGCAATATTGAACACGCTTTTTGCATTGGTTATTTTCACGGCAATCCTGCTAGTCATGGGAAATGTAATATTCATAGCAATCGGAGTATAAAGACCAGTCAAGTTATTTATAGCAATCGAAGTCTTCATAGCGAAAGTACTACTCATCGGATTGAATTTAATGTCACTGGCGAATAACGATGAGCGCAATCGCGTACTTGAATGTAGTAGCTGCAGCTGATGCTAAAAGGGAAATTTGAGTGACGAATTATTTAGAGTTGGGTGAAAGGTTCATTGTAACGCCAGTAGTCTTAATGCCATCTGTTGCAGCTATGAACAGCGTCTCATTACATCATGTGGAATTAAATTTATGGAGACACACTGAATAATTAATAATTATTGGTCACCCACGTCCGATCGCTCCTCACTGCATCAAGCTGCTAATGTAACTAGCGTTAACATGACCCAATGGGATTATCGATGCTAGGCTTAGAGAAGCATCTCAATTGTCTTTAATCATTAATTAGAGCATGTTCAACATGCGGTATTGCTCTCGAAGTAAACGCCGATTTTCTATTGAACAAAATCTCCATCATGGTATGGATGGATCGATACATTATTGCCTTCGGAAGTAGAAATGCGTTTACGAAAGGTTGTGTAGTGCCAGTCGATAGTATTGTTTCTGGACAGAACATTGCCCAAAGGATAAAGATTGGATCATAGATCTCAGGCCAGGTTGCAGGTCGTGGTTGACTTATCAGTTTGATCTGGAGCATTTCAGGCATACTTAGTCTTGCAAAGATCACAGGTCGCTCTGCTCATTGCTTGGTCTCCGGGTGACGAAGCAAGGCGATGGCTTGCCATTGGAGAACCATAAGGGTCACACTCCATGAATAGGACCAACGCTTCTTTTTGAAGTGTTGTACAAGTTAGGCCTATCGACTTTAGCTTAACTCGCCTTTTCGATGCCAATCGATGTTACCTGACAATATGTCCCTACTTTTCCTTCCGGGATAAAAATCCTAATAATGTGCCTATAAGGTAGTTTCGGAACGTATCCCTCACAAAATAGGGTCGCTTCGGCCCACCAAAGAAGCTGAGTTACGGCCTTAAGTTCTGCAGCTACCCTGATTTTTGTCAGGACGCTACCCCAATTTAATCTAAGACACTCTGGTAAGACGCATACTCTTTATACAGAGACCAATTTTGATGCCAGTCAAGTGAAATTGAACCAAAACATCGGCTGCTTTAAATGTATCGTCTTGCTTCATTGACTTGCTAACCTAACGCCTCAATCGATTCACCCATCCAAGTAAGAATCTGGTTAAGGCGCTACATCCAAGAGAACACTCTGCTGTAAACAGCCTCTTGGCTTACGTCTGCTGACTAATTCATACTCCCTCTTGTTCACTTATTTCCTTAAGAATTCACAGAATCATTTAGCTACAGTGACTCACGGAGGTGTAAACAACAAAGATGTCCCGAGTCTGCAAGGTATTTTCACTGAATATTCGAGAACTGTTCCCTCTCAGGGTGTAACAAGGCCCTTGCTTTGCCCCATGAAAAGCAGCTTTGATTCGATTTGCTAGAGATGGTCCCTGCCTCCGCTTGCATCTCTCAAACTCTACTTCTCATCTTGTTCTGTCAGTTCTCCGAGGCATAAGAAAATTGTGGTTGTTGTAACCGAGTTAAAGGAGATCGAATCTTGCAAGGCTTTCACTTGGCTAGCTGAGTTCTTTGGGTTTTGCATTTGTGTTTGACGTAATACCTGTACTGTGTGCGTCGTGGATTTTGCGCTAAGAAATGAAATGTAGCTTCCCGAATATTTCAGGGCTCAGCAGTTTTGTTCACAGGAATGCTAGAATATGTGATACTTTCCTCATTAAGAGTGAAACAAAATCGAAGTATGTAGTTTTACGATGATTGTGGGACATTACAGTTGTTCTGTGGTGTTACTGATACTGATACATCGTAAATTCTGTGTTATCAGGAAAACAAACTGAACGTTCTCCATAGAAATAGTTAAATTTTGCGTTTATCGTTAATGTTATACCTTCACTACAAGTATAATAATGATAAAGAACAATACTGACAGCTATATGTATCAAAATTCTTGCGTTAAGCATCAACTCAACCGAACGTTTGTCCTCATGTGGTTCTGCTTTGTAGGTTACAGTGAAACTTAGTTACGCATGCGCCTTGGTAGGCGATATTATCCTGTTGTAAGCTTTGCTGTACTTTTTATTGGTTTATTTCATTTTTCTGCCGGTCGACTTCACGATATTGTGGTCTGGCTCTTGCTGGAGGGATCGTCTAGATCCACAAGTAACTCGAGTCAAGCTGAATCAAATCTTATTAGGGTTTCCATCTACTTAGGTTATTAGGTTCTCCAGATTTGATTTTTTTCTTCATTTTCACTCACCAGAAAGCCAGCCCATCAGACTCAAAAGAGTGAAATTTAATCAGTCATTCTTTTCTCAAAGTTTTCTTACTCTTCATGCCAAGTGTGCTGCTCCGTCGGTCATCTTCATTAGATGATGAACCTGCTCCAAGTCGAAGTGCTGTACCCCAGTTCCTTGAATTACTGAAGCCACTGCGACTAAATCCTAACCAAACTTTCCGTCGAAAAACAGCGTAGACTACAGCGGATGTTCTCGTATTACCAGAATTCTCGTCTCTCGAGCAAGAAGACTTTCAATGATATTTCACTCTCAGTGACCGAAAGAGTTCTGTCTGCATTTAATTTCAGCGCCATCACTTCCTTCCATTTAGAGATTACTCTGCTGGTGCAGCCCAGCCACTCCTCTGGGAATCAATTCACATTGAGCAGATTTCCGTCTTCGATGCCCAAGAGCGTTCCCGTCTCTGCATCATGGAGAAGAGAGAGAGTGAAAGAGAAAAAAAAAAAAAAAAGCGGATTACATGACCTCGATACGTCAGATCTACCTCAAGGCTGGAAATTATTTCTTGTTCAATGTCTTAAAGTTATTCTTGCCTGCATTGCAAGGAAAGAAAGTATAGACGAGTTCGATACGTCGTATCTTCCGCAAGGATGAAACTAGTTTCGCTTTTCAGACTTTTAAGGGCTCCTCTTATTTAATATGACCAAAAGAAGCACGACATCACTGTCCGTACAGGTAACCAACTACCCTGCATTAAGTATAAAATAACAGAAAATTCGCTGATCTTTGCTTGAAAATTATCCCGTTTGTAGAACAATCGCTATCCGTGATGTCAAATAGATTTCATCAGCACATAGAGAGAAATAATTGTATTCGAGGCTTGAATTTAATCAGTAATCAGTTGTCCCATCATTGTATAAGTATCTATTTACTTTATTTCACTAAATCCGTTTGGATAGTAAGGCATAATAACAACGGATTTCATTTAACGTGCCTGCCGCTTGCCCACTTTACACCAAATTTAACATTTCCATCTTTGATGCTCATAACTAATCCCACCTGTGCATCTGATCACAAAAAAAAAGAAAAACACTCAAATTTTAACATGCAGGTATATAACTACAGAGAAAATTTGTCGTCTCTGTAACTCGGGAGTACTTCTACCTGTAACATCACCTTGGCAAACCCGTTTTCGTATTATGGGCTTTCAGCGTTCAAATCCCATTGAAATGCAATCAGGGGTATATTCTGGCGGGCCCTTTTCCTGCTGCAATATATTTGGGCCTCACGAAGCCAATGGTCCCAAGTGCCGTTTCTGCAGGGGATGTTGCACCTGCCCGCAGCTTCTGCTGACGAGGTTAGTTTTGTAAAGTTAAGTAGGTTCTCTATTTCCCCTTTCTGTTCCTTGAGGTGGGCTGTCGATGGAGATAGCCGATCTATAGTACGCGGGAACCTCTACTCTCTCTCGTGTGGAAGGCCCCGAAAGGGACCGTCCCATCGAGTGTCTTTTTCTATACCTTTGCGCTTGATTTCCGCCAGTAGTAGCGCACTCGGCCAACTGAGACTTACCGGCAAGAATGCCGAGATAAAACATTCTTATACTGATGCGACGTAATAAACTGATTCACACTGCTTGGATCACGTCATATAACGTGGATACAGTGGTAAGACCAGGAATATAATGATAAAGAAATGCCATTGAAAATGGAAAATATATCTTTTTTGTTTCCGGTAGGCAGTAGTAATCCTATTATGTACCGTTTTCTTATCACGATGGCAAAATACCAGTTTTACGATTTCTTGTACTCTTGCAATAATAATAAAGTTATGTAAATTACTAAACTAGAAAAGAGCGCCTCTAAGCTTGACAGTAATTGTGCGAGAATATAACAGAGGAGAATATTTGTTAATGTGCGCTCAGAGTAAGGAATTCATTACAAAAATAAAAAAAATTATCTTTCCTTCGATAATCAGGAGTGATACAATGTTTGTGTATTACGACAGAAAAAGCTTGCACTTAAAAATTCTTCTCCTGTAAAAGTGAAGAAGATGTGTCAGACAAGACGCAAATAAATAAACATTAACATACTTTGAGAGCAGAAATCTTGTTTAACATTGACAAAAAATAATTTTCCCGTCTCTGATGCTCAAGAGCATGCAATACTACTTCTGTATCACACGAACAAATACTCTATACATATTTTACCGTGTTCTCTACTATGAGTCTCACAATCATTGAGTATGATTCTGTCTTTCTTCTCTGATACTCAAGACTATGCTGTCTCGCTTTATATATGTCACGGGTGAAAAACTGAGATGATGTTATAGTGAGCTTAGCGTGGGGCGCTTTGCATGGAATTCCTCGTAACTAAATTCACAAGTTGGAAGTTCGGCCGTTATATCGCAGCAAGTTTCATTGTGTCACTTGCATGAATGTTTATCTTGGGCGGCAAGTTTTAATTGCAAGGGCAAGCAACAGCAAACGCGCTGCTTGTGCTTCGCCGATACTGGAGAGCCTTCAGGGAAGCTTTGTCTTTGTCTCTCTATAATTAAAGTCAATTAGTTGCGCAAATATGCCGAGGCGCTTTAGTTAAAATAAGTAGTGTAAATTGGGCAATGTGTAGAGGAAACCCGTTGAAAAAGTGGGGAAATCGCTCCAGCCTTTTGATTTGCTGTATGGGGAAACTTTGTTGCTGAAAGAAGTTGACCAACTTTGTTCGAAATGAATGTTAATGATGTACGTGCATCCATCGCTGCAAAGGGAATCCACGGAAGGAGATTAAACCTCTACACTATGGTGCCTAATGAAGCCTTGTGAATATTAGTATAAAAAACAGGGGCAGCGTTATGCAAAACGACATGTAAAATTATACCTTACGTAGGACACTCAGATGCAGACAGAGTTAATAGCAAATCTGTGGACGAGAAAGTTATATCGGTATATATTTGATTTATATAGTTCTGTTGCTGAACTAGGTGAAGTAACATTTATTTAACCATTATGAAACGCAACTAAACTGCCTCTTCTGTGAAATAAAATGTAAGGCCACTGAAAATTATGAACCAAAAGACCGCTATTATCCATCGTGATGCTGTACTTTTAGCTTTCAAAGTGAAGTCGTTCTGTTACAGTATTCAAGTTTCCTATGCAGTTTAATGAAGCAAATTAATTTCAGATGAATTTTGATTGTGCCATTTCTCAATATGTGAAGCACTTACCTTGGCTTCCGCTTGTAGCGTCGGCACTTAACTTCCTCAGCACAACTATGACTTGTGCTTTGCAGAATAACCGAATGAAATTACTCATTCGTTTACGGTGCCACGCGTGTAGCTGAGTGCATATGTACATTTTGGTCCTGTACATGCTACATATGTTGTTGTAGTTACGCAGGAGGAGGCTCCGGAGGGGTTCGAGCAAGTGGCGAAAGGTATGAATAGGAAAGAAGAGAGGGCAGGAGGTGAAGTGCAGATAAAAGATTGTCCCATAGAGAGGTGGGAAGAAGCGGGGTGGGATGAGCAGGACATTCGAATAGGTGGTTCACAGTGTGAGGGCCATTGTGGCTTCGGAGCAGGAGTCTGAGTCTGCTTGTCCGACCCTGTGGCGGTAAGACATCAGGGCAGATCAAAAGCCTGAACGTAGTTGCAATAGGGTAGAGCGGGACGCCCGTGGAAGAACGGTCTCCTCAGGCGTGATCACCGGTGGAACGGTGCCCAAAACCCTGCTCACAGAGACTGTCTATAGTGAAGCTCGCCCGGCAGACCGATGGAAGAAGAAGATAGCTGCACGGTACTCTTCAGATGGCATGATATTACATGTTAGCAAGTCGTTGACGTCAGTGTGGAATCTGGTCGACAGATTTTGGCGGATGCGTCGATGACCGGCCTGTGCAGTGACGACAGACTGGGCTGGGTGCTCGGGACGAAGGGCGGAGATGAGGTATTGGCGGCACTGTAGGTCAAGAGATTGTCGACCCTTAGGAATTTGGACTCTGAATGGAGATGATCGATGGATGCCATGATGATCAAAGGCGTTTTGAACTGTCTGAAGCTTCTGAATCGCCGAATGGCGAGCTCCAGGATACCAGACAGGAGCCACGTAGGTGAAGAGGGGTCGGATAAATGACTCATAATTATCTGAGAAGCAGGGTCTCCTTGCACTGGCCCCAGCGTGTGCCAGCTAGGGCTTTGAGCAATCTAAAGCGGCTGGAGGCTCGTGCAGCGATAGAAGTGATGTGAGGTGTAAAAGTAAAGTGGGTGTCGAAAGTGACGCCGAGGATCTTGGGGCGGCGCTCCAGAGGAAGAACGGTGTTGTTAACAGTGATTTGAGGGTCAAGTCTAGACTGATGGGTGTCGGCCGTCAATAGTGTTGAGTTAGATTTAGAGGTTGAGATGGTGAGGTCCTTGTCAGCTGCCCAGTCACTGTTCAAGTCAAAGTGATCTGATAGAGCGGCTGCAGCGGTGAGAGGGTGGCATTGGGCCGCCACGACAGTGAAGTCGTCGGTGTATGATGTCACAAGGGGACGACAGAAATGGTCCCAAGAACTGGGTAAAACTGAGACGTAGTGGTTGAAAAGTGAAGGCGAGACAACAGAACCCTGAGGAGCCTCCCCTGGGAACGAAAAGCGTTATAGAGGCAGCATGCGGCACGACCCCTGAGGTGAGCCATTTGACAATATTATGATTGAGCGTGGTGTTAGAGACCGAGGAGAGGAGGCCTTCAGTGGAAACAGTGTCGAAGGCTTTGCTGAAATCAATCAGCAAAGCCACCGTGCGGTCATGGGGCTTAAGCTTATTCATGCCATTGGATGCTTGGAAGGAAAGGGGTAGAAGAGCAGATGTGGAATGTATGGGCCATAAGCCATGTTAGTGAGGAGAGGGCTGGAATGCCTCATTGATGAAAGGCAGCAGAAGGCGTTCCAGGACCTTGGCAGCAGAGCACAAAGCGATATTGGGCGGTAGGAGGTCCCCTTGTCCGCAGGTTTGGGTGGTTTTAGAATGGCAATTATGTTAGCTAATTTCCATAGAGCGGGGGATGTCGGCGTGAGCAAGGGAGAGATTGTATTGTCTGGTCAAATAGAGGAGACTCTGCAGTTCAATTGTGGGTACTCATCGCAAGAAGAGGAGGGACTCCTGTACATGCTATAGGCGCACTGGGCGCCTTACTTGAGCTCTCGTGGATTCCCACATCTAGCAGCATTCACACACAGCGTCACAGGTCGACAGTATGATCATCACTGAGCCAAGGCCTTTGTCGTTCAAGCTTGATTGAGCTCCGAAGATATATTGCAGACACACGTGTATGGTACTGTTACCGAGACATCTTCACCATGGGAACAATACTCTCCACAGCTACGAACACCTCCTCGAGGAGTCACAAACTCTTAACGTCCAAAGCTTTAAGGGCCACCTTTCACCATTACCGTCATGCGTCGATGGATCTACAACAATTAAGTGTTATAGCACGATCTACTCCTTGGCTGAGTTTATTCGCTTCTTCTCTTGTTCGTGAGATGTTTAAATGATTTGACGACATAATTGCAACACCTCAGAGAGGGTGGGAGCATGATTCCCAGCCCCTCCGTCTATTGCTAGCTAACTTATCCAATAATCTAGTTTTTCCTTTGCTAGAAAGGGCTGCAACAGTGCTAAAATACAGTTTCTAGCGAATTTCGAATTAATTTGGTTCGTCAAAATTTATATTCATATTTCCTTTATTTACTTTGCGTAAAAAAATGCCTTCAAATATGTGGACTAAAGACTAGGTTTCGCGCACTGTCCGTACTGTACTGGCAAGAATAAAACACTTTACTTTTGTTGTCCCTGAGACGACAACCTATTCTTACTACCCGGCACAGTTATCGGTTTTAGTGGAGAGAGCTCACACAGTCTGCTTGCATTGGCAACTGTTAACGTTCTAACCGAGCTACCTAGTTCTGATCTCCCGTAAAGTCATCAGTTCTAGGGCATACAGTTCACACGTATAGTCTGCTTATGTACATAGACTAGCAGCTGCTAATGTTATAACCGAGACATGCAGTCGTCAATCTCGATGTGCAGCCATCGGTTCTGCTGTAATGCGCACTGTCCGCACGGTCTGAAAGCATTGAACACTCGCTGCTTTGACTGCCAGAAAAATGTTTTGATGTTCGACTGAAGAGCTGCAATTGACATCTCGAGTGATTAGGCTACTCTGGAAAAGAGAGAAATTTCAGAGGTCGAAACGGAAATAAGCGGACTGTTGGCCGGTGTTTTCTTTTTACTCTTTAGGCAAAGCAAAACTGTAAAAGTCACTGATTGCTTGCTGAAATTTTTACTGGGATATTCTAACTCTTAATCCGCCTGCCACTTCTCTTTCTATTTCTGTATTAGTGAATAAATCTTCAGTGATTTTATACGGCACGAGATTGCAGGCCTGGTGAGGGATCTAAAGTGAAGAAAAAGTTAGTTGTGAAGAAAAAGTTAGTTTTCATTCCATGATATTCCGCTCTAGAATTAAAGTATGTTTCTATTCTAGATAATTTTTTTTCAAAGAAGGCTCTAGCCTACATCTATGATAAGAATAGTAATTATAATATGTTTGCATTTCTGAAACATAATTAGTGTGGGGCAGATATGTAGGATATACTATCTACAAGCAGCGACCTAAAGTGCTAGATTCTAAATGAATGAACAGCTACCAGTCCTTCTAATTGTGCTGTGCACGTCGCCGTGATTTTCCCCGCAATAAATATTATTTTGCGAATGCAATAACGCCTGTCACAGGCAGGCCCACTGGCTCGATTACATCGATTAAAATTCGTGTGTGAGGAACTAGGCTACCGGAAAATAGTTCATTATTTCGCCGAGACTGGGGCTCTTGTAGCGAAAAATGAACCTTAATAATTCAGTTTATTGCGATGGTCGAGTTCACTGACGCCAGTTTCATAAGTTACGAACTTCAAAGCAATGCGCTTAATATGTGCCACAAGAAACTTAGGAATTAATATTAACAGGAAACCAACAGGCTTGTCACAACCAGTTTTGAAAAAAGTTCTCACATTTCATTAAAAAATCTGTTTGTGACCAGAATAAAGTAGGGATACTTGCTTGATAAATCATTGGGAATATGACGAGAATATTGGTATTTCTAACTGAAGAAAAAACTTGAACAAAAAATGGCATTTGACCGAAGAAAATCTCGATATGGGGGAAAATAGCGTTATATTTTAACCTGAGAAATATGGATATACTGTATGAGCAGTAATTATAATCTGTGACTGAAAAATGGAGATATGTGTGCACAACCCCTCAGGGGGCATAAGCTGTGTCATACGCTATAGGGCTTAGTTATGTTCTCCCAGCCTATATTATGGGGAGAAGCGTCCAGAACGAGGACTTTATAGTGGATATCACAGGGAATAGCATTGAGTTTGCTAGGCCTTCGGGATTCCTTTCCTTCGTGCCCACTTTGCTTCCTTCCACTTTCATACTCGTAATGCCGATACTTTATTGTGATTTTCCTCTTCTTTTTTGACTTGCTGTTCCCATACGCGTTGATCCTGTGTGGGAAACCCTTTGTATACAGGTTCCACTTTTCTATCAGCATACTGTATGTCCCTTCTTTCTTACTATGTACTAAATCGCCTTTACTGTGGAAACGGAGGTTTCAACTAGGCAATCTTTCAAAAAAAAAAAAAAAAAAAACAGCTCTCCGACCGTGTATCCTCAGCCCTTCAAACTTGCTCAGTTCTGAGATGACATTGATTTCGATGATTTTGTTGAATTGAGTTTCTTTCTTCTAAGGACGGAAAAGGGGTAGTGATCGCACACAGCCGAGCTCTACTGCTTAAAGCTGTTTGCAGATGTAGAGGTGATATGGGAACTTGATCATGCTGGTTAAAGTTTACAGGCAGAATACAGTATTACATTTTCGGCAGAGTAGACATGACAGGGGAGAAAATGGAGGTTCGCTTGTCTACTACTTTCCTGCTTTCATTGCCTGACAGAGCGAGCACACCAGTACGTAACGAAAATAATGTGTGTAGAAAAACTTACGATTTGAGAGGAACAATAATAATAATAATAATAATAATAATAATAATAATAATAATGATAAATAAATAGTCTTAAGTGGGTAGAAAATACTGTGGCCTTGACAGGAAAATGTGTACACGTGCGTAAAATTTATGGAAATATGGGCTGCATAGGAGCTAAGAGCAAGCTATGTACAAAATTATAGGTAAACATATTACAAAGTTAATGCGTATTTGCTTAGTACTTAAATTTATTGAAAATTGACTTACAAACTTTCCTGTGAACCAAATTTACCTTCAAATTTGCAAAACAATTTGAAATCTACTACTATTTTTCATTTCTAAATGTCTTGATATTCTGCGATAGAAATCAGCTAAATTGAATCCCCAAAATTATTTTTTTCCAACCTAGAGACTCCTTGGGAGGCATAGGTTGGCCCATAGGGTTAGTTGAGTCAGGCTGGCCAATCCTTTGTAATAGGGAGTCACTCCTCCATCCCGGGGGGGGGGGGGACTCCATAACCCCATAGGTCTCCCTAGCCTCAGTTAGTCTTTCAGAATGTGTGTCCACAGCTCCACTTTAGAGCTTTCTATCTTTATACTTCTAGTTATCACTTTGAGTTATGCTCGTCCTCTTTTTTTTTTTTTTTTTTTTTTTACTGACTTCTCGCAGAGGGCATATGCATGGCCTCCTCAAGTACAGGCCTGGGTCTGGGCCTCGAAAATGGTCCGATTGCGTACAGTCACTGGAGAAATTATTAGACGCAGCCTGGCATTATTGGTACCTACTTTACATATTTTGGACATATCTGGATGGAAAGTTTTCTTTAAACTATTTACCAGTTAAAAATAACAATAGTTTGAATTTTCTATCTAGATATGCCCAAAATATGCAGAACGTGTACCAAAAACATCGGGCTGCGTTTAACCGTTAGTCGTGGGAGTTTACCGATCGGACCAACTTCGTGACGTAGAGACCCAGGCCTGTACTTAGAGGCCTTGGCATAGGTTAGGCCATAGACCATAGGATCAGGCTAGTTAGGTTCGCCCATCAAATGTTAATGGGGAGCAGTGGCCCCAGGGGTATTGCAAAGCTTACCTTAGCTATCAGTTAAGCCTTCGGGAGGTCTGTCTATTGTGCCTGCTTTGTTTCTTTCCGTTGTTTCTTACTATGTACTAAATCGCCTTTACTGTGGAGACGGAGGCTTCAACTATAGGCAATCTTTAATACTGATGATATTTTATTTATTCCTTCTCTTCTTTACCGACTTGCTGTATTCATGCGCGCTTATCTTCTGTAGGATGACCTTCGCACTTGGATAGGTTTCACTTCGCTCTATCGCCCTTAGTCGGCCAGTGTGTCGCGCTAAAATCTCCGTAACAATAATAATCGAGCTTCTAGTTTCTATTTCTTGCTTTGTAACGACTGTACTATGCTTACGTGACCTTAAAAATAAGTTTTTATGAACTGTAGCTCAGAGTATGGTCATCCAACTTGTGAAACCTCAAGATAACAATGAAATTATAAAAATGATACTGCAATTTTTTATCATAAAAAGGGTAAATTATTGAAGCATACTCGTACACACATTACCCTTCATTATCACAGGTATCTTTACTGTTGCTAAGTTCATATATTTAATTAAAGTGGACATATTGCCAGTTTTACTCTACTATGCCGACAAGGAATACATTAAGTCAATCGCTATTGCTACAGTAAGCTCATAGTGAGCACAAGGAACGACGCAGCGAACTTAAGCATACATTTTGGAAAGAATACTAGTAGCTGATTAACTGCAAATTATTTCTCGATTTATCCCTTCCCATTCGACCGTTGAGCCACTAAATTACGGCAGTTTATCGCTTGAAAACCCATTTGGTAGGAATTCAATGCCTCTGTAGGGCGCGCGAACCGAGGCGTGCCCGTTATATGCAACAAAATTGTCCTAAAGAGAATTCGGGACCGTAAAGCGACCTCCGGACGCTGTTAGAACTCGAAAAATTTGATGCGCTTTTTGAAATAGTGTCGGAGTGCTGCAAGCGGCATGCAAGGATCGGGTAGAGATATTTAGAATTTGAAGATTGTGTATTTTTTTTTTTTTAAATAGCGCGGAGTATTGCAAGCGCTATGAAGGAATAGAGTAAAGATCTTTTGAATTTGAAGATTGTGTAAGTTATTTTTTTAAAAAATGGTGTCGGAGTCGTGTAAGCGCCACGTTACTAGGGTAAAGATACACTGAATCTGAAGATTGTGTAGGTTATCCACTGTGTGATAGAAAGCGTAACTCTTAAAAGTGTAAAAGAGGTGTAGTGCTTGCTGAAAATTCCTTACAGATGAGGTAAAGATAACAGAAATTTATTATTTGATCTGTAAATTCTTCTTCGTGTTGTTTAAAACCAGGGCACTACAATGTGTTTCTTAACTTAAATGTTTATCACCCGCGAATGAAGGGAGAGAGGTGATTTCGTTTTCGTTGAAGATTTAAGTATATATACTGTATTTTTATACAGATAAATATATATATATTTGTCTGCCCACCAAAAAAGCGGTCGAAGGAGTTGAGCAATGTTCATAATTTTTTGTAGGGAGTTTGGTGAGTTGACCTAGATGTGACCCGTGCCAAGAAGCTAGGCCTAGCTGGCCATCAATAATGACGGCGTTGAATTTGCCTCCACGGCGGCAAATTATCTTACGCCACGAGGCGTTCTATATATTTTCCTATATTATTATTGAAGCTCTGCTCTTTGGGATCGGGACTGTGCCCTAACCTCGTTCATCAAAAATGACACCATTGAATTTGCCCCTACCGCGAATGATGTTCTTACGCCACGAGGCGTTCAAGTCTGCTCTGTAATTGAACAAACCTAATCCATTTGCTTTGTACAGAGAAGACACTAAAAAAGCTCCGCGGATAAGTAATGTTCTTTGAAATCCGCCCAAATGTAGCAAGAAATCCAATCCACTGACAGTGAAGATGAAACTAGTTATTCATTTCAGCTTTCTAGATTATTAGCTTTTAGTGTGTTTTAGCTTTGACGCTGTGTATGCATTCTCTGCTAGAAGTCTATTGAATTCAATGTGCCGGCTTCTCTATAATTCAAGCCTAAGATCACAATTTTTATTTTGTGAACACGCGAGAGCGATAAGCAAATTACTGACAATATTGTCAAAGATTTTAGTTCTGCATTCTGTACTAAATCACTAAAGTCTACCACATCATATGTTATGGGGCCCGGCAACCCCAGGGGCCCGTGTAGGTTACCTCAGCCATTAGTTAGGCCTTTGGAACGTTTGTCTTTCGTGCCCACTTCACTTCCTTCCTGATTTCATTCTCCTACTTGCTCATGCTTTATTCTGTTCTTCCTCTTCTTTCCCGACTAGCTGTTCCCATGCGCGTTGATCCTGTGGGTGAACACCTTCCTGCATGGGTTCTCCGTTTTTGTTGGCATGCTATATGTCCCTTGCTCTTTCCTCTCTTATATCGTTCTGCTCGGAAACGGAAGCTTAAACTCTCTGACTGTAACAAACTAACTGCCACATCATATACTTGATTCATGGGCAGTACAAGCGAATCCATCACGTTATATAATAATTCACGAGCAGTACCAATACATATACGGTTCTATTAAGTGAATGATTTCACGTTCATTATCATTACTTTTTCCTCGTCCGATTCTAATCACGTAATATCCACACTCTCCAATATTTTACGTATTTCACGTTTATGGTCAATACTTTTCCTATGTAATACTTTTCCTATGTCAGAATCTTACACCATTACACCCGTACTTTCCACCGCGTCAATCATTTCACTTGTTGTCTTAATGCTTTTCATCATTTCAAATGTTCACATAGAATTTCAAAGCTTTCCGGTGCATCAAATTGTCCACATGCATGCGTCAAGCCTTCTTGCTGCAGTAGCCCTTTTCCATCAGGATATAATGAAGGCTCTTATTATCAAAGACTACTCCATTTAAGCGGCAATGTAATGCACTTAGGCTTCGGTGTAGTGCGCATTGACTTTTGTGGACACTTCGCCATCACAGTATTCTTTCCGAGCGTTTCAATAGAGTCAAGGCTGTAAATCACACCTCTAATGGTCACTTTGAAAGCTTTTACTCGATAAATAGCAGAGATTGCACTCTACCATCGACGCTTGCAGCTCCCACTGCTGCATGGCAAAGTTCAGCAATGGACCAAAGCTGGCGGAACTACCGCGAAGGCAGATAGCCCAATTTAGCTGAGGCACAGGTTCGAATTATTAAAGTTCAGTGACATAGTTATCGAGGATGGTTACTGATAGGCTAGCATGGGTGTCTGATAATGTTGGGGTAATTTGATGGTGAATGGTCATCGTTTCAATGCTCTTTTAAAGGTTTTCCAACTTGCCGAACTGACTTTACCGTATCAGTTCCTGATGCAGGTTTCTTAATTAGAAAATAAATATTTTTCCACGAAAATCCCTACTGAAAAACCTGTTGCAAGTTCCCAGGTATGAATTATTTTATCAGACTCCCTTCTTTTTTCATGCACATATGTGCAAATAAGCTCGTTAATATGCAATAAATATTTTAATTAACTGAAATTGTATTTATATTTTATGTTCTCCATAGCAAGCTCTCACAATTTTTATATGCACTGCTGGTGTTTTCCTTCAGGAAACACCCAAATGGATGCGGATGACGTCACAGTCACTGTTTAATCGAGCAGTTATCAGTTGTTTTCTAACCTTGCCGAGCAGGACGCTCGGCAGGGCTCCTATATATAGCGTTCTTATATCAGCATCCCCACACAGACACACCTACACATGCAAGTACGCATATTAAATGCTTTGTGAATTATTTGATGTGTATCAATTATTCCCAAGACGTAATCAATTGTGCAATCGTTGAGATCTTGGCGTAACTATGCAGAAAGAACTCTAGTCATAGTAACCAACTGCTGTAACGAGACTCATTTCATTTGAAGGTTGAATTATTCAGTCATGAGTACTAAGGTATGCTTGATCGAAACTAGCTTATTTGATGTTCAATATTATTATTTATATAGTTAAATGTATATATACATATTTAATGAAGTCTTTGGGAAGGTCAAATAGACCTTCTTCACCGTCCCGTTAATTACCTCCGCCAATGAGGTTATGTTTTCGTCGAGTTAGTTTCTTTGTCTCTTTGTGTGTCTGTCACCAAGATAACTCAAAAAATGTTATGGACGGATTTTTATGAAATCTACAGGGATTTTTAGGTATGTTTAGATCGAGGACCATATGATTAACTTTTGGTGAAGATCTGTCCATCCGTTTGTTTGTTGGACTGCCCTTTTTTCTCAATGCCATGACTCAAAAAGTTATAGGCTGAGTTTTATGAAACTTACATTAGTTGTTAGATAAATAACAAAGAGTAAATAACCCAATTTTTGAGACAATTTGTTTGTTAGTTTGTTGGTTTGTCTCTTGGTTTGTTTTTATGCTTGTTAGTAAAATAACTCAAAAGTTAAGAACGGTTGTTTATGAAATTTACATGCATTGTTAGTATAGGTTTGATAGGTTTACTACACACAGACACATTTTATATTACAAGTATTTTGTAAAGTAGTAATTCACTATAGAAAGACATAAATGATTAAATTTTGGTGGTGATCAGTGGGTCTGTTTCTGTGTTTGACTAATGTTTGTTAGAATGTTTGTCAGCAGCATAACTGAAAAAGTTATCAACGGCTCTTCAAGGAAATTCCAGAAGCTGTTATAACTGCCAAAAGGCACAAATGATAAGAGTTTGGGCTAGATAGAAAGGAAATCATAGTTTCAGAACTAATTTGAATATTTAATTACCGTTTTCTTGCTTGGTGGAGGTATGTGCTATCAGAGTGCTCTAGTTCTTTCTGCGGCCATATAGGGAACAAGCGATTACCGACCAATCAAAAATTTTTATGCAATTATACGATGCAGTTCTTATAAATGTCAGATAACTGCCTCTGACTTTCTTATAAGGCATCCACCTCCCGAACCATTGTTTTACGTAAAGGAAACTTCAAAAAAGCTTCTTCTTTTCAATATGAGAGTCGCATCCTCCGATTACTGGAGCGATATGAGATGCCGCCCCCGTGATCAGTCGCGCTGGTCTGATGAGGTTCCAATTAAAGGCTAAGAGATATAAATGAGAGTCAGACGCTGAATCGCTACTCCGGTCTAACGCCATGTGATACTTCGGCCGAATCACTTTGATGTTGATCAGGAACTGGCTAACATAAATTCTGATTTCTTGATTATACACTTAAGTAGCAATAAATGTCCCATGTGCATAACTTGTTCAGAATCATGCGCAGTTTTAGAGTCCTCAAATTCTTGTAAAGGAAGAAGGCGCTATTAAAATTCATGGGTATATGAACTTAGTAATATTTAAGTGTTTCTTATTTGAAGCGCATCGTGGATCGGCGTGGTGCAGTAGAGTAAACTAAGGCTTGCCTGGTCCGGAACTTTAGACGGGACCGTTGCACTATGTATTGTAGTTGTTAGTAGCAACCTAATTGTTCTTGGGACAACAGATAATTATTCTAATTTACCGAGTAGGATTCATTTTTTGACGGTCCCACTGGTAATGGATACGTGTTTTAACGCCCGAACCCCGTTTCAGTAAGGCGAAGTCAAAGCACATATCTTGATGAAGTGAGGGAGGAGTCAAACCATTTGATACTTGCTTCTTTCTGCTCTGATTAGCCAATCGATGACGTCAGAAATGTCCTCGTGTTCTTCAGCTGTGCGTTGTTCTGTACAATAACAACACTGATAATAGCTGTGTTATGTAAATTTCTAAGGTGTGTAATGTTGTCCAGTGAAAGAATTTTATCACTCCTAATCGTCAATTCGATCCATTGTGTTAGTCACTATATATATATATATTGATTGCAATAGCGTATACACTCAGTTCTACTTTACAGTATCTTGCAATCGTTCATCTTAATTTTTTTTCTGTATTCAGTTTCAATTTCACTTTTCCCATACAGCATATCTACTCTACTTGTAATACCTAACAATAATCTGTGGTAAAACTCGTTTAGTTTCAGCTTAGTTACAATTTTTCCGTAGAACAGTAACATTAATTCTATCTTTTTTCGTACCCTTAAAAGCATGGGATTTCTCGGTATTTTTTTCATTTCTTTCCATGCAGTAGGCTGGCATGTTTATTTTCTGATTGCAGATAATGCCCGCCACCAAATGACATACCCATTTTCTTTCACTTTTTCCGTACAGTATTCCCATTCATTCTGCCTTTTCTGGTAATCACCATCGGTAGCCGGACATACCCATTTCTTCTGGTCCATCTTAGATCCTCCCATTCACTTGGATCTTCCGCGCGAATAAATTTCAAAGCAAATCCACGTCTTGCTTTTGCCGAGGAGCAACTTTTTCGGAGGCCAACTGTAGGCTTGGTGTAAATTTAGGGCAAATTTTCGCGCAATTTATGGTCGTGTGCGAGGGACGAAGCCGAGAGACGAGCGTTAGTTACTCTTTTTCCTTCTTCTCCACTGAGAAGATCTGACAAATTGCCGGTGAAGTGGGATATTTTTTTTCGGGGAAGTACTTACAAATTATTGGAGAAACAACAAATGTTCTGGCGAGAATATTTGAAAAGCTGCTAGAGAAGAAGCTGCTTTTGAGAAAGCAAATGCCAATTTTTTACCCAGAATTTTTTTTTTTCATTGCACCTTTAACGTGGCTGAGAACAGCATTTGTACCCATAATTTTGACGCGACGAACTTGAAATGATCTTCATCGGATCACAGACAGCATCATGTGCTCTTTCGTGACATTTTGTAATACAGAAGAAGTGTCTAAATGTATTATAAATATTTTTAGTGGGATTTATCTGGGATAATATTCTAGAAATAGGTTAATTCAGTGGGAATCTGATTCGATTAGATTAGATAGGCGGCAGTAGACGAACCAACAGGCGGCCCATTCTCAAAGAGACACCGAAACTTACGCCCCGACCCTCTATGAGCTATTGCCATTATGTTAGTAGGATATAAAGGACTGGGGAAAAGAGAAGAAAAAAAAAAGAGGAGGAAGAAGAATCTCAGCAAAAGAGATGATCATGAATGCACGCAATCACGATCAATAGCCGCTGAAATGCGGAGTTAACTTGCTAACCGAGAGCTATCTTGAGTTCTGCTTGCCAAAATTACTTAGGACTTCTTAAGGATATTTTTCCTATCGTACCTCTGGCTCAGAGATTGCGGATGCTTGTAACTTATATGATGTACAGAAATGTGCTTTGTCAAACAGGAGTAAGATTTTAATTGATCCAGCAAAACATAGATACTGTATTATTTGACGCAAATAAAGAAAGACTTGTTAACGAGTTGAACAGTCTTGAAAATTTGCTGAGACCTCTCATATAGGCCGTATAGGGTTAGGCTATCTCGGTACCTCTATCCTTCGTTATGAGAAGTTTGTGCCTCAGGGAAACCCTACAGTTACCTAGGCTTCAGTTTGCATTCTTCCTTTTTTGTACGCCTACTGGTGATTTTTATGTCGTGTTCTTTCTATTCTTTCACGACTTGGAACGACGTATATAATAGTTTTTCATGTAACATTAGCTTAATAATAATTGTTTTTGCTCAGTCAGATTTAATTTTCCTGTTCACATAACAACTGAGTCAGTTTCTTGTAGCAAGAGTATGTCTGAAACGTCGTTTATGAAGTTCATTTGTTCTTTGAGGGCCATAAGGACGTGTTTAATTGAGATATAAGCTCACGCCCCTTAACTTAAATCGAAATGTCAATTCAGATTGTTTTTTCACCACTGTGACTTGAGCTTAAGGCCTTGAGCGGAAGTGGGTAGGACCGACGACTTAGCTAATTTTGCTCAGGAGGTAGTTTGACTTTTCCAAGTACAATGTACTAGACATTTTTTCGATATAAACAGCAATGGCGGCGGTGAGTATAGGCGTGTTCGATTGGGACATCGCTGTCGAATATTCAATTGCACTTGACTTGACTTTTCAAACTGATTTAAGCGTGTCCCAATCAAACTGCAGTTAGGAGTTAAGTTGTGAATAGTTGACCTCTGCTGAGATGTCGATAGCAGACTCTGTCCTACGCTCCTAACATTTAAAAGTTGAGTATCCTTGAATGTAAAACATTTATTTGCCATTCACAGGCGTCAACGATGTCGTTCCCTGAGAGAAGCTAGCTGTATGGAGCTGACTCTGCTAACTTTTTTCTCGTTATTTTATGATGAGGCGAACACTACAGTGATGGTACTACCTGGACCGCTTGAGTTTGGGACACAGGGGCTGGTTCTCTATTATCTTACGTTCCATGGTACCTTAAAGTAAGTTTTCTTCTACTGCTTTCAAAGAAAACGAATAAATAATTTTTAAAAACCATTGTTTGGGAGGTTAAAACTGCAAAAATTCTTCCTTTTGTTTTGAATTAATTTACCGGAAGGAATAAAGTTTGATTCTAGGCCGCTGTTAGGGAAAAGTCAAGTGCATATTGCGCTTAAGTGCATATTGCGTAAACTCAAGTGAAAGTGGCGAAAAGAGCGTCTGAATTGACTTTCTAAAGCTCAAAAGCTAAGCATTTTGAGTTTTTGTCCAATAGAACACGCCTATGGACGCAGCTTGTGTGGTATTCGGCAAGTTTTGGGTCATTTCACCGTGACGATCGTTACATTCGCAGCATACTTATTGCCATACGTGGCATTCGGTTACCCATCTGAGTGGCCTGCGCGTTATCAGGCCGCCCCCATTGTCCGGCCACCGGACGCCGCTTTATTTGTATGAGCTGGCTTTGGGTTTGGGGCTCTGGGTAGCCCCTGAGTTGGAGGAAATGCCACTCTAAAGGCGGAT
>LQNS02278180.1:6053166-6070153 GCA_001587735.2 Parhyale hawaiensis | reverse complement strand
TTTACAAATCCTTTTTATTTGCCTGATAAGTATGTGATACTTTTTGGCAGCACACTGTAATTAAATATATTTGTTTACTGTACATGTATAGTTGTGTGCAAATAAAGGTGTAAAGGTGTGAATCAAACAACACAATAAACGCCGTCGCGTGTTTGTTTATATATTTCTATGTTTCCTCTCACGCTCTTAATGAAATAAATACGCGAAAAACAGGCCAGTTTGCAGACTTTGTAATTAGGTTGCGTTTTCATAGGGGTCGATGACCCGGTTGCAGAAGATGGCAAAAGTGAAATCCTTATCCCTTTATCTGAATGCATTTCTTGTTTGAAACAGTTTCTGATATCAAGGTAATGAAAACTTTTTCATCTTCTCTTAGCGCTGTTATAGAATCTGATTTTTATCACTTTCTCCATACATCGAAACATGAGTCTGCTCTCAGTTCACGTCTAGTAAATTCAGTAGCTGATCCACAGAGTACAGACGAAGCAATGATTTTCCACGGGGCATTTGACACAATTCTTTCAGCTTGCTGTCTTCCTCTGACGGAAATTTTGCTTCAAGAGAAAAAAAACGTAGATGGACTGAAGTCTTATCCGTCGGTATCTAGGATACGCGACGGGGTGCGGAGTATTAATTTAATTCAGAAAATCGTTGCTTCTTGCTCATGTAAGTTTTCTGCTCCTCTTCTAAGGTGGGGGGCCATTGTGCTGCTATAGATGAATTGAAGAAGAGAGCACTCATCCCTGATGTCAATTTTACTAGGCATTTATAGCCTATTCTAATGAAAGATGTTAGGGAAGTATGTTGATTGAAGACGGGTCTTGAAAAAATCGTCGCTGTCATTTTTGACAGTGCAGGTACTCAAGTATAATAATAACAACTGGGGGAAGGCTTCTTTTGGGATGGGGGACCTTGAATATTTGAATAACCTTAAGTCCCTTAAGTGACCTAAGGCTGCGTAAGCTAACTGGAAAGTGCATATAGTTAGTCAATTTGAACCAGCAGTTGTTTGGGATACGGTGCATTTTAAGTAAAGAACTATAAGTGTAGGAGCTAGTTGAATGTATGTTTGATGCACGGGTGGCCAAAGTGGTCGTTCTCGATCACTTGGGGTCGATGAGGAGATCTATAGGGGTTGGGTAATATATGGGAGAAGAAAGGGGGTCGACTAATGCTAAAAATCAATTCAACTTACTAGGCCTTAGTCCAAGGTAATAATAAATCTTATAGAAAATTTGAAATACACATATAAGGCCGAGTTCACACGTCTTCCATCGTCACTCGTTCAATCACATAGGGCAAAACGAGCTGTGCGTAAACTTTTTTGTCGCTGTCTACATGTACTGTAGATGCGCCTCTCGTTCAAATGAATAACGCTGCGCGTTCAGTTATGACATCGTTTCTCTACATTTTTGCTTATATTTTACATCCGTATGAAATTATATTGATATCCCATAATCTAATTGGCTGATTTTCAGAGCAATAGCCCATTTGTAGAATATTTATAGCCTGATAAGCCGATAGAAGTGAAATCGACACACAACAATCAGCTGAGCTATAAAACAATGGCATCCGTGTTCTTACAACATTTTCAGGCTCTCTAGGGTAATACAAGATTATCGTGATTCTGATTATTAAAGTAACGTGACAATGAACAATCGTATTATCTATTTGCTCATGATCTCTTAACGCTATATACTATACAGGATAAATTCGGTATTTATAGGTTCTGTCTACTGAACTTGAATGACGCAGCGCGTTTTAAAAATGGACATGCTTCATTTTTCGGTCTCGCGTGTTTGCTGCAGCTGCTTCTATCAAATCAACGCACCGCGTCCACCAGTTTGAGCGAAAGCGTTACTATGGATGACTTTCCATGAAAGGTATGTTGCTTATATTCATTGTATTCACTAGCTATTAGTTGTCAAAATTACGAAAGAAGCTTTTAATTCGGTATAATTTAATGTTGATTTTTCAAAACAAATTATGTTTTTCGCATTGTGTAGCATGTACGCTTAAAGTTCTTGAATGCAAGCAAACGTCCATGTAGTATTAATAGTTTTGTTAACAGCCTATCGATTTTTTTGACTTTACAACAGTAAAGAAGATATTTTTTCCTGTTAATGTAACTGGGGTAATTTGTGAGAAAGGGAAAGTTTAAGTTTAGTCGGGTCCTTATACCGGACGTTGCTTAGGGCGGACAAATTTCAACCGTAGGTAGAAAAACTGAAAAGAAATAGATTTTCATGAACGATAAAATGCCCAAAACTCCTTAGTTTTCGAGTTATAATGACTTAAAGAAATTTAAAGCTTTAAGTATTTTACTTCGAGCGCGCCACTGTTAGCACTAGTTTTGATAGTTCAGCAAGTTTCTGACCCCACAAAAGCAGTTTACAATATTTTCACAAAAAAACTGCAAATATTCATGATTAGGAAAAATATGTGCAGTTTCCAACTTAATATTTAATGTAATCACACTACTGTATGGCGGACACTAAGTCGTCAGAATTTACATCCGTGTCGTTTCCATAAAAATGCAAGGGTTGCTGCCACCAGATTTTGAACCTTGTGGATAGTTTTCAGAGTGGCTTGTGCAACAGAGAACAAGGGATCCCAACTTCTCCAAGCTGATTCTTTATCATAGATGAAGCGTATTTTACTCGCGAAGGGGTTTTTAACATTCACAATAATCATCACTGGGCTCAAGCCTAATAATCCTCATGTCATTCGCCCAAATAATCATCAACATCGATACAGTGTAAACGCATGGGCAGAAATGTGGGCTAACATTGCTCGCACGTAGCATCCTACTTAAAGCTTCAAATTTTTTTGTCATTATAACTCGAAAATTAAGGAGTTTTGAGCATTTTATCATTCATGAAAATCTATTTATTTTCAGTTTTTCTTCCTATGGTTGAAATTTGTCCGCCTAAAAAAAAAAAAACACCCAGTATAAGTCTCAATTACTGCGCAGAGGAAATAGGTACCCAAGATAACTTCTTGTTTTCATTTAACTTATCTGAGGATCGATGAGGAATAGAATATTGTCGAAACAGGTCGATGGTTTAAAACGTCACTGGGTCACAGCGAGAAAATTTTTAGTAGTGACGTACGTTTAATAATTCTCGGGTTATTTTATCACGCACACCAACTTCAAAAAAATTCTTCCTGAAAAATTAAAGAATATATAATCAAGGGATTTGGTGTGATTACCAAAATATTCCTTTAATTGTTCATTAATTATAACGCACACACTGATATGTTGTGCTTGAGACATCATGTTTGTTTATAACGTTACTTTGTAACTTCAGCTAAAGCTTCAGTGCTATAAAAATGTTAGCAACTCAGACGGTTGGAAGCTTTGCTACAATTAAGTAATCCAGTTACAGTTACTCTAATCAACTTTGCAAAATAAGGAAAAAAAATGAGCCAGAATATCCGCTTTTTTATAAATAAGAATAATGTATTTCTCAGAATAATGGGAATTCTTACCTTACTCAAAGCTTCCAGTTGTGTGATTAACGATTTTGTCTGGTCTGAATGTTTACAACAATTTTCTCTGCTGTTTTTTTATGTCAGCGTGTAATATCTCCTCGCCTTTCAGCTGGTCGACGGCTCTCCGAAGTTCTTTGGGAGAGAGAAATGTTTGTAGTACCAATAGAGCCATAATTTGTCGCATTGTTCCACTGGTCAACTATTGGGATCTGGTAACTTTGAAAGCGTCAAAATTATTGCCAAGCTGGCGAACTGAAGAGGCAAACTTTGAAGGAAACAAAAGTTTCTTATAGAAGATGTGTTGTCTTTGAGACCTTGTTGTCCGTAGAGCAGTGAGCAATGTTTGGAGTACGAGGCACTGGTGGGAGTTTTTCAAACGCAGAAACAAGCAAATATTTCAAAACTTATGAGAAAAAAGTGTGTGGTGTTTCGAGTAAGATGTTCTGGTGGGAATTGTTTACATGCAGATGTAGCTAGTTTTTTGCAACTTAATAAGAAAAGAAGTGAGTTGTGTTTTGAGTGTAGCCCTGGTAGGATATTTTGCAGATGAAGAAACGAGCTATTGGATTAAAAGTTGCAAGAATTGCGATGTGCTTGTGATTATATTTCTCGTGTATAAAGCACGAAATTATTTTTAGTCCTAAGAGATGAAGTAAGTTGTGTGTAGAGCCCGATACACTAGAGATTATTATTTTTTCATGTGTGAAAATGGCAGCTATTTTCGCTTGAAATGAATTTTGAATTGAGTACAGTGTGGTTGTGGGAGTTTCTCTCATGCATGCAATTACATTAAAAATTTAACCTTTTTGCACCCAATTGGATGATAAATGTCGCCTCAATAGAGCTCTGTTTGTAACGCGATCAAATAATTCACCCCCTTGTGTATATGCTAAAATGGTTCACCCGTTAACGAACTAACCCTAGTACATCCGTTCAGTATAGTGTCGTAGCAAATTGAGATGACTTTGGAAGAGATTATTTCAGTGAGTGGTTAACCCTGTCAGTACCAGGTTGTGCTGCAAATGCTTTTTTCACGTAGGAATACATAGGAGACTGAAATAGTGTAGCAGTATAAGAACTGAAAAGAGTTGAAAGGTGAAGTGACTGGTCATATAAATAGCATGATCTACGGTGGTTTTCTTTTTTGTAAATAAGGCATTAAACTCAGAGGTGACAGATTATGAAGACGCTGATTTGGTGACGTAGAGCTACCGTTTATAAATGGGCAAAAGTTTTGCATGTATGACAGTTCCTTGCACTACCACTTGAAAATTTAAATAACTTTTAATTGCCATTATTATCTTTACCACTGAGTTGCTAAAATTTACGATCATAATGGCATTTTACGACTTACAAATACAGTCTCTTTAATTTGTAGCTTGTTGTAGTTTCTGCTATAGTTCCGTTCTCTGCGTTGAATAGAAAACGAACGTCCGACTAATGTTGCATTCTAAGATAGACTATCTTCCTATTCTATGGCGGCAGTCCTAAGTCCTGCACAAATGGATTTTTTTTAAGTCATGGACCGGAATGACTTGACTAATTATGCATTTACTTGCAGTTACTCCAGTACACCCTGAAATATTCTCTTCTCTGTACGTAGTTTAACGAGCTCTGATACCTATATGCAAATATTTTTGCACACAGTCTGATACATCCAAAAATATTTTAATCTTTAATCTATAATGCAGCAGTCCAGCACACCCTGTAGTATTGTCTCTTTTAAGCTCATTGTAGCATATTTTGTTCTTTGCGCGCAGTCCCATACATCCTAAAATATTTTCATCTTTGAGCTCAGTCCAACACACCCTGGAACATTCTCTTCCGCGCTCCCTGTCCTGAAGATCCTGGGATAAATTCTAGGCGCTGATGCATTCATGTAAAATTTAATAAAAATGTAAATGATCGGGCATGAATTTAATTAAAGGACTTCACGGTTATGGCTGGCCGCAGGCTGGCCACGGCAAGCACCAACTCTGATCAACTTGCTTCCTCAACTTGACAAAATTAGAGGCAATATTGGAGCTTTGTTGGGATGTTGGCTTGTTGAACTAACTTGGAGGCAAGATCCTTGATGCGGCGGCTGTTACCAACCGCAGCGGTGGCCGTCTCGGCATCGGCCAAGTCCATCTCAGTTAACTCAAGAACAGCAATACAAGCAACTTCGCCAGGCTCCTGTAATACTCCGAATTCAATGTAGATGTTGCGAATATAGGTCGGGTTGAACAAGTTGAGGAAAGATGCCGGTATTCTAGAAGTTAGTTCATGAACACAATATGCATGTTAAGAATACTGTATAGGTCGCCAGGGTCTGTTTGGTTGAAGCAACGGCAATTTTCAAAGCTCTCGCTGTTGTAATTCTGAGCAAATTTTAGGTATATAGTTCGAGAGAAGGTCGGGAAATTTTAAATGTTTCAGTACAGGAATTCAGTTGAAATATCAGGGATAAAGTTTAGAATGTTACCTAAAATACTTTGGCTGTAATTCGCACATGGTTGCTTATTTATAGCTCATAGAGTGCCGGGTCGTATGTTCCGGTGTCTCTTTGGGAATGGGCCTATTGGTTCGTCTACTGCCGCCTATCTAATCTAATCTAATCTATTGGGAAATTGAGCTATTTCCAAAGTTTGTTGCAAGGATGCCCACAACGGCCAAGCCGGTCATTGCAATTTTCAGTGTTGTAATGCAATGCAGATACTGCGAATATATATATATGAGGAGTTGGCTACATTTTGCATACAAAAAGACAAAGAAAATTGACTAATTTATTTTGAAGGTTTTTGAGACTCTCTGCCTCGCTGTAGGGTTTGATACCTAGTTTACAGGGAGGAACATTCACATTTCAGTACTTTTCTTGTAAACTAGAGTTTCCACTGTAAATGTGCAGTTATTAAGCCTCTTGCCAACAATATCATAAAATAATTTTCTCAAGAAGCTGCATCAATTGAAGTTCTGGGGTAATTAACAAACAATGTGGGTTACCTTGCAATAGGCTAGCGCAGCAGAAGAAAACTTCAGTCCAGAAATGCCAAATGTTTGCTACGTGCAATTCGGTATAGCTAGTAATAGTGTTTTGACTACTAAACAGGGATATATTAGTAGGTCGCGGAACTAGGGTGTGCAAGGGGGCGAAGCTTGGGAATCGTAATAAATTGTACTACGTTACTAGATTGGCATTTTAAAGAATACTTGGCGATCCCGCTACTCAGAAAAATACTTGTTAAGGATAGATACTAAACTGCGTGTCCCCCATAATGGCAAGTGCATTTATTCGAAATATTTTCAGCATAAGTTACATTGTAGAAGTGAGCAGCACTGCAAATATAGTTCCTACTAAGAGCATTATTCCTAGAAATCGAGAAATCTTCGAGATGATTGGCGCATTAGATACACAGCTACATCAATTAATGTGATATGGACCAAGCCATACTGTTTTTTTTACAGGGTCCTCTTCGATTTATAATGGGGTGCCTTCTACATTGATTTTTTATTTCAATTTGGACAAGAGCTGTTCAGTGGGGTATAGGCCTGGTGAAGCAAGAGGCCAAGTCACGATATCTTCTTTAATGGTCACACCATTCATGAAAGAAATAGCAGCCTTGGCTGAATGTGATGTAGCATTATTGTTCATAAATATAAATATCAGCTGACGTCTGTTAGCTAGTGGTATAGGTCATCTAACCATGGTAGCAAGTTTTAATTTCGAAACAGGGTGTCGGTTTTGCTGGTAATCTTAATACCTTCTGGCGCTCGAGATGGTCCTTTTAGTTCGTTACCAATGATCCCTGCGCAAAACATCAATCCACCATCACATTGTTGACTTGGGCAGCGGCTAGAACGAGAGGCTCTAGAAAGTATGAACGCTCTGGCTCATCTATCGGGACCATCCAATGTAGCTAGAGCCTCATCCCTAAAAATAACATTGCAAAAGGTTGAGTTCACGCATTTTTCGGCCCAGGTGATGCGTTTCTCCTTGTCAGATATGTCCAGGATGGTTCTGGCCATGGGATGCACACTTTTTTTTGCCACCACGAAGAGAACCTCCCATCGGGTGTTTCTGGATACATGCCCAGGTGCTCACCCCTAGAACTGGTCGTTCCAGGATAGTCTTTTTTACCTGCCCACGCAATTTCCGCAGCGGCAACTCGAAAAATGGTTACCTAAAACGGTAGGTGACTGCGCCATTACTTAACTGGCAACTGAGCGTGAAATGATGCATTTTTCAGTTTTACAGCTTTACTGTCATGTCCGTCTATAACGCAATTAAGCCGATACAGCATTGGGAAACAATACAACCCTATTTTTTTTTCTTAGATTTACATACGGTATTGCATTTTATCTATCAATTTTTAACAATAGTTGTGTGGTGAAACGACATGCAAATGCGTTTACATGTTTCAGTCTCGGGACAGAAAGACACGCTGTCACCTTCTATTAGAATTAAGGGCAGGATTTATCGTTAGGTCTTATCGGGTATAAAAAGGCTTACTACACAGCATATGCAAATGGAAGATCAAGACAATGTTCAGAGCCAGAAATGAAAAGAATATGTCAAGGAATTGCCTAGGAAAACGTGGGCGTAGAAATCCGGTGCAAGTACTGTAAGTTGAAAGTTAACTGGCGCTTTGCGACGCAGGTTTGCTATCATGGAATATTTCCGTAGCAAAACAAACTTGAAACAATCCGATAGAATTGAAAAGAACATCCCGCTATCTATCGTAAAGATGGATTCGCGCAGTGATCGGAGTAATTTGATGTGATCTTGTTAACACAATTGCAAGTCTACAGAACATTCGATAAAATGTAACCCGTGAAATTAGTTGGCGTAGCAAGCGTCACCCGCAAAGACCAGTGCAGACGAGCAGCAAAAATTGCCGAGATTGGCCTTTCGCCAGTAAATGCTCAACCAAATTCGGCAAAAAAATTTGCCCGAAGGGTGCGCTCAGCAGGATGGATCTAGGCCGATCTTTTTCGTAGCTTGCGAGCTATTCAAAACAACTTGCCGTTCAATTTTCCCTGTTATCTATTCACTACTACGTGCGTAACGCCACTGGTTTTCTTACGAAACTGTTGTACATGGCGGCAATTGCAACTGCAATGTCAAAATTGCAAAATGAATTTGACTTCAGGTTACAACGATGATAGCCAGCAGGAAACATGCACGTCAAATTTTCATCTAGAAGCTACATGATCCTACACAATATTCAGTCGCTGAGCACTATGCATAGTGAATGAAAAACCGGCTTGTAAACAAACAATATAGTTTATTAAATTGTTATTTACCATTTCTGTTTTTAATGCTCTAAAACATTGTCACCAGCAGCACCTGCCGCTGCTGCGTGTGCAATACCATGTCGCGGCAAGCTGGATCTACCCAACATATTCCGTCGAAGTCAGCAAAGATGTCGCTCGTCTGCGCACAGCTTTATAAATAAATAAATATTATATGTTTCTGCTATCTATTCACAATTACGTTGAATTCAGCAAACTCTACGTGTTTTGTACATGTGAAATACTTTCAGTCGCGGAAACGAAAAACTTTTTCATCTACTATGTGACTTTCAGCCGCATAGATGTAAACAAACGACGTCATAATCTAGATTTCCCGGGTCACAACCCAAGCCCTTTTAAGGTTGTGAGTGATACCTCCCTGGTGTTACCTGCACCAACAGAACCCACGTGTTGCAATCGTCGTAACAGCTTTTTAGGTTATGATTGCGACACGATTTTTGGTCACCGGTGCAGCACCGGTAACTCAGAAATAGTGCTTTCAACACACTCCCGCTGTCAAATGTAAGTTCTTTGGCATATGCTCATACTCACGGTTGCAGCGCACTCCTTCTATTGCAGGTTCGAGGGCAACCCAGGCACGCTAGCTCTTTTCCGATCTAGGTGTGCTGATTCGGCAGTGGCGGGCGTGCAGAACGCCGTGGGTGTACTTGCCTTCCTCAAAGATGAAGGAAGAGGGGGGGGGGGTTCATTTAAGCCTTCCGTCGAATGGGTGCCATAGTTCTGAATGACCCGTGCTCGGCTACAGCCGCAGTTATTTCTCTGGGGCCACTGGCCACAGAAGCGCAGCACAAACCATTGCGTATGGGTTTCCCAGTTGAGGATGCGTTCAAATTGACTTTACCATTTACTTACAATACAGCGTGATACATTAGAAAGTGAAACAAAACATATAATTTGATATAACTTTGTATTTCCTGCATTATTCATCTTGAAAAATTATTGGCAGATTGCCCTCAATACTCTTAACCCTAGAACAGTTACCCTCAATTTTGCTAACGTGGAAGGTTACCCCGGGAGAATTTCACCCAACCTTAAAATATGGAGAAAAATACTTATGAACGAAAAACATTTATTTTGACAACACATGACGAAAATACATCTCTTCACCTTTTATTTATGCTATTTAAATTAAAATTGCAGAGTAGGAAGGGCCTTACAAAACCCCAACAAAAAAGTTACGAAAAACAGATTTTTTTTCCAACAACTTCATAAATAATTAACAAAAAAATAGTGTGAATAATCCGATCTTCTTATCCTCGTGCGTGTGTAGTTTTGGGTGATGCGAGTACCTATGCTCTGGCTAAGTCCCATCTTTCTATCTCTGCCACAAACTGTGTGGGCGACACAGAAAAAAAAACATTTTTAGTTTTTAAAAAACAGTACCTTTCTTATATATAATTCACATTTTGTTACATAATTAATTTATAACATACAAATTCATATTGATTCGTAAAATAGATGTGTAACATAACATATTTATAACATACATGTTAAAAACATAGCATAAACATGTGTTACGGCGTTTTTAGGAAAATATGATTGTCATACATATATATAATTAATTAATTGATGGATATGTGACATATTTATATATGCATAATTGATTGGAAAGTGTATATATATATATTATATATATGAAATGAAATGATACAAAAGGTTATGCATGACGCCATAATTACTGGGAGGCGAGCCACCCCCCACAAGATTATCAATGACAATCAAAGTAATGAAAACAATAAACAAATGCAATCATGAAATCAATAATCAACGCTTTTTAAACTCTTTGGATCGACGAATGAATGAAATCAATATATGTCAATGGTGAATCAAATAACTTAACTAAAGTCGATACGACATTCTGCTTTCATGAAAGTTAATGAAACACGCGATAAGCGAACAAACATTTATTGGAATAAATATCACAGTATTCACTGAAAGGCAAGGAGAAATCGATGGAACACGTTATTGAATCTCTGTGAGGAAACACAATTAAATTCGATTGATACAATGAAGACAGCAGGTGATGGAAATAGTCGTCATGATAAACATAATAAAATTCAAATGCCTCAAAGGTCTGCATATCTTAGCAATATTCTCGCAAAATGATGTTATCAACAAGGGAGATCTGTTCACAGAGATCGGTTACCGCAAATAATTTCCTCCGTGAGAAAATGAAAAACAGTGCCTCAACCGGTCATGATGCAAAATTCATAATTTTCCATCATGATGGCTTTGGGAGGTTCTGGTTAAAAACACATCTCACGTACCATATTTACGCAAATTGAGCTACGAAATAGCGTTGTACAGATGATTGTAAATATACCGCGCAATGCCCAATGGTATACATTTATCTTGATGTTAATAGAAAAGGACTTGCAAGCAAAATTCGGTAACAAAGTTCCATTTCGCACTGTTCGACAGAAATTATACTTGATAATATAGCATTGCGCAGGTTTTGACATTTAATTACACCGGGCAATCTGCACTAGCAAACTTGTACTTTGACGATAATTCATAAGGAAGACTCTGCTTAATCCATGGGAAGATGTGGCCAGCATCCCACCATACACTAAGCAGGTCACAAACATTTTTATGTAGTTTCGGGACGTCTGTCTTTCGTGTCCACTTTGCTTCCCTCCACTTTCATACTCCTACTGATCTTACTGTGTCTGTTCTTCCTCTTCTTTCCCGACTTGCTGTTCCCATGTGCGTTGATCCTGTGTGGGAACACCTTGGTGCATGGGTTCCTCGTTTTTCTGTCGACATACTATATGTCCCTTCCTTTTCATCTCTTAGAAGAGCTTAGTACTTATTTAGGGAGGCTTTAATCTTCTTATAATACTAATACTACTAATACTGCAAATATTACGTTCGTATGGGATTAATTAAACCCTAATATGGTTTTTCCGCTGCAAAATGTCAAACTTTGAAGGTTTTCATTATAATCTGTAGAAATTTGCGCGTGATATGTCATTAATAAGGATTAAAATATGTAAAAGTATGACAACTGAATTTTTTGTTGAATCAGTGGAATTTGTTTTTGTGGCATTCAACGGTCAACATAGCACGTCGCATGCAACAAGCAACAACGATGTTGCCTAGCGACGGCAGCATTCAACATATGTTGCAAGTCGCATTCAACATATGTTGCAAGTCGCATTCAACATTTTTTGTTGAAAGCTAGTCAAATCGCATGCAACATGTTGCTGTGTTGCTTCAGTGGAATACCGCCTCAATTAAGAAGAATTGACATTGGCAACATTCACGAGGCCATACATGATGCATGGTGGTCAAAGCGTAGTCTCTCGGGAGCAGGCGATGGAACACATCTCAGCGAAGGTATCAGTCCCTACTTTAGTGGAGTTGAAGATCTTGATCATCTCTGGCTTGCCATCGAACAAGGGTTGACAAAGTATAACCAATACGGCAACACTCGGGGAAAGCCACCCATGTGGTACAACACACGTAAATGGTTACTCTGGGAGAAATTCTCCCGAAATGGGCTATAGTTAGCAAAAACTAACGCAGAGAGCTGGATCATAAACCCGCCCTTAATCAAGTCAAGCTAAACAGTGAAGCAACTGAGAGTGTCAAGCTGAACCAACGCTGCTAAGCGTATGAGTTTCCAAACCATCTCGAAAACACCGGGAGAATTTCACCCGGGTTACCGTTTGAGGGTTAATAGGAACCTTCTTTGCAGTGACGCTCATTTTGATACTGCATTTGTGCACTGAAAGTATTTGGAAAAATTAAACTTGCAATAAAGCGTGACACGAAGTTTAGGAACATTTCAGAGCATCGTGGAGGGACTTTAAAGATTTTACGTATCAGCAGAATTTAATGATTGTTTTGTTAGCTGTGTGGGTTAGTAAGTGGAGTTAGTGAGGGACACCAAAAACGTTCCAGATAGCTCTCGAGGCGGTGTCTGACATCGGGAAATAGGGGAAAAAGAAAAAATTACCGAGCCACTTAAGCGTAGGCAACACATGTTGTCTTTCATTGCGCTCTTCTTTTTCCTGACTTGCGGTTCACATGCGCGTTGATCTTTCATGGGAACACCCTTGTGCGTAGGTTTCACGTTTCTCTCGGTATGTAGAATGTATGTCCATTGCTATTTCTTTTTGAAGTACCGGGTGCACGTCTAGCAAGGTTTCTAAACTAATGCCTAACTGGTTTTTGTGATCTTACGGGACAAAACGCATTTCAACAAGCACTGACATGACTAGAAATCAAAGTAAATGTTAATTTTAACTCATAGCAATGTTCAAAATGCCCGATGTTTTGCAATAACCGTTCGATGCTTCATGTCATAAGCTGTTTCCAAATATTATCTTACATTGACGCAGCTTGCCAGAGTTCGTCAAATTCCGTTAATTAAAACCCACGCTGATAACGAGCTGGCAGACCGAGTTAGGCGGCGCTAAATATTAAAGACTATATAAGCGTCGTCATGGCTACAGACAGGAGGAGGGTGTGGCAGACTATAGTCTGTGCTAGAGCCACAGGCAAAAATGGGGCTGTTCAGGTGCTTGAATACTGTACAGTTGAGCTCTTTAAATCAAGAGGAATGCGTTCCTAACTAACAATATTTTTGAACTGGAATATTTCGTGAAATAAGGCTTCCGAATTCCATGAAATATATTAGCCTATCCGTTATACCAATGGGAAAATGTTTACATGATTGGTTAGAATTCTAATATAGTAATAGAATGCTTCGTGTATTAATTTATGTTTTTATTTATTTCGTGTCCGTTTCTTAAGGAAATAGGCTAAAAATAGGGCAGGTTGCAGATGTAATTAAGTTACGTATTCATAGGGATCGACGACCAGGTTGCAGAAGATGGTGAAAGTGGGATCCTTATCCTTTTATCTGAATGCACTTCTACAGTACTATGGAGTCTGAATTTACAATTTTCTGCAAACATCAAAACATATGTTTGCTCTCAGTTCACGTCGCATAAATTCAATGGATGACCAATGAGGCTCACATATGAAGCGATGATTTTTCACTGGGTAGTAGACACGATTGTTTCTTTCAGCTCGCAGTCTTACTTTGACGGAGAGTTTTGGCTTCAAGAGAAAAACTTTGATGTACTGAAAGCTCATCTGTAGGTATCTAGGATACGCGACTGGGAGTTAATTTTATTCAGTAATGCTTTACTGCTTGCTAATGTGAAAGTTTCTCTGTACCTCTTCTCAGGTAGGAGACGATTGTGCTACTATGGACGAAATGAAAGGGAGAGCACTCGTCTCTTAGAAGGCCAGGATGATAATAGTTACGGAAGTACATATATAAATGAAGACGGGTTAAAAAAAATGCGCTGTCATTTTGACAGCGCGGGCGTTCTAGTCCTAATATAGTAAAGCTCTTCGTTTATTTATTTGCTGATGGACCCGTTCGTGAAAAAATTCCCGCAATAATTGATTTGTTTGCTTAATATAGGCCGGTATAGAATGTTCTCTGACTTGGTTCTCCAGTTTCTTCATTGATCCTTTACCTTGCTCTCATCCTTAAGCTCTTTCTTTTCCATTCTCTTTCTTCTGTCACTCGCGTCGCACGGTAACAATATTGGGGACGCAAACTTTGACTAATATGTTTCAAAATGGCCACGGACTCTTCTATAGAGCCTTTTTCCTGTTATTAATTGTATAATAACTGTTCAACACAATTCCTCTGTACTTTCGGAAAGCCATTCATATGAAAGTTATAAAATAAAAAAAAATTCCTGGACTCTTATTTAGGATGAATTTCCGGCGAACCAGCGGTCAGCGGTTACACGCACCATAGTGGTATTTCACTGCCTCATTTCCCTCTGGGCGTAAGCGCTATGGGCCCCTATGGGAGGTGGCGTGAAAACAAGACCTCGACTTCGTCCAAAGATGCTCAGTGTTCAAGGTAAGATAAGGTGTTTGTTGTATGCATGCAGTTACTTCGTATAGCTTCATACCGGAGTAGTACGGCAAAACGGATTTGGTATCTTACTGCGCATTATTTAGTCTTACCATTGAGTTCAGCCAACACATTTCGTGGAATAATAATCGTAACATGAAAAGGTTCCACACAAGTTTTTACGAACTGGTATGCAGTGACAGGGAACTACAAATACGCAGATACCTTTGCTCGTAAAAGAATAACATTGCTGATATCCATTTTCGAAAAACAAGTCTATGAATCTACTATGGTACAAATCCTCTGCAGTGCAAGTCCGGAAGATCTGACGATATTTTGACCTGTTTGACAGGGAATTGTACTTGACATGATTATGGAGCATTGAGATCCATTCAGCATGATTTGGAAATGATTGATTCCTGGTGTTCTAGGTGGGGGATGAGGCTAAATGCGGGCAAGACTAAGACCATGCTCGTGTCCAGGTCGCGTACAGTGGGACCTACTTTTCCTGCACTCATACTGGATGGTGTATCACTTCCTGTGGTTGNTTTTGATCCAAAGTTAACGTTTGAGCCCCACATTCGTTCGGTTGCCTCACGTGCATCGCAGAAAATTGGTCTTATGAGGCGTGCTTGGAGGGTGTTTGGCTCGGTAGAATTGACACGTCGCTGCTTTATTAGCTTTGTCCTCCCTCTTCTGGAGTACTGCTCTGTAGTCTGGGGTTCTGCTGCCTATTGCCATCTGTGTTTGCTTGACAAAGTGGTTCGTCGATGTGCGTTCATGCTGGTGGTGTTGTGCCTTGTGATCTGGCTCATCGTCGAAGAGTAGGTGGGGTCTGTTTTTTGTACGAAATCTTTAACTACCCCAGTCATCCACTGTCTGAGTTTCTTCCGGATCCATTTGTTTGAGTGAGGTATACTCGGCGTACTTGTGCTCTTCATGAGTTTGCCTTAGAACATTTGCGATGCCGTACGGGCCAGTGTTCCCGTTCGTTTTTCCCATCGTGTGTAGATGTTTGGAATGGTCTTGATGGCTCTGTCTTTGCTGGTGCGGGTATTGGCAGCTTTAAACGATCTGTACATAGAGCTATTCTGTGACCTTGGATCTTCTTTTTTTTTCATTCTTTTGTTTTCTTCACCCGCTGGGCTGGTTGCGTGGGAGTTTGTTAACCTCATGGAGTTTCTCCGTTCCCACGTCGCCAGTCTGGTGTGATTTAATAATAATAATAGTCAACACATTGGTTACGTGCGCTATGTATAGGCAGGACTAGGACGATACGGATTCTATGGCCTGCGCTGTCTTTCTCACTGAATTTTCGCATAGTTTAACAGACGCACAACCATGCCTAGGCCCAGTTATGGACTTGGAGAGACTGCTTCACCTAAAGTACTTTAAGGGCATGTTCGATTTGGCGCCCAACTTAAGCCACTGAGGGCCGACTTGTCCGAAACTTCAGAACGTTGCTTTGGCTTTGCCGCTCTGAATTGTGTTGCTAGAGTTGAATTTCTTGATGTAAGTCTAGGGTAACAGATTGGAGGCCAATGCCTAATACTCAATTAACAGGTCGAAACCAGCGCACCAGCTTGAAGTTTCAAACAAGTCAAGTCTCGAGACCTTGATTTTCGGCGCCCAAGCGAACCCACCCTCAATTTCATTCCATGCATTTATATTTTTTCTAGATAATTGGTAACATTAGTAAAATTTTCAAAGTTTTATGATGGGATACCAAACCAAATTTTGGCATCTAGAAACAACAATCAAATTCCATTAAAATATCGAAACGAAGTTCGAAGACACACCATGCCATGCGCTAAATTCATCGCACAGCTAGCTAACGTTTCAATGACCATCTGAGACTGACTTGCAACAAGCTTTGTGACTTCTTATAGTCTGACAATTTTATCAAGGCAGTTCGGCCGTATTCAAATTTCACAATAACGTTGCCAATTCTATGGGCATTTCTGAAATTTTGTTCGGCCCATTTGTCAGCCCCGCCCACTACCTGTTCATTGAGAAATCTCAAAAATCCCCACAGAATTGGCACTGCAATAAAGGAATTTGACCACGACCGAACTGCTGTGCTAAATTTGTCAAACTATAGTTTATACTGGAACTAGTGTCCCGAGCCGTCATTGTAAATGACGGCATATTGGGTTATTAATGACTGGTGCACGCGTGCGATAAATGACGGCAGTAAGTTAGCCCTTCAGGAAGACCCCCGCTGGCTTCCTCATTTTTCCCCTATCTAATACTGAAGAAAAAGATTCCAAGGTACTCAACTTTTTTTTTCGCCTTTTGAAATCTGAATTT
>LQNS02278180.1:6029658-6050011 GCA_001587735.2 Parhyale hawaiensis | reverse complement strand
GCTTAGGTCGTCCTCTTGTTTTTGCGGTTGGGCACGTCCGTCCGAGTTTCACTCCAGAACTCCTTTTGAAATGGTTGCATGGCCACAGTCTTTGGCGTGCTGGGGCCATTGACCTGTATTTACAGCCCGCAAATAAATTTCAACCGGGTGGAGGCCATTTTTTAGGGACTTCATAGTCCCATTAAAAAAAAAAAAAAATATACCGTAGGCGGATACTTGCCAGGTACTCTGACCGTGTTGGTCACATTTGTGAAGTGCGAATTCCGATCAAAAATGGTGGTGATGCAATAGCCGCGAAGTGTTTTACTAAATTCACTGTCGAGGTGCGTGGTTGTTCAGCAAAATGTTCTCTCAAATTCAAAAGCATTTATTTCTCCCAGCAGGAAGGTATCCATACAATAGTTATATTACAACACATGTTCAGTACACTAGTGTTGAACAATAGGCAATGAGTCTTACACACTAGGTTAAGAACTGACTTTACAATTCTACTTCACGACCTACTGTTCGCAAAAGAAAACATACATATTTCTCCCCGTAGGAATTTTTTTTTTTCATTCAAAACGCCTACGGTATCGATTCTGTGGCGTTTAATACTTACTGGACGAATACTTACTGAAAGTGTTAGACAAACCAGCTTTAAGCGGCTACGTGCAATATGGGGATACCTCGCTACTAGCTCTCCCGCTGGTCCTGGAATGCAGCATCACCTCTGCACAAGATGTAGCCCTTGCCTTGTGCATCAGCGTGAGAGGAGTTTACTGTAATGCAAAAAACAAGGGCTATATAAGGCGGCCGCTGACGGGAAAATAAGTAAAATCTAGGGGAGAGACGTTTCGCAAGCACGGGCATCAGTAGCTGGCGCACTTATATGTAGTATGGGCGGTAGCCTTAGCTAGGCCTTCGGACATCATTCCCACTCTCCTCCTTTCCATTTTCTTAGTCGTACTAATGATGCATTACTCCTTTCTTCCTCTTCTCTACTGGCTATATTGTATTATACAGAATAGGTGCTCGCGTTTGTGTTGATCCTGTGTGGGAACACTCTCATACATGGGTTCGACATACTTTATGTCCCTTTGTCTTCCCCTGTGAGATCGTTTTTGAAGTGGAAAGGGAGGCTTGAACTACTCAACATTACAGTATAACTTTGTGGTTAGTTCAAGGACGGGCTGAGTAGCCACTGCCTAAATCGGTATTATTTATGAGTATTTTACCTCTCTGAAGCGTGGATACCGTCGATATTTTTATCTATTACTATCTATTTTTACAGATACAGGTATTCATATTGCTCAAACTATGCACTCATACCACTACCCAGTGGTAAGAATTATTACCACAAAACCTTTCGAAGCGAAAACTAATTTTGCCTACATTCTTCATAAGCTCCTTTTCACTTTTAAAAAGGGGGGGGGGAACAGTATTTTAAGCTTTTCCTTTCCAGTCCAAATTACGAGCAAGCGTTTGGTTCGTGCAATCGGGAAAAGACAAATTAAATTCATAATTAAAGAGGAATGCTTATCGTCCTGGAAAATCTGCTGCAAGGCACTAAAAGGAAATATTCTTGAGCGAGAATCGTAGTTTCCCTTACAAGGTCGCAGCGCTCAGCATTTTTTCCCCTTGAAACTTCCACTCGAATTCGTCCCTTGATTGCCTACAAATCTCCTCAATAGAAAATTAATATTAGAGCGATGCCGTTCAATTATTTGGGGCTGATTAGCACCGGTGTTTGTCGCTGATGCTGGTAAATAAAAGAACTTTTTTTGTGTTGGAAATAACATTAAAATGTGGTACAGTATACGTGATTAGAAGGAAAATATGCCAGTTGTTTTAGAGTACGTCATTAACTGAGTGCTAATAGAACAAGATGAAATCGAGCTACTTGGTAAATTTAACAGAAATTCTCCTTTTATCGTGGTTAACTAAAATTGTTTTTTTTTTAACTTGGGCAAGGTTTTGCATCACAATCGTACAGTCAATATAATTATAGAGATAGCTCCGAACAAGCATTATTCCAGTACAGCGGCTATAGCGTTATATGCTTGACCTCCCCACTGAAATATGAAATTAACTGGTTTCTCATTAGGCAAGGAACTTCAAATAAAAATCAGCATTTTCGATTAATGTAAGAAAAGTATTAATGTATCAGAAATAACGCAAATTGGTCATATTGAACTGTCAGAGGGGGATGACAGGTTATACATTGGAAGTGACAAAAATATCTAAATATTAATATAACTTCCAAAAATCTAGGAGTGTAATGTCAAAACACACATGCATATACTGTAGGTGGTTCACGTCACAGTTATGCCAGATGCAGTAACTTTGTCACGATTCGACAAGTGGCGTGCAGAGAAGGGGCGCCAAAAAGGGGCGGTGGCCCATCCATTCATGAGGCATCATTAGGAGGTAAATAGCTGGACAAGTTTAGATAATGTGACTTGACAGTAGAATAAATGCTACCCTTATTATCACGATCAATTTTCATCATTTAATGCTTTTTATTGCCTACGCCAAGGTGGTTACTTATATTTTTGTAGTTTTTGTCTTTCTCTTTGTCTGTCGCAAGATAACTCAGAGTTATAAACGGATCTTTACGAAATTTTTTGCAGGGATTGTTAGGCATGTTAGACATAACAAAATATTAACTTTTGGTGGAGATCAGTTTAACTGTTTATTTGTCTGCCTATTGTTTCTTATTGCCATAATTCATAAAAGTTATGGGAGCATTTTTATGAAATTCACAAGAGTTGTTAGCATAATTACGAAGAGTAAATAAACAAAGTTTTGTGGTGATCAGTTTGTTTATTTGTCTTTTTGCTTAATTTTATGCTTGTTAGCTAATAACACAAAAAGTTATGAACGGATATTTTCAAAATTTACAGGTATTGTTAGCAATGTTGAAAGACATAAGTAATTAAATTTTGGTGATGATCGGTTGATTTGTTTGTGTGTTTGACTAATGTTTGTCAGAATGTTTGCAAGCAATAGAATTCAAAAATATATGAGCGAATCTTCAAGAAAATTACAGGAGCTGTTATTTCTGTCAAAAGTCACAAATGATTAAACATCCGTGTTGATTCAAAGGGAATCATAGTTTCAGAAGCAATTTGAATGTTTCATTACCGTTGCCTTGCTTGGCGGAGGTATGCACTCTCAGAGTGTTCTAGTTTTTCTTTTTTCCTAAATTCTGAAGGGATAAATTAAGCAGTTATCAGCACAAAAACGTTTTATGTCATGTATAAGCTCTAAAGGGTTCATAAATATTGTGTTATGGGGCTTTATTGGAAATAAATAAGAAATGAGAAAAGCGGATAATTGACAAAAGAATTAATTTATGAGAATAATAATTGAATAAATAAATGCATAAAAGTTTTCCTATCAGTAAATGAATCAGTAATTACGAATGATCTAGTTGATCATTCGCGGAAAAAAGCAGATGACAGGATTGTGACAAGGAAATAATGAAAATACTCATAAGTTAAAATAGTCCCCAAGGGGCGAGCTATTCCCCAACCTACCTAACTAAAAGACTTAGCGATTAGGTCTCATACTGCAGCTGGATCAGTAAAACGCACGTAAAGATCTCACAATATATTAGAAAAGAGCATGGAAATTTATTACAAAGAGGCAACCGTAGGAAAGCAATTAATTTTGTAAGTTGTGTTGAAATTGAAATATTTCGTAAAAAATTGAAATATTAAGCTACTACTGGTTATAATTGAACAACTCCGCACGTTGCTGGAGATATATATGTATATGTAATTTCACACAGGAATATTGAAAGATTGAAAATCAAGAGGCACACAAATTAAGCAGTCGAAATATTGCACCAAGTGGCAAAAACGGTGCTCTCAGACAGCGAAGATGTAATACAATGCATGTAAACAAATATTTTATCATATCGATGTTGTGTTTACGAAAACTCCGGGAAAAGACCGCACTGGCTGAGTAAAATTATGATTCATTTTTAACACATTTCGATGAACAATGTCTTTAGCTCCAGACGCTCAAATTTTTGGTTACAGTAGAAAACGTATATATACTTTCTCAAGAATAAGTATCACGCTTCACCATCACAAATATGACTGCATTGTAATATTAGTTAACTTTAATCACTATTGTCTAAATGTTAAATTAAGTAATTTCTTAGATACATATTTCATTTTTTAAGCGCAATTAAGAAACACATGACCGGTCTACAAGCATAATTTTTTTGTGTACGTACATTTACATTTCTTTAAGCTTATGACATTTACCCCAAAATAAAACCTTTTCTGTTGGTTTCTCTGCAGCAATTTTACTGCTCTCAATGCAATAATACTCCAATTTAGTAGGCTAATAACTTCTACCCTACACTCATTTCGGCACCTCACTTACTAATAAAAACACGTGAATCACATCGCACTGCGAAGGTCCAGTGACACACTTGCTTCAATACTTAATTAACACTGAAATGTAAGACAGTAAAAGAGAGAGTTTTTGCCTAGACGTAGTATTTATTTCATCTCCTCCTTGGACTAAAATCATCGAAGTGATGGAGCTTCTATGCGGACCTTTCCGGGCAATGCGCTGCTACTGATGTTTACTGCATGCACGGGACGTAGCCATGGCACACAGCCACTCCATTACTTGCATTTGGACTCGCTGGGATTGTAAACAGTTAAAACTTTTCACGCACAGAATAGTTATTTCAAGTTCCTGCGACTTTTAAAGGAAGCAAACACTGGGGATCAGTTTAGCATAAAGAGCACGTTGACTCAATCACGATGCTCTTGCTTCATCTTGAAGAAACATTGATTTGATTACGACTGCCAACTCTGACTCGTATGTCACCTAGCTTACTGCAGTTCGTATTGGACATTAATTATCGATGTAGTACACAGCACAGCGGCAAATTGTTTGTGTAACACGTCATCATCCCGTAGGCGACATAACTAAGCCACTTGAACACATATCGGCACTTGCTTCAACTTGGGACTTAACATATTGAAATGCTGTCGAATTGGAAATACTTTCACCGTTGAGACTAGAAGACATAGTTCTCAAATAGACAAAAAAAAAAAGCATTTGACGACTAAGCACTGCCAAAGGGCACACTATGTTGACACACGGGCGATTATGGAGGTACCAGCAGGCACACGGACGAGGGTACCGCACGGTGCACACACTGCCACATACTCAAATTGTTCGTGCACGGGGAACAGCTTATGTCACTCCGCGAGCAAAAGGAGACGAGTTCTGGTATTGCACACATTTGCTGTTAAATCGCGCACGACACTAAGTAAATGCCGAGTGCCGTGCCTAAAGCTCACTGGGACTTTTGAGCTAGAAGGGAAAAGGAATGGCGAATTTTCCCCAAATAGCAGAGGCAATGGCGAATTGTGTTATGGTGTTTAAAACAAAGATAATTACATATAATGACACCATATTTATGGGAGAGGCGGGTGACCTCCTTATCATAATATAAATAAATAATCAAAATAATGCGAATAATAATTATTGAAGTATTCAAAAATGAATAAAAAATAAGCATCTTAAAAACCTACTACATACTTGTGAGTTCTAACAAGGAAGCCAAATGAAACACACAATAAGCAAAGTAATTATTTATTGTGATCAAGAGGGAGACAGGAAATTTGAGCAAAAGAAAAAGATAAACGAATTACGCATCATTGAAATTTCGTGAACCATCCTAAGATACTCATAAATCTCGCTCGGTAACAAGAAAACGGATTAAGCGAGGCAATAGAGCGTATAAATGATTTTCAATCTTATCGCATGATTTTTTAGAATATAAGTTATATAACACATTCTCGCAAAGCTCAAACATTTGGCAAAATAAATTATGGTTTGTAATTAAAAGGAATATCGATTAATACCGTGGGAAATAAAAAATCATTACCCCATTCATCCATGATGTGAAACGTGACGTTTCACATCATGGCGAATTTAGGAGGCTCTGCCAAAAACACAACTCACTCTTTCGTTAAAACAAAGATAATTACATATAGTTAGGACGCCATATTTATCGGAGAGGCGAGCGACACTGGTAAGCTTGGTCGTTTTGCTGAGGTTATGGGGTTGGTGCCTGTTGGTCTGTTTGCGTACAGAACTGGCTTGGGTTGTTGTGACGCTCTGTTGTCGGTGTCACACCATTTACAGTCTGTGCTGGATTGTAGGTCGGTGGTACGCCTTGTCCAGTTAGACTTTAGCGCGGTATTTGATAGGGTTAACCACAGGGGTCTATTAAACAAGCTTGAGTCCTTTGGTGTGGGTGGTAGGGACCTGTCAATCATTCGCGATTTTGTTTCTTAGCGGACACAGAGTGTGTCTGTTGACGGCGTTTTGAACGTCTCAGTCGCGGTGGTGTATGACGTCCCTCAGGGCAGTGTGCTTGGCCCGCTGTTGTTTGTACTCTATACTAGTGACATGTTCTCTGCGCTTGAAAACACAATGATCAACTATGCTGACGATTCCACTTTGACTGCAGTGATACCTGCTCTTCGCCTGCGTGATGCTGTCGCTCAGTCTCTGAATGGGGATTTGTCACGCATTAGTGCATGGTGCTCGACCTGGAGTATGAAGCTGAATGCCAGTAAGACCAAGTCGATGATTACCAGTCGGTCTCGGACACTTGTACCGCAGCATCCCCAACTGGAGATTGATGACACTTTGCTTCAGGAGTCTAGCTCCTTGGAGATTCTTTGTGTTGTCTTTGATGAGAAGCTTACTTTTGAGCCGCATATTAGGAAGTTGGTGTCACGTGTTTCCACTAAGATTGGGCTCCTGCGTAAGGTGAATTGGGTCGGCTAAGGTTTGGAATTTGTTGCCTTCATCGGTATTTGGTCGTATTGGCCTACAGGCGTTTAAGTCAGCTGTTAATGGTTTTTTGCTGGATTTCCTTTAGCAGCGTTTTGGGCTTCCCGGTGTTGCAAGATGCTTCATTTCGATCGTATTACCTGTCCGCGGGAGCTCAAGCGTGAAGTTTTAATGATAATAATAATAAGTTCGCAACGCATGATTTAGCAATGAGGCTTTCAAATTTTTACCGAGTACCAGGCAGATAGCAATAATTTAATTTGATGTTAACTCTACAAGAACGACACTTCTTGATCTGTCAACAGATGTGGCCAACATCTCCCTACAAACCAGGAAGGCCGTAAAGAATGTTACATTCTAAGCACGTTAATATTTTTTCATCTTAAATTTTACATTCACTTAAAACAAGGTTTCCCCAATTACCTAAGCATATCTTAGTCTAAACCACACTTATTTGCTAACTTTTTTAGAGGCAGATACACCTGCTGCTTTTCAATTTTTATCAAGTTAAAACTAGTGTTTTCATTAACTTCTGCTGTAGAAATCATGTTTCCTACTTAACTCATCCCCAACGATGTATCACGGGATGTGCAATCTTGCTCGTTAATTCTTAACTCGACGATCACGCTGCAAACTTTTTCGACCCATCAGTCGTAGATTAATGTGTGCCCTCAGACGTAACGCTTTGAAATTTTGTGACTTTGTAGATCGTCGCAATGCTGCACCATCTCTTGCAGGATTGCAAAATACTAGATCACATCGCATCTATCTTGATGATAACGATGCAACTCCGTTGTCGTTTCAGTCGTATCAGATATTTCCGGAATGATGTATCGCAGCAACGGTTCGTGACATTGAACTATTGACGAAGTGTTTTCATCAATAATTGTGAAACACGATGAAGGTAAACTGCATTCTGTTGCTATGTCGAAATGCACAGTCTTTGGATGAAACAACGGGCCCATTAATTCACAAAGAAGGGCCTCGACGTTGAAGAAACTCGGTTCATAATACCGAAGACAGTACACGTTGTGCCCAATTGAAGAGAGGCGATGGGATCAATGGTCCCACAAATTCGATTACCGTCGGTAAAAATCTATTTCAGGCGGCCATGCTAGATTTTGCATGTTCCGCAAAATTAACAGGTAAATCTGCGTCTCAGTGGCATCGATGACGCGCAACAGACGCTTAAGCAAGGCGATGGAGTTTAGGCGCTACAAAATCACCCAAAACGGGGCATTCCTGCGCTTCAACTAGTGCATTCGACACAACACTAACCACAAAAGCAAGTGTCCACCAGGATACATGCTTATACTTGATGCCTGAACAAGCACCGAGCCTCCATTAACTCTTTTCCTCGAACCGGATCAAGTTGGCGCCCCACAAGTCGTTCCCTTAACTTTTTTATATCCAATCGTATTTCAGCTTCCAAACGTCTATCCCTTTTAGTTCAACCCACTATGTTTCAAACCTGCGACTATATAATTGGCTCAACTTGCGTGAAGTTTCTCCTCCTACAGCTTTTCATATGACCAATGGTAAATTTTTTCATAGGCCATACTTGAAACAAAGGTGAAAGACAAATCCTTCTCATATGCTTCGTGATTTCCTTCTTTTTTTACAGGACACAGTGAGTGTGTACACAAACGGATTCCTTTTACTTGTCGCACAGTCACCTGCACAATCTCAACCTCTCAGAAAGCTTCTAAGACAATGACCCGACTCATAGTACGGCTCTCGCTTAAACAAAAATAAGAGACACCTTTGCAAATTTGTTCCAAATCCTTTGAGTAGTAAACGTTACTACAGACTGTATGTGAGAAATAAATTCATAAATTCATTGAAAAACTGAATAATTTATCTCTGTTGATTACCCAGCAATATTAATTAACTGACGAGGCAACTTGTGAGAATATAAATATACATAGAGCACAATATTCATAACACTCGCCCCCCCAGCGGGGGCCGAGAGAATACGACATGTGTACTTGCTCTACAAGCTCACTGGTATAACTAACTCTATTCTACAATCTATCCAGTACATTTTAAGGACTAGTTTACATTTTTCCCACTCTTTGGTCGTGGGCCGAGCCCGCAGTTTGTTTACCTAAGATTGAAGCTCAATGCTGCCTCTACGGTGAGACGGAGCAGATGTTTCTACTGCTACCACGGCTTCTCGCGTCTAACATTGTAAATTTGAGCTCGAATGTTGAACACTACATTCTTACTTGAGATCCCTATTTTCTTGAGGTATTTATTACTTTCCTATGTGTATACGTAGTCATGCAAATCTATATATATATGTACATATTTTTTTTTTGTGAACCTATGTTTTCATAACAATAATTGACAGGCTAACAGGTTATTACTACAATAATTTTTATTGCGATGTATGGGCTCTTTGCAGTACATAACAAATTTTTGCCGGATAAATGCTCTCGTTACTAAAAGTAGCCAATAAATGGGCGATAACGTTCTCCAGCTCCCACGCGACCGATTTCTCTCCAAGACTGCTACAGCCGAGGCGACAATGTGACGGTCCATCACGGGAATTAGTGTGCGACTTATCCGCCAGATCAGCACTTTAGGGCCATGACGGAGCAAATCGTCCACCTCTGAACTTACCCGAGCGCGGCTAATCCTATATACTGAGCGTTGTTGCCTGTGCGCAATAATTAACGCAATAAGTGATGCATTCATTTAAATCCAAATTATTATTAAGAGTTGCTATTTTTAGTGTTATTACTAATAATTAAAATACCCCTTATTAAAGCTTTCTTATGCATCGTATTTCCTGGAATGCACATGTAGTATGTGGAGAAATGGCATAGAACTCATGCACCAGGGTGTTCCCGTACGCAACGCAAGTGAGAAAAACAAGTTAGGAAAGAAGAGAAAGGACGAAACAGGACATCAAAAAATGTTAGAGGAAGGAAAAAAAGGGAAACAAAGTAGACAAGAAATATGGATTAGGGGTGTGCCGCGTAATCGGCATCGCCATCGGCAAGAATCTGCACTTTTTGGGGGCATGGACAAGTTTGGACATGGCATCGGTAAGAATTGGCACTTTTTGGAAACTGGTATTGCCATCGGTAAATTTTTACTCCTGTGCTGATGCTGATGACGATTCTGTGGTCATATTGACCTATTACACTGGTCAACGGTCAAAACCAGTTTTAAGTAGGATCAATTGGAGAATGAAGTTGGAAAGAAGTATAGCGGGCGCGAAAAACAAACGTTCTGAAGATCTAGTTAATAGCTTAGGTAACCTAGATGATCCCCAAAGGTTGCTGCTTCCATAACAGTGGAAGGGCGAATCTTAACTAGCCTAGCCCTGTGACATATAGCCCATTCTATGTTCATTGAGCGGATTTAAATATTTAGAACTGATTTTGAGTAGTATCGATGCCTAGATACCAAATACCCCGTTGGTTTCCTCAATCAAGTCAGCTTTTTCAAATATCACAACATGCTTTTACGATTTCGTGTACTATAGTAAAAGTATTTTCGATTTATCTAGTGTGGCAATAGCGGTTGAAGTGTATGTATGTCCCACTTCATGGGTAATGAAAAGTAAGCGTTTCTTTTAGCTAAATGATTTGGCTTCGGGGAGATCTTTAAAGAACACTCCCATTGTACATCGTTACATCTGCGGTAAATATAACAGTCATAACTTCATAACAGAAATCCAGTCACAAGGTTTATAAAGCGTGCTTACCAGCAACAATGTCTACGAAAAATTGTTTTTGTAATAAGTTTGCTTTGTTTTTAAGTAGTTAATGGTAATTTCGATTCATTGAATTGATACTGAAACTAATTTCTCTGTATCAGGTGAGGATATTGTGCTACAAAGATTGTAAAAAATCCTATTTTCTTAAAAAAATTGATAACATTTTTTAATAAGTGGTTGGTGGCACGCATACGAGGGTTGTTCCAAAAGTAATTCCTCCTATTTCTATTTCGCCGAAGGCATCCGAGGGAATTGGAAATTGCACTGTTATGATGACTGAACTTATGCACTCATGACTTGAAAGTTTTAACTCTCTGTGGCTGATAATAACAGCGTGATACTCGACGAAAGTAATCCCTGTCATTGACGCGCGACAGAAGCATAGATCAGTCATTAAATTCTTCCATGCAGAATAAATGAAATAATCAACATTCACCGGCGCCTGGGGAACGTTTACCAAGCCCATACAATTGATGTCGGCACAGTTAGGAGCAAAGTACGTCAATTTCAGAGTGGTGACTGAGACCTGAATGACAAAGTGCATTCCGGACGCCCAAGCACACCCACCACCCAGAAAGGAAAGAATGCCTCGATCAACTCATCCCCACCGACCGTCGGATAACGGTGAATGAAATGCGTTCCGTTAAAACGCTGGCAATGCTGAAGGTCCGGATTACCCGGGTGAGGCTAGAAAAAAAAAAATCTGTTTGCAACACAATATCGCCCGGCCATACACAAGTTTGAAGAGCACAGGATGTGTGTCAGTTCTGCTGCAGAATGACTAAGGTGACGTACAAAATCTCCCTGAGGTCGTGCTCCCTTAACATAGGATGGGCAAATCTAACTGACCTAACCCTATGATTCATCCTATGCCTTTGAGGGGAGCTTATTATTATTGTATAGTAAAAACTGATAAGAGGTGGAATCGGTATTGGTATCGATCGGAACCTCATTGGGAACCGGCATCGCTATCGACAAGTAAGGGTAAACAAGATCGCCATCGCTATCGAAAAAAAAAATAATAATAAAATGAATTCGGCACACCCCTAACATAGATTTACATAAAGATGCTTAACGTACTCATAGTTGACAAGAGTTCGTGAACAAAGTGGATAGGGAACATACCCGCAGGCAGTTGATCTCATAATCAGCATTAGCTAAATACAGTATATAAGGAATTGGTGCAATTATCGAAAATATACTTGAGTTAACATATAATCATACAATTTATTCCCTGGGTTTAATGGTTGATTAACAATCGCCTACAACAATCTATGTAAGAAAGCAAGAACAGTGATGGGGCAATTGCCATAGAACGCAATACTGTATTATACAACAATAATCGTTTCATATTCCAGTCTTGACTTCTCCCGTAGTGTGGCTCAATGTTGCTACATTTTATTCTAGAGGTGATCAAAAATCAACCAACTGATTTCCAAAATAGGACTGTGTAAGAAATAATATAAATACATTACAATATTTCACATTTTCATCACAACAATTATTGTCTTATATTCCAGGAATGACTGCTTCTCTATTGTGTCACCCATTTCTCTTATGAAGATAACAGATCAACCAATTCGCAAATGTAGGAGACTGTGAAAGAAATACGGACTTCACTTGGCAACATTTCGCATTTGTATCACAGCAATTCTAATTTTATGTTTCGGGAATAATGTCCGCAGTGTTGCTAAATCTAATTCTGCTGGCAGTACGAGAAGATATTTAATATCTCTAAATTAAGACACCTCGTAAGAAATGCGAGTTTTGAATGCGCCATTGCAGTAATTCTGTCGTATTTAATTAGATATCCCAGAATTCGATCGGTATCTGGTGATAAATTGTACGGTCCTGCTACACTGTAGTATATGTGGCCTAGCCTAGCTCAAAGTGTTAGACTACGTTAGAATAGGTTAGTAAAAAATAGGTTAGGATAGGTTCGGCTCAGCTAGAATAGATTCCTTATCTTACTTAGAGGTACACTTATTACGAGGAGAGTATCAAAAGTTTAGGCATAAAAATAAACTAAAATGGATCAGGGATTTATGATGAGTTATTTTTCAACTTTTTCAGAATATCAGAATTTAGCAGGAATAGTTGCAAACTGTTGCACTTTCAAAAATTCATAGGTTTGACCGTGCATCACTGCTTCTAATACAGCGATGGTTAAACCTCTTCATACGCCCTGAATTACCAGTAGGGTACATATTTTATCCTAGCACCGATGACACTGTGATGTGACGAGCGCTAAAGAATAAAGGCAAATCCCAATAAAGACACAGCTGCTCTCACTCGGTGCCACCTAATAAAGCAAAACAAACAAGCAATGCGCTTCTAAAATGTATTGCGGATCCTTTATCATACGTCAGTGATACATTGCTTATCTCAAGGCAACTGTGTGAGACGTCTGAAGTAGAACTGTAAAAAAAAGTAATGCGTCTGGTGAAAAAAGTAATAACTTGAAGATACCGGTGATCCTGCCAAAACATTCAAAAATAACTGTTTCGCTATGAGTGATGACCGGAAATAATATTTTCAATTAGATTCAGTAGCCTTCGAAAGTTTAATGCAAACGGATATTGTTAGGAGATTGACCTATACTATTCGAGGCCGCCACTACAGACAGCGGAAAAATACCGATTAATACCAATGATATCCTCGTATGGAAGTCGAATTATCTGTGGCCGTCCACCGTCGGAGCTCTGGCCGTCATAAGAATTGCGTAGTTATATAATAAGTCTTTCTCACCCTGTAGCAATGTTGTGCATGGTTGTTACATAAAACATAATCACTGAGCCTCCACCTCTCAATCAAATAAAGTTATTATTTAGGTTGCTATTGTAGGCTCTGATTCAGGAATAGACACGGCTGCCAAGTCTCCGAGAATCAAGGCCATTGATTTTGTATCTCTTGCTGGACAGAGAGGAATTTATTCATGGCTTGCTTGCACTCATTCATGCCGAGTCGGTGTGCAGCATCAGTACGCACTTTAAAAAAAGTTACCAGCTTCTTTTGTAAGGAAATATGATGCTAACCCTGTGAGGACCTGCTAAGCTATCCGTTTCTCGTAGGAATAACAGTTGAGGACCAACTAAGCTATCCGTTTCTCGTAGGAATAACAGTTGAGGACCAACTAAGCTATCCGTTTCTCGTAGGAATAACAGTTGAGGACCAACTAAGCTATCCGTTTCTCGTAGGAATAACAGATGAGGACCAACTAAGCTATCCGTTTCTCGTAGGAATAACAGTTGAGGACCAACTAAGCTATCCGTTTCTCGTAGGAATAACAGTTAAGGACCAACTAAGCTATCCGTTTCTCGTAGGAATAACAGTTAAGGACCAACTAAGCTATCCGTTTCTCGTAGGAATAACAGTTAAGGACCAACTAAGCTATCCGTTTCTCGTAGGAATAACAGTTGAAATGCTCGGTTGGAATGATCGTCATCCTATAGGGTTTAATAGCAGCTTTCATTCTAGCATAACTCGTGCCGGGTGACACCCTTGCGTGCTTTCAAAATACACTGCGACCCACGGTATAAGTTCAAAAAATTTTTTTATTGAGTTTTCATTAATATCTTCTGTCTGACGAGAATTATGTTTTCATATGGCAACACTGCATGTGTGCTTAGTTCGTCTGGCAGTATTTGTTTACATTCTGAAGAGGTTGGTTGCAGAACCTTCCTTCGTTTAACAGATATACTGTGAGCCACGCTATTAGTCCATTTCAATAATATTCAAAATGGGACATGCTAAAGATCTAACAGACGAAGAGAAGCAAACCATTATCTAAGAAACGGCCAAGAAGAGCTCATGTTCGTCTATTGCCAGGATTTTAGGCCGCCATGTTAGAACAATTCAACGTTTTTTGAGCGATCCTTCCAATCGGAAGACTCGGTCTGAGAAAGGTAAAATAAAAGCTGTGAACACGCGGGATATCAGAAAAATTAGACGTCAAGTCTTCAAAAAGCCGGGAAGCACAAGCAAAACAATTTTTGAAAGCTCTGGTCTGAATGAGATGCCAAAAACTACGCGAAACCGAATCCAGGGGACTATTGCATATGTGAAATCTCCCGAAAAAAAGCCTCCATTGACACAAAGGCACATGCTTCTGAGAGTTGAGTGGGCTAGGTCTTATATGAAACAGGATATGAAGTGTGTTTTATTCACAGATGAGACCAGAGCGACTCGCGATGGCCAAGGCCTGATGGTCTAAAAGATGGGTCGGATTTGAGGGCAAGCTCCACCATCGTTTTCGCCGCCAACAAGGCGGTGGTGGTATTATCTTGTGGACTGGGATTATGAATGATAAACTTGTAGGTCCGTAAAGAAGTTAAAATCAATTCTGCTAATTATTGCGCCCTGCTCGATGAATGTCTTGTTCCTTGGCTTGACGACCAGACTTTTGATCTTCGAAAAAACCTGGCTTTCATGCAAGACAATGCACCCTCTCATTCAAACAGAGCTACAAAAGAATACCTGGCTTGTTTGGGGTTCAAAAACCAGAATTTGATGGTGTGGCCACCCAATTCTCCAGATTTGAACCCAATTGAAAATCTGTGGTCGATCAGCAAGAGCAAAATTTATACAGAGGGTAAGCAGTTTTCTTCAAAAACAGAATTGTGGGAGGCCATACAAGTCGATGCAAGATCCATCGATGGTACTACTATTAAGAAATTGACTCATTCCGTTAGTGACCGCATTTTTGAGGTCATAAAACATAATGGACGTTACATTAATATATGAGCTTATTGTTTCTTGTTCATTTTGCCTTGTTTGCTATCGCAATGTGTTCCAAGTATTTTTGAAGTATTATTTAGTAATTAATAAATAAACTGATAGTTAATTTGTTTTATTCATCATATCTAGCAAACTTTGTTACCTAAGACCAATATCGTGGTTCAGTTTCTCGAATAATAGGATTATGAACATTGTACATGATTACTCTACGACATACAATAGAAATATCAAGTTATATTAACAGGAAATAATAGTTTTACAGAAAAATCAAATTGGACTAATACCGTGGGTCGCAGTGTATACATTCGAAACAGTAGAACTCCTCTCACAGAGGCTTCCAAGTGAGTTTCCTGAAAGTGAGGCCCCAAACCTGGGAAGACATCTGAAAGGGAGACTATACAGTACCATCTATCTTGAATTATTGTAGCGATGGCTAACACCGTACTAAATGACCGGTAAAACGTCTAGTAAAACTTAATTGATAGTAAATTCAACTGTATGTACAAGCTCACGATTTGACATAGTGTTAACCAGGAGAAATGTTTTGGGAAAGTAGGAGTAACAAGCCTGCCGTAGAACTTGGAATTCCGAACTGAGATTCCACGCGAAGCTGAGTCAATATACCAGTCTACCTTTTAGGAGCTCCACTGTATATATTTTCAAGAAGATGATGTCAATTTTACAACTTAGTTCGAGACTAACTGCTTGAGTGTGTAACCCATACGCAAGGAAGAGTCACACTAAAAAAAGTCGATAAATGTACCGGGCTACTAAACGAGTTAAATCCTTCCTTCAATAATTATGCCCTAAAAGTCCTTTTATAACTTAAGCTCGTTTTATATATGTATGTTTATTCAAGGTTGTAGAGTCAGAGTTGGCACTTTTGGTGCCTGGAGTCGCAGCCTAGCCGGATTCAAGAGTCGATGAATATTAACATATTTTGTAGAAGAAAAAAGTCGGTGTCGATATGGGTCTTTCATTTTTAGGGTTCGAGGGTCTGCGTCGGATTTGAGCCATGCCATTTTGCTACCCTGGGAATATTAATGCGTACTAATTATTAATACCGTCCCCTTAGAGGGCATAGGATGGGCCATATGTTTAGGTTACTTTAGGTTCGTCCATCCTATGTTTTGGGGAGCAGCGCCCTAGGAGACCCTGTGGTTACCTTAGCCGCTAATTAGCTAGGCCTTCGGACGTCTGTCTTTCGTGCACACTTTGCTTTGTTCCTATTTCATACTCCTGCATTACTTTCGTCTGTTCTTCCTCTTCTTTCCTGACTTGCTGTTCTCATGCGCGTTGATTTTTTGAGGCAACAGTGTTTCATGGGTTCCACGTGTCTATCGACATACTATATTTCCCTTTCTTTTCCTCTACTAGAAAAGTTTAGTACTTATTTAAGGAGGCTTAAACTATCTTATACTACTACTATTAATACCGTTCAATGATGTCCTCAGAGCATTTAATTATACATAAAACGATTTAATTTCTAAAGTGCCTAAGCTCAAACAAACGTAAGCAACTTTAGGTCTTGCCAGACCCCAGACCAGTTCGGAGAACTTGTGGCAGTAGTGCCCTTAGTGTCCCATCGATATATGACTCCAGTTCGCAGTATGCGTATATTTCTGACCTTCTACAGGCAAAGGTTAATGAAGACATTCAGCGGTGTATTATGGGCAGCCATTATAGTGGCGAGCAGCGTGGTCCGGAGCCGATCACAGATAAGTGTCGGCCGATGCCTCCTTCCATGCCTGTGGCTCAACCGGTGTGCGCTGTTGCATATGCTTCGTCTGATATTTTGATGCGTCGAGAAAAATGGCAGTCCATCTCTCTGTCTTCAAACGGTGAACTTAATCCAAGGAAGAGACGGCAAAGTAACGTTCTTTAGACTTCTATACTTTGCTGGTAACTCACACGGGAATGTGCTTATGTTCAGTTTTCAAATATGGAAAGGACTACTCCGTCTGTCTTCCAATGATTCCATTGATAGTTTCTGAGGAAAACCCCTATCGAATAATTCGTCTGATTTTGATATTACATCCGTGGTACAATATATTTGTGAAACATTGAGTGATGTAGGCCTATTTGTTGTTTCCTTGCAGTTATTGTATTCGGTAGAGAAACCCCACTACACGATGAATTCTGTCTGATATTCAAATGATGTTCACTTGCGTATTTTTTGTCCCATAGATATTTAATTTATATACGGCTAAGGAACCGTAAGATACATATTCTTTAATTTATCGATGCCTACAAGAACTTATGTTAGTGTCTTTTCTACTGACTTAATTTCAACAAATTCTATTGAAGGCAGTGCTTATGACGGCACTGTACACTTATGGTGGGGTTCTCAGGTCAAGTTCAACAATTGTGTATCAGAGTTAGAAGTAGTTCGTTCTATTTTGTAAGTAAATTGGGATAATTCTCTACGGGAGAATATTTTCGGTCGACTCTACTCGTATTCTGGATAACTGCTGCTTTACTTGAGTAGAGAAAGGTTCGAGGCGCCCATTATTCTTTCGTTGTTAATCGTGGATAATCCAGTTCCTAAGCTTCTCGCGGTTCATGTATTGTGCGATTCGATTCCAAATTTACAATTAACTTTTATGCAGTTTCTTTGCTTGCCACGCACGTAACAAGAACAAAAAAATGTTTTTAGAATAGTTTACTGCAGTAGCGGATTTCATTTAAACCCGTTTAGGCGTTGATGAATTTAAAAAACAGTCGCATTTTCACATGACTTGCTGTGCACCAATCTCTTTTTCCAACAACTCGTGTGCGAAAGAAAATATGACAGCGTTTTCTTTGTACTCAATTTGCTTCTGAAACAGGCTCATTTCCAAGCCCTGCATTACTCAAGCAAAACATCGCTCTGCTTACAGCTGCTTTATTTGGTCGGACTGCTTTGGAGCTCGTCCTTACAGATGCTATCGAAACAATCGATCCATCTTGCGTGCTCTCTACAATGCCACTCAAGAGGTTTCGCTGAAGAGTCTATATTTCTTTCAGGCGCTTGTACGGAGGTCTCTAATTAGACCAGTTTTGCTGCATTTGTTACTTTGTTGGTGCATTGGCTGAAAAGTTATGGTATTTCTCTCTCAGCCAGTGTAGCGGACTGCTCAACGCTCGGCGAGGACTATTATTATTATTATTATTATTATTTAACATGTATTTCTCCACAGGCGGGAGGTATTCTTGGATTATTATATTACAGCTTACATTAAAAATTGTGTGTACAGCACCATAATGCTGGTACACCAGAAAGTGGTGAAAATGGTGCTTCTACATCAGACTGTAACTAGCAGACACACAAAAATATCTGATTAAATATAACGAAAGTTCAACCAAGCACATTTGGTGGAACTTACTAGGTATTGTATGCACTTGCAGAGAGCTCTCTATTGTTAAGGTACATAGCAAGCAATTCAAAGCTAAACAATTTGATGATGTGTACTGTATTGAGAAGTTTTATCTTTGGTTCTCACAATCAAATGTGCATGGTTGAAGTAATTTTGTTATATCGACAATGATTTTTCTGAGTGCATCTGATCTAAATTCCTGAAGCTGTTTTTACAGCTTTTTGCTCCAGCTTCTGTTTTACAGATAGTCCTCCCTCTCCTCGTTCGTGAGATTAAATTATTTAATCATTGAGATTATTGACAGGATTAGAGCATGACGCGAGAACGAGTGGCCGCATTGGAACTGGAATTTTCTTCTTCAAATAATACGCTTGTCGATTTGCCGCTTAAATACACGTGATTCTGCTTACCGTTGCAATTAACACGTTTTTTTTTTGTTACAACTGCACGATTACAGTAGCTGCCATTTATGATTCGATGTCGAGTACCTACTTTCTTCTATGTTACTTGTTTGTTTGTGCTCGTTTCTCAACACTTGTAATCTTGTTTGAACATGTTACTTTCGAACCACTTCATCCCAGATTGTGCATTCTTTCGCCGCTTCGAAGATCAACGCTTTTGTCCTCTGCATTTTAAAAGACGTACCTTGTCAATTTACCCTATAAAAGCGCAAAAACTCGATTTAGTCTTTCAAGACAATATCTTGATGGAAATACATTTCGCAGAACTCGCTGAACACAGTAAGCTTGCATTGTCTTTATATCTCCTGCGCAGTACTACTTTAACGATTACGCAAATGTTATGAGATTTAACATATTCCGCAGCACTGCAGCTAACTTCTCTCTTTCTACTAAGAAACACAACGAAGCTTCCTGCCATGCTTCAGCCTTGAGGCGCTTCCTTGCTTTTCCATTAATACAGCTCTATAATTGTGTCAGCGTCAACGATTAACTGTTCTGATGCTTGTTTAAACATTTTCTCACCCAGCGTTGCCTAAATTCAACGTTTCAAATAGTGCTGTTTCTACGAAAAAGGCAAATTAATTCATAAGAGAAAGGGTTAACTTCAGTTCTGCAGTCTCGCTGCACTGCACTGTAGTTCTGCTGAAGCCAAAGATGCACAGTTGAGCTTCTTTCTGAACACCTCCGCCCTGCTGCAGCTCTGCCTTGAGTCATTCATCAAGCGCAGTTCTCTGTCGCGCAGCGAAAGTCCGTGCTTTTCTCTAGGGGATTTCGATCTGCGTCTGCTCTGCCTACAGAATAAGATCACGACCGAACATTAGTCAACTGTTATCTCAAATGCTCTGCCCCCGAACTGCTGACTTGCTTCGCAAGCCTGAGGTAATTTTTAGCCAGTAAATGCGATATGCACTGACTATGCAATTACCGTGTACATGACGCCGCCGAAGGCAGTGCTTCGATCTGTAAAAGGTCGAGGTTCGACTTCAAATTCAAAATGGTAAGTAGGGCTTTCTTGACAGTAATGGGCATGAGGGTAATACGCCGTGTACAGCAGAAGAACTTTCCGTTTTTTTAGAGTAGTTATTATTATTATTATTAAGTCACACCAGACTGGCGACGCAGGAACGGAGAAACTCCATGAAGTTAACAAACCCCCACGCAACCAGCCCAGCGGGTGGAGAAAACAAAAGAATAGAAAAAAAAGAAGATCCGAAATCACAGAATAGCTCTGTGTACAGATCGTTTAA
>LQNS02278180.1:6014247-6028419 GCA_001587735.2 Parhyale hawaiensis | reverse complement strand
CGTCACATGGGCAACACGCCAGCACTCCGGAAAAGAGCCCAGCCGCAACATTCGACGGAATACGGAAGCAAGCGGGGCTGCGAGCACACCAGCCACCCTCCGAAGAAAGAAAGGAAACATCAAATGCAGTAGAATGTTGAGTCTCCTTTCTGTAACGAGGTCGAAACGTTTTAATTCTATACAATTTTTCTTAAATTCTTTGTTTTCGCGACTTGCTGTTCCTATGCCCTCGCATCAGTTCAACGTTTACTTTAATAATTTCATTCTAGTAGAAAAAGGTGGCTGGGGAGCTTCGCCCATAATTACTTTACTTCTGAACGATATTAAAAATAAATATATTCTAATCTTTACACATGCATAGGAAAATGTAATACATACTGTTATGTAATGTTTTGAACAGCAATGCGAATAGTCTATGCTGTAATAAGAGCTAATCCTACGTAATATGCTGTGTGGGGAGTACGGCAGTCGTCTTGCGACGGGTCTGGTACGTTTCTACACAGCCGTTACGGTACCTGCTGTTGTCGCGCTAATTAAACACTGGCACTTTGGGCCCAATCGTTAACCTACGGGCATAGCTTTAGGTAGGTATCTGGAAAATTACTCAGATGACAAGCTAAGAAAGACAAGGAACCTAAACGCTAATAATAAACTGACACAAAGGCAGTTCGCAGCTGCTTCTTGAATTTCAGCATTCAGCTGATCACAGCATAGTATGTATGATCTTAATACTGCAATTCCATCTGTAAACGAAAAGCAAAAGACAGCTCGTCACTAGGTTTCAAGTTATACATAGCATTTACCGGCATATGTGGGCGTTTCCGGATACACAAGAGCTGGCCTCGTGGTCTCTGGCTTAGTTTTCGTTGCGGTTGCAGTACACTTGACCAAACATACGAAGTATGTAGTAGCTTTATAGCGCATGAGTAGCTACTGTATAGTGAATATGGAGCGGGCCATCAACCACTTGCATATACCAGCACTCTGGCATATGTGTAAGGGCGTTCGGGTTCCATGTGTGTATTGATAACTATAAAGAATTTATTCATGGTTCGGTTATTTGAATATGGGGCTCGGATAGTTTTATGCAGAACGTTAAATTTGGATGATATTGAATTTTTCATAAATGATCATTATATATAGTCTGGGTTCTGATTGGTTTGGCATGGTGTATGCTATTTTTCTTCCCTGGCAATAATGAGGCTTAAGTTGCACTTTTTTCGACATTGCCTGGTGTGCAAGCATTTTGATTGAAACTGATATTTCTCTGCATCATATCTTCATTTGGTTCCGTAAAATAAAAATCTGTATTTTAGCGGTTTTCTTCCTAGTAATAATTTAGACTTTCACACCATAATATAAAAAGGTTATTTACAAGGTATTGTAATTTAATAGAATTCAGATTTGTATTTAGCTCATCAATTGCCCACAGGGGCATATTGTGGCGGGCCTTTTCCCAGCCACAATATGTTTGGGCATCACGCACCCAAGGGTCCCGAGTGCCTTCTCCGCAGGGGATGTAGCATGTGGCCGCAGTTCCTGCTGACGAGGTTGGTTTTGTAAAGTNAAGCCCACAGGGGCATATTGTGGCGGGCCTTTTCCCCGCCACAATATGTTTGGGCATCACGCACCCAAGGATCCCGAGTGCTTTTTCCGCAGGGGATGTAGCATCTGGCCGCAGTTCCTGCTGAGAAGGTTAGTTTTGTAGAGTTGGGTAGGTCCTCTATATTTCCTTTACATCCCGCGAGGTGGGCCGCCGATCGAGGTGACAGACTTTTTCTGCGGGCTCTTACCTCACCCGTGCGGAGGTCCACAGAAGGGACCATCCGCATGGAAGCTTCTTTCTTGTCTTCTTCTCTTTTCGTCCTTCATCTCTTGCCACTTGAGGGCAACGTTCTGGTTCCGGCTGTAAGCAGAGTAAATCATCTTAGATCGCTATTGATTGTCTAAGTTTCAGAAATAGCGGGACAATACCAATGAAATGTGTAATAATAATAATGAGCTCAGCAATTGAACAGAAAGTAATTTTTTCAAACGCTGTAATTGTATTGTTATTAATATATACCTATGATTTTGTCCCACTAAATCCGGTGCTCATTGAGAAAGATGACTGGGATAAATATAGTCTCCGCGACATGGCAATTTTTATTGACTAGTGCATTCTTGGAGAACAAACAAGAATTTAAAATAATGTCAAAGCAATTAAAATTAAGTATACGCTTTATGTACATACATATACGGCTAACAGATCTAGAAATAACATAAAATTATACATACTGAAAGTTGGAAGTATAGAAGAAATAATTACCTAACGTTACAATTTTATTTACTTCTCATAGCAGAAAATGTTGGTTGAAAAATAAGAAAATTGATTGGAATTAACTGCAATCATTCGTTACCATTTCTTCACAAATAGCAAACGGGGGATGTATAATCGTATATACATAAAACAGAATTACATTTACTTACAAAAAATAATGTTATACTATTGAGTAAATTTTTAATATACTAATTTTCAAACGCAACAATGCTTAATAGCTTCCTTGGGTACCGTTTGCACGGTGCAACTTTAGTTACGCAACACGCTGTTTACTCGGGCGAAAATTTATCCTCTCTTGCAGTTGCATTGATCAGATCGTATAGCCTATGCCAGCAGTTCCCTAAGTTTTATACTCCCGGAGCAACTTTAAAGTAACTAATATCTTTGGGCGCATATTGACTGAAACAGTAGAATTTACAACGGCGATTTTACATATTCATACCACAGTTGCATAACATCCTGGGAGGCTGTGACGAGAATATTTTTCATATTGTCAAGTTTCTTGCGGCTTAATAATGCGTAAACCTGAGAGTGAAATTAGAGAGTAAATCCCGCAATTTTGTATGCAAGAGTGAAATTTCAATAATACGAAGAAAATTCGAAGAAGTACATCGTGCTGTGCTACAAAGTTGCACTGTTGAGTAATCGGGTACTACTGGGTAGGATGCTAACTTGAAAAGAGGAAGAAATATGATAGCAACGTACAAATAATTTTCGAATTATTATAATACAAATTCACGAATACTGTATGCAGTAGTTTACTAAATAAACCGAAACTGTTAAATTTGTGTGGGATTGGACAAAATATTCATGCATTTAAATAATACGATAATAAACATTATTCATACTAGGCAACAAATGAGCTTCAAAATATAACAAATGTAGTCCAGATTAACGCGATTTTACGAGATGTAGCAGATATCAGCAGATGAAACAAACTTAATCAAATAAAAAATATTTCATAGCCATGCAGTGCAGCTGGTTTGGACAAGTTACAAAATCAAAGTATGCTTGGGAACACAAATATTTTAAGCTGTAGTTAGTCAACTGAGTGACTGTATACACGTACACACAGAGAACTTTCCAGGTACGGTACTCTAACTATAAAATGCCTTAACCCTTTTATGCTTACTGTACAGATTTGCGTGCGTGGCATTATTATTATGTTTGCGTACGTTGCAAAACTTGCTATTTCTACGAATATAATGCATACCTTGCACGAGGAAAAAGTTAACGTGAAACACTTCAGTTTTGAGGTCTACAGAATAAATTCAAAATGCACTGGCATTGTGTTTAGTATAAAGAGTATAACTTTTTTTTCTCAAAACCTCACTGTTTTACCAATGTGCTTATGTTACAATAACTGGAGAATTCTCTGTGTGTCCCAAAATAAAATTCACGTTACCTACAAGACGAAGTGCGAAACATAACTTAATCACATCTGTACGTTTACAGTAGAGGTGCGTTGACACATGTAATACTCCACAAATTCTATAATTTTTCAACTATGCTTAACGTAAACTAGCCTACGATGTGAGTGGTTCACATTCAGTAAGAAAAAGATCAGCTTTCTGTGCTAATTCTTTTATGTACAAAAGTTATGTTTATATCATCAGGTTTTTCCGGATATAAATACAAAATATAAGGTATAGTAATATTTCTACGGGAAATATTTCGGGGAGTAGCTACATGTGAATAATACTGAATCACGTGAGGAAATACATCCAGGAATTAATATATTCTTATGTTAATGTATTTAATTTTATACAGTCTGTACACAGAAATGCTACAATATTCCAATCACTGCAAGATAACTTGTTAGCTTCGAACGATATACTTAAGGAATAGGTATGTTCTTCGTTCTTTAGTTTCTTAAGATAGTGAGCAGGATTTCACAGAAATCTGTCTCCATGTCAAGTCACCTCCATCAGGACATTCTACACACTACCATTCAGAGGTGGGCAATCAACACCTGCCCAGTTCTGCTATCATTACCATAACGGCATACACGGTGAGTAGGGTACCAGTGCTGTACAGTAAGCGACGAGGGAATTTCACACGTACAATAATAATTCGACTATTTACAAGATACCAAGGAGTAGTTACTATTACTACCACTGTCACACCTTCACTTTAACCATCTGCCCACTGATAGCACCCCAAGCTTATGCACATCCACCACCGTATGACAAAATCCGAATTGGTTGCACGGCAACCCTATATGTGCTGACACGTACTTAGTTAACGTGTTTGCCATTTTAAGCTCAAGCTGCAAATGATAAAGTGCACATTGTAAGGGCGGCAACATTTAGGAAGTTGGCGAACTTCATGAACAGGAGAATGGGGTTTTACAACTGAAAGGCCAGATTTCTCGTTTTGGCAAGCTTTTCAAATTACAATACGAGGATCGCATCTCAACTGCAAAATATGGTTTCCAATGTCCTTGAGATTTCATACCTGAATAATCTCCCTCGATTATAGCGCACTGAGGCATCAGACCATTCAAGTCTTGTAGCGATTTAGGTGCATAGCGCCGGTCTACTGATTGCTGCACGAAAATTCAGTACACAGTCTGTGAACTTCAAAGCTTATAGTTCAAGCGTCACAATTTCTTCAGTAAACACTGTACAAGCGGGTTGTTTTCACGTCTTTGCAATTTTCATCTTTATTATTAGTCACATAGTTTAGCGCTACCTAATGCTTATTTTACCCGTTTATTTTGTCGGTACGTGAAATACAATTATAGTATATTCTACGAAGTATGTGCAATGAAAGAGAAATGTTCGTACCAACAAGAAATCAGGAATCTGATGGAGGGTTAGGGTGACATGTTAAAAGAAAATAATTATGCGTATAAACATTTAACTAGTAACTGCTCAAGTGAGAGCACTGCCTGCAATATTCTTGTCCTAGTTACCAGTTATATAGAATCACCGTAGTCTTCGTTTACAATGTTATGTATATATGTGAAAAAAAATAAAAATAATGAGCGGCACGACTAAGCAGGTCTCCACTATTCACATAGTTAAATGCATTCATTTAATGACAGACATTTCTGAAAATGTAGAACGATTCTGTTCTAAACACTGCACGTTTACTCTCCAACTCATGAATAATAAGTTCCTTGTCTTTCCCAGTGAAAGTCATCCGTTCAATGTTACATGTTTTTATACATCATTTTCAGAGTTGCAGGCATCCAGTCTTAAACACGTACAAGTTTTCAAGCTTCACCACAATTCTGATTCATATAAACTTCTGTAACGAGCGCGTATGATTAGTCGTACATCTTTACAGCTCACATACAATCACACACAAAGAAGTGCCACGTTTCACAATTATTATGCGCATTCTTTATAACACGTATGAATGCTCTGCCCTTTAAACGTTGGGCACAGCATCAAGATGAGATAATAATTGGGCTTTTTGCAGTATAATATTCAAATGGATTGAACTGGTAACGATACAGTTCCAGGGTTAAACACATCCCTCCATACAAGACAACATACTTTTCAAAATTCACAACCACCCTGGCCCTTTGAGAATATTCTGCATGGAGTCTTGCTTAAGATCACAACTTCACCATTCAAAAAGTTGGGCTGATATAAAATTCCAGGCATGCACGAATACACAAAAGAGATCGGCCGAAGACCATCCTGCATGCCGCTGAAGCGACGGCTACGTCGTTGATCAGAGATCGCCTCGAAGTGCTTTAGTAGAAATTTTCCGAAGCGCTGCCTTCGAAACGACAACAAAGAAGGCGAAAAACTAAATTTTCCTACCTCATTTTCCCTTTTCACGACACTGGCACTGAACGTGCATAGAGCGAAAGGGCAAAACGGCAGAGAAAAGAACTACAATACTTAAAGTTTTATATAGCTGAAAAATATGGTAATTCAGCAAAATCTGTTGTAATTTATCGCCCTAAAGCAACTAATAGGTAAACATCAATTTTGTTGTTAGTAAGGCCAAGCTCATACTCGCTTTGTTCTGCGGCAATATGGAAAGGGGAAGATGCACAGTAAAAGTGGATTGGGATACCACGATTTCTACAATCGACTGTACAGACTTACATAAAATATTGGTAATATTGGTTATTGTACTCTATGTGGTCACCAGGCTGGGCTAGAGAGCTTCAGGGGATGTTAAAATATGCATAAACAACTCGCTGCATGCAAGGCAAAGATTAGATTTATACGAAAGCGATGCACTGGTTCACAGAACTATTCAAACAAAAATAGTTTTGAATAGACAGGAAAGCACACAATATTGAAACGTATTAGGAATTTGAAGACAATATAGAGCATATTCTAGCATTTCTATGCCATTTTTCAGGTTGGGAGGATTTATTTGGAGCTCATCAGTCAAATGAGGCGGCATGGTCTCCAACTTCATAATGTTCAATGAAAAAGTGCAGTCCAACATGCGATTCAAATTTGACAAACTCACCGATGATACATTTGGTGATTAGTGATTTGTCACCATCCGAAGACACTTAGAATAAATATTAATTTATAATAAACCTGTATTATGACATCAAGTTATCAACTTCCTTGTACCAGAAATGTTCCAGCCAAAGGCCTGCTCTCTAGTGCCCTATGCTCTGAGGCTGTTCGATTATGCAACATTGCTAGACATTATGTGAAAATTCCTATTACATTGTGATGCAGGAAGTGCTAGAATTATGTAGTCTTGCATTATAAGATCAAATTTATTTTCTGAATTAAAATGTTTGTAGAATGTAAATATAAAATTTATAACTCTGTTTATACAAAATACAGTATGAACTTAAATTGATTAAGTTTTTTTTTTCAATTGTTTCTGGAACTGGAAATTATTTCTGTCACAAGCACTTTGTTGTTACATTTTGTAGGTTGTGTGCAGAGTAATGAGGAGTTGCTTCTCGAAGAGAATTGTTATAGACACTATAATTACTTTATAAAATGAAAATTTCTTTGAGAAAACGAAAACTGTTTTACCGAAAGAAAATAGGTTCAAAGAATATCAAGAACGTTGCAACGAGGTGTAAATTATTTCTTCCCCTAACTGTTAGGAGCAACTGGAAGCAAGCCGTTTCATATTCGTGACAACTGTATATTAGCTAATGATAAATGGTGAACATGTATAAGAAATTTGCTTCAGTAAAATAGTCTATGTATCTAAAGAGTTAGCTTGGCAATAGATGAGTTATAGAAGAGAGAATGCTTACACCCAGTTACAGGCGTAATAGAAGAGTCCAATGTTTCATTTCTAACTAAACAGATTCGGGGAATAAGTACTGCATTATGTATTGCAGCGGCCGCCGCCACAGTCGAGTTACGTACCTTCCCGAACATGTGTAAAAAAACGAACATACCCTGAAAACGCTTCATTGACTGACAGTTCTTAACGTGTACCTCGCATCCACTGGTAGAGTGCGCATCGCATCCTTTGGATGAGTGAAACTTTCTTCTTGAGATAATTTGCACTGGCAATGGCTACAGATACACTTCAACCAGGGAAGATATTCCAATTGATCGATTTTGACATTGTAGAACAAGGGACAGCAATATGTTGCGGCTTAGTAAATTAAGTCGACATATCTTGAAACGTGCTACCGTTAATAATACACAACCATAACGCACGAGGATGCATGCTTTCTTTTCTAAGAGTTATATAAAATAAATATAGTGTTTAAATGCCCTGGAGACGAAAACCATTGCACATGATATCTTTACTTTGCAGAGAAGGGTTTACGTACCCTTTTCTGGCACGATATAGATACCTTGTCAGAAACACCCTGGAAATATAAAAAAAACTGTTTTAGTGAATCATTATGAACCGTTCAGTGGAGAATTTAACCTAATATTTAGTTTTAAAACAACGCGGTTAAGTGCGTATCATAATTAAGACAAGCTACGTATAGAAGGCTTACGCATGGGAAGAAGATTGTCCAACAGCACATAAAATTAAATGAAGATGATGAAGAATCATTGAGCAGACACACAACAGCAACAGCTGTTACGACGAGGAGAAAAATTTATATATAATGAAAGTCTACGATTTTACAGAGTCAAACTTTCTCCTTTCGGCTACGGTGGGAAAGCTCAGCCCCAATATAATATTAATAATAATAATAATAATAATAATAATAATAATAAAGATACAGAATCAAACTTCGTCGAATTCCCGACGCTCGACCTTTTTTGAATTGAAGAGAGTCAAAAAAAAAAAAAAAACACAAAGAAGAGCAGTCAAGAACATCATCACGAGGAGTGGAGAAAAGTAAAGAGAGCACGAAAAGGAAGACGTTCCGATAAGTGATAGCACCGCAGGTGTACGGGACACCTGTCCAAGTTTTATTAATTGTCAGTCTGAAGGAAATTCACTCTACTTCTGGCGAGAAAAATTGCGCATGGGAGAAAACAGTTTTATCGGATGCCACCTTAAGTGGTAGAATTCTACCATCACATTACTGCATTGAGCACGCGGAGGTTGTACGTGTAACGAACATATACAGTAAATATATACAAATACACATTGAGTAAGCACGAGATATACTTCACACAGCGACACACGCTATACAAGTTTTTGTAGGGGATGCGAGAACTGAGAGATACGTACACCTACATACCCTTAGATTCAAAACAGAAAATATGTATAAAAAAAATATTGTTTCAGCCCTGAAGATATATTTCTGAAAAGATACTATATTAGATTCCTGTATCTATCAGATATAGAAATTCAATAAAAGTATTTTATGGTTTTCAACTCTTGCTTCCTTTTTCAATGACCCATTTCCTAATATTTTCAATCAACTCCTCACTTTCCTTCATATTTCACAGACTCTCGTATCCTTCAAATTGTCAATATCCTAATTTCCCCACAGATGTTTTACCAACTGACATTCTGCATATTTTATGACTATCCTGCTAGAAACACGAGGATGACAGTTTATTATAAACCTCTGCACCTCTGATATACTTCACATTCACAACAGCAGTAGGTACAAAACACAAGTAGAAAACTATATATCGCATTGAAGAAGTTTGCAGGCTTCACAAGTTACCCTTTGCTCAAAATACTGTTATAATGATAATTTTTTTTTCTTTCATACCCAAGGGATAAGAAGCACCTGTAGTTTTAATATTTTCTGTCAGTGCTTTAAGCGGGAACTCATCAAATATGTAGCCACTGAATATGAGCTCTCACAAAAGTTCTTGAAGTTTTTTTCCCCAGTTTTGCTAACTGAGCTGCTTTCCTTTTAATGAGCTCTCTTTCATCAGGGATAAACAGCGCAAGCAAGTATTTGACACGCATACAATTGCTGTTCTTGTCATGACACGTGCTTATATTACACGGATAACATGTAAAATAAAACGTTCGTACACACACAGTCAACAGGGACTACATGTTAGTTTATACATCACAATGAGGCCATTTGTATATTTCAGTAGCTGTACAATTAGTACTTCGGCGTCCCCACTAAACATCGACTTCCGTAAGAATAACGCTAATCACAACGCGACCAGTAAAGGGTTAATAGGCTCAAACTTTAGTAGACAAAAAAAAAAACTTCAGGCGAAAATTCCCTCGGCGAGGGACCCTACGAGCAAGAATATTGTAATCATATGAATTCCAGACTCCAAAGCGGGAATTTCATCAACTCTAGCTTGTAGAGCAGCTCGAGTTGTATACAGTAAACTTTCATTTGGGACTTTCATAAGCTTCTATTTATGTTTTGGCCGCGAAGCGATGGACCAAAACCTGCTATCTCGTAGGAAAAACAATCATATGCCACGTCAAAAAAGATAATAGTGGGTGACAATGGGTTAAGGTGACAGCAAAGAAAGGAGGGAAATCTACAACATTTAAGACGTTCTCTATCTGCTACTGATCGCGTCGTTAATCGGGCAGTTATTTATACAATCGAAAAGGAACATCAGAAAATTACTAGAATTTTTGGGAATCTGCGTGATGATGCAGCTGCATTTGTTGAAAAAAAATTCCTGTTATAGAAACATAACCCATCTTCAGTTGTGTATCATTCGTGGTGTTTGACGTTATTTACGATTGCTATGTGATATCAACTCAAGGTTTTAAAAACTTTTCTCTAGCAGAACAACGGCTTGTCTTATCTGTGCACGAACCTCCACAAATAGCATACACTTTGAAGAGAGTTAGCACAACACCGAAAATTCAAAACAAAAAATTAAATTGGAATATTTAACTAAAATCAAGAGTGGAAGCGGCGTATGTCGGATGCTGCTAACTTTAATTGATTAGCCGTATGGACTTGGGCGAATATTCATGCATTATTATTTCGTTCGTCTTTAACTTATTTAGGGTTTATATACATGCACTCCATTAACGCCTTCGAATGATGAAGCTGAAAGTGCTGTTGACTCCCATGTACAAAATGCCCTTACAGTCTTTCACCGTGTTCGGGTAGTCATCAACCTCTTTCTTATACTATAAGCACAGAAATTACACTTGAATATACACAAAATAAAATGAGGACTTCTGGCAACCATATAATGCCTGCCGTGCAATGACAGGCATATATAGCACATACTTATATTGCAGAATCACACACAGTTTTCCAAAATATAGACACAATCACACATTGTTTTTTCAAGCACAAAGTTAATCACGGGACCCTCACAGAGAGGAATGATCTACAACCTGATCACGGGTGAAAACTTTTTTTTTTCGCATTAAAATAGTTGAGATCAAAATGAGAATCCCTGACCAATGATACTTGGAGACGAATTACTTTACACTTGAGTCACATTCCTCCTTTTGCGATCAGCCGATCCATTCTGAGTCATAATCCCCTGATTGATGGGTCCGTGGGATGCTGAGGGAGAAGAAATCGGACATGGAGTCATGTGGGGTGGTGATGCCATTTGCGTCGAGGGTGGAGGTGGAGGAGGCATAACCCCGGCGTATCCAGCAGGGATGTTCTGTCCATTTTGGTTCCGTCCGAGCAAGTGTCCAGTGAGGGGTTCGTCCCATGTTCCATTGTATGCTTGATAGTCGCTGGTAGGACAGCACTGCACGCTGCCGTCAGGTGGGTACTGAGTGTAAGCAGGAGGTGGGTCCGTCGAGTAAGTGTTGGTCGTGTTTGTTGACGAGGGAGTCGGTGTCGGCAGCTGGTGAGGGTAATCCGTCACAGTCACATCAGGAAACGGGGAAGGAACGCCGGGGTCCATGGCAACCATCTGATTGTCGACGACGTCAGCAGAAGAATGGATTGAGAGGCGACGTTCGTGTTCCTGGAGGAGTCTCGTGGCTCCCCAGCACTGCACCGGCGACAGCGGCCGAACTTCGGCTTCTTTTACGCCGCTGTCGACTGACCCGCGCCTGCCTTCGTCCTCCATCCCTTGGCCAGAGTTCGACTTGACGATAATGCTGCCATTTCTGGATTTTTCATTTTCGCTTTGAATTTGTTTTTCGTCTTTTCGCTGCTTCTTGCGGCGAACGGTGTAGCAATAGCAGTAAGTGATGAGCAGCGCCGCGATGATGAACAGGCCACCAATTGAACCCAAAATGATGGCAATATCTTCCACTTGCAGGTTCCCGAAGCTGAGATGGCGGCTGGCACCAAACTCTGAAGTTACGGTGTAGTTACCTGCAACGTAAAGAGAAGAAAATATGAACGTTGTTCGACAGTTAACAGGACGACTAGCATGATGAGTAACTGTAATACGATGGTACAATAAATAATTTTAATGTAATGTGCCACTAAAAAGCAGAATTCAAGGAAATTTTAGGGCACAGAAAACTTAAGTTGGCAATGTACAAAGGTACTGTGAACGAATATGTGCAAAAACAAAATATTATTCTCACTGGATGAAAGTTATCTCATTAGTGAGGAGTAATGCAGGGAAGTTTAAACTGTGAATATTAGTTGCACGACTTTATGCATAGACCACTTGGTTTCACACACAAGGATGAGTACGTGATTGGAACATTAAGGGCGCTTTTATTTTAGAGACATAGAACTTGAGGTTAATAAAAAAACAACGAAAATAATATCAAATATTCAAATATTTGGTACTATTACAAAGGTTACTTTATGCTATTTGAGATTTAAAACAGTAATGGGCAACAGTTGCTCTGGCAACTGAGAGTGTGTCGCGTCAGATGATCTCAGTATGCTTCGGCACCCAAGGAGCTTATATGGGTACATCAGCTCTTTGGTCGGCACGCCATCATGGCAAGGTTGAGGGCCCTGGCACACCAGCAGCAGGTGAGCTGGCAGGCAGGCGAGCTGGCAGGCAGGCGAGCTGGCTGGCAGGCAGGCGAGCTGGCTGGCAGGCAGGCGAGCTGGCTGGCAGGCAGGCGAGCTGGCTGGCAGGCAGGCGAGCTGGCTGGCAGGCAGGCGAGCTGGCTGGCAGGCAGGCGAGCTGGCAGGCAGGCAGGCGAGCTGGCAGGCAGGCAGGCGAGCTGGCAGGCAGGCGAGCTGGCAGGCAGGCGAGCTGGTAGGCAGGCAAGCTGGCAGCCAGGCGAGCTGACAGGCAGGCGAGCTGGTAGGCAGGCAAGCTGACAGCCAGGCGAGCTGACAGGCAGGCGAGCTGACAGGCAGGCAGGCGAGCTGGCAGGCAGGCAGTATGCCCTACCCACTACGAGTAGTATAGCAGGTGAGAAAGTGCAGCTTTGCAGTGTTGCCAATTTAGCATTTTTATCCTAGATTTAGAGTTTGGGAGGTTTTGCTTCCAAAAATTTGTTAAACATTTTGCAGGAAAAGAGCAGAAAATTTGAATTTTTACCATTTGTGACATTTTTATGACTTGTCCAATACTATATGACGAATTCAATGCTATTGACACAACGTAAAGCACAATAATTGCGGTAAAATTATAATAATTGCAGCATTGAAGGGAAATTGTTACCCTGCCGACCGTACCAAACGTGTATTACATTCGTTCATTGCGAGACAGATCGAGTTATCGCCTTCGCGTCATTTGTCAGTGCAGGAGCTATTCAGTGCAAAGCCATATCTATTATATTATGGTCCTCATTCTTGGTGACGGTTAAACTTTTAATGTAATTCAGCATATCCTTCGCCTGGCAATGAGTAAAGATAAAGCGAAGTACCCTCAAAAGTTCAACAAAAAGCACAAACTCGCCAGTATATGTCAGAGTACTTCTTTTACGAGTTATATACATTGTTAAAAAAGATGAGACAACTAAGATGGAAGTCAAGTCAGTCATGTGTATTTGCTGCCCTGTAACATTCAATTCCTCTGATCATCTGGACAACTTGCGCAAAAATACCGAACCCGATACTAAAGCAGTGATCCATAGCACTACGTGTGCAAACGTATAACGGAAATTGTTATAGTTACTTATTTCAATGAAAATTTAACTACCGATAGCCAATTTAGCTTGTAACTGAATGACGTTAATGATATCATTACTTACAAATCATTAGTTTTTTGTAGTTCCGGAGGAAGCCAATTTAAGGATGTGGCAGCATTCGCTTTTAAACTAATTTTATTCCATTCGAATGCCGAAGTCGAGCGTGATTCAGCAGCATTGACGCCGTGAGAAATAAGGTTAGAAACAAAATGTAACTGCCTATACTATAAGCTATTCTTACTGTAAAATATGGCCTAAAGAGGCATACCAAATGTTACAAAAATTTCAAACTGCTAAAACTTGCCATCAACAAAGTTGGATTGATGGATTTCTATGACAAGTCGATACCCACCCACCTCCTCCTCCTCCCCCCCCCGGTAGCGAATTTTTTTTTCCTGAACCTTTCAGCAAGTACAGTCTCAAGGCAGCCAATGGCGTGGCAGGTCACAGGCCACAGTGGGAGGGGCGAAGAGTGATGCTCAGTGATGGTGTTGCACGCTGATGCATAC
>LQNS02278180.1:5957307-6005145 GCA_001587735.2 Parhyale hawaiensis | reverse complement strand
ATAAAACCAATCATAAAACCAATCATAAAACCAATCATAAAACCAATCATAAAACCAATCATAAAACCAATCATAAAACCAATCATAAAACCAATCATAAAACCAATCATAAAACCAATCATAAAACTAATATTATAAAACCAATATTAAAACCAATATTAAAATCAATAATATAAAATCAATAATATAAAATCAATAATATAAAATCAATAATACAAAACCAATGTCGTTATCTTTATATCAATTTGTCTGCTACATGCTTCGTTTCGACTTGCACTACCCAAAAAGACCGTTCGTCCACAATTCAAAGGGCGGCGTGCCTGCGATTTTGTTGTTAACTGCATATGGTGTAAGGTTATCCTTAACACGATTTTTTTTGGAGTTCAAGAAACTAATTTACGGCATTAGGTGCCGGGGTGGCCTGGAATTCTGTTGAGTATATGCTGTATATATGGTAAGCATTTGGCGGTGACACGTGCTTAATAAAATGTGCATTTGTCATATGGTTTGCAGGGGGCAGTATAATATTATCCCAGGCGTCGGGGCTAATGAACAAAAGCAGAACCATTGAGATGCTGTCAGCTCCAGTTGTGCTTGTGTTGTAATTTCGCAAAGGTTGTACAGCAGGTAAATTCTGGAGGTTGAAGTTGTGAACTATTCCCCCAAAAATAGTCGTAATCGTCAATTAATCAAGGTGCAACGGATGTTGTGAGATCGGGTAGTGCATGGGCGAGACAGCCTTCATATAAATTTCACCTAATAGCTGAAAATTCAACTATCGAGGGTTATGTGTCATGGATATCAGCTGATGTAAGCCTAGGCTGAGCATGGATCATGATTTAGTAGGAGGTATCTACTACGTTTTTCCAGCAAATCACATTATTTATTTTAAAATGACTTTAAATAACTTTTGTTTCTGGCAGGAACAGCAGTGTCTGAAACGTGGCATACGAGTACCACCCGGTATTCACCAGTAATTTTGACTTAAATAGCTACCTTATTACTAAAACTTGGCAGCTGCGTGTCCCCTACCGTAGGTCTCAGCAGACGTAGTTAGCCCCGGCTGCGTGCGAGTGGTAATTTCGTAGGTGGTGGGCGGCCGCGGCACCCACAGCGATGCGATGTTGCCGATGCCGCCGACGTTACCAGATGCGTCCACCGCGCGGATGGTGACGTACCACAGCTGCAGGTGGAAAAATATTTCCAAGTTAAACTCCCGTGTAAAAATCTATTATTATGGCTGCAATTCTTTAGGTTAAAAAAATAAAGTAGCTAAGAAATGTTACAAAATGTGGGCTGACCAAATTGCACATTCTAGGATTTCGATACACTGGTTCAAAAATTACTCCAAAAATATAACGTGAGGTGCAAGTACAACGACTGCCTTCATACCACATAAACATAAATTAAAAATGATGACGTAGTGCCCTACACGACTCACTGTACTCTGCATAGAATGAAAGAAAATTAGTTCACTCAAATACGGTGAAGACTATTCAACTGCCAATAAATCAACAAGAAGATAGATAGAGAACAATTTGGTTGCACTTCTCTATACAATACCATAGCTCTTCAAGATGCTAAGAAAAGAATTCAAGCATGAGGGAAGCATGCCTTCTGTCAATAATTACAGCATAGAGCAACTTAACCTATGTAATTACTAGTAGCGGTACCATCTGGTAAGCTGTTTACATAATTTTGCCGTCCATTGTTATTATTGAAGAGCCTACATTCGGTGTCACATCTAATTTCTCAAACAATCCAATAAAATATATATTAAAGAGCGACTAATCTACTCGATAACAATGCAACCTTCCGGTAAAAAACTCATTCAGAACCATCGTATTTATTGAAGGAGAAACTGGCTGCTCACATAAAGTGCAATGCCATAATGCACTGCAAGCAGGTTAACCTCGTAAGACCCAGCGTACCTCAAACTACATTTCACACAGAGAGCTATTCTTAGGGAAAAAGACTATTCATTTTGCCCTCATACGGTTAACCCCATTCACTAAGTTGTTTCGCTACAAGGGTTATTCTCCTAATGCTGGTCTACAAGCGAAAGACCTCGAAGCGAGAAAACACAGGCTGGCATAAGATAGGTGCTAAAAGAAACGTGCCCGTTAAAATACAGTGCAATACAAAATTTCGTTACATATTCCGAAGAAATCAAATAAATCTTACCTGTTAAACTCTAATGCATTACATAATTTCATTGCAAACCATTCGAACCAAATTAAAGAAAAACTTGCTTAACTAGAGCACTCTGAGAGCGCATACCTCCGCCAAGCAAGGCAACGGTTACGAAAAATTAAAATTGGTTCTGAGACTATGATTTTCTCAGTATCAACACCAAAATGTAATCATTGGTGCCCTTCAATAGTAATTTTTTTGAAGATCCGTCCACAAATTTTTGAGTTATGCTGCTAACAAGCATTATGACAAATATGAATCAAACATACAAACAAATTGATCTGCACCAAATTTGATCATTTATGCCTTTTAACATTACTAACAACTATAAATTTCATAGATATCAATTGATTATTTTTAGAGTTATTGTGCTAACAAGTATAAAATTAAAAACTGCGACGAACGAACGAACAAACGGATCGTTACAAAAAAATTGTGATTAATTATGGTGGTGAATTTCAAACACTACAAAAGGTTAGGCGAGATATAAAGGCCCCTACACACGCTCAAGTAAACTTGACAAGTATGCTTGCGCAAGTGACTTGTACAAGCAAACGTGAGCGTGTGTATGACGAGACTTGCGCAAGTATTAGACTTGCACAGTGACGAGCTTGAGGCTTGATTGAATTTGAATCATGTCCTCAAGCGCAAGTCTGACTTGTGCAAGTCTACCGTAGCGTGTGTACCGAGCCCGCGCACTTAATATCAAGCCACGGTTGCAAGTTCCGCTAGTTCTGCATAAAATACTTTATACTAGTAGTAGTGGCAGTAGTATTTCAAGTTTTACTATGCTATTTAATTTCAAATGACGACATCTGCCAACCATGGAGCAATCAGCTTTGCCCAATCAAAAATTTATAGTGGATCATCGACGATTATTGCTGGTTACCAGAAGAAGATACTAATGTCGAGATTATATTTTTCAGAACCTAGATGTCTCTTCAATCTGGCAACACTGGTAGCAATCCCGACCCGTAGTTACGAAGAGTTCTCAAAGTGAAGAGTCGTGTTGTTAAGAATGGCGAATTCAACGGGAGACTTGTGCAAGTATACTTGTGTGTGTGGTGGCACAGGGCACTATCCCAATACTTGATCAAATACTTGGGCAAGCATATTTGTCAAGTTTGCATGAGCGTGTGTAGCCGCCTTAAGGTAGAGGGACTGCGTAACGACAGACAGTAGTAAGCGACGGACGTCAGCTCAGACGGGCTTGGTTAAGTTAGAAGCACTACCTCAGGTTAAACTAAGGTAAGTGAAAATATTTACCAGCCGTAGAATATCTACGAGTCCCGTAGAGGACAGATACCTAAATAGGAAGACAACTATCCCCATAGGAGGTTAACTACCCCTTGGAAGGACAACTACGTACTGGGAGAACAACTACGCACTGGGAGAACAACTACGCACTGGGAGAACAACTACGCACTGGGAGAATAACTACCCCAGGGAGGACAACTACCAATTTGCACTAATAAACACGATAAAATTAAAGGTGTAACTAACTACATTAAAGTCCAGTAACAAGCATACTGGTACCAGGAATTTTCCAAACAAAATCACGGGTCCAGCTAGTCCTATATGATTAGGTCAAACAAAAACTTGCATGCCCCCGTAAAATACAGCCATCTGGTACAAAGCTTACTCAATACTATACATATTTTAAGAAAATAAATTGCCTCTTTGAATAAAGTGCATTGCCACAATCTAGTAAAAATAGCTCAAATTCAAGTTAATGAAAAACTTGCCTGCTCAAATCTGGTGAAGAGGAGCGTGGTCGTGTGAAGGGTACCAGCAGGCAGGGGCGTAGGTAGGCCCTTCAATTTGTTACCCTGAAAGGCTCTTGCCTGTCGCCATGAGGGAGCAACGAGTGCCTCGTAGTAACTGGCGCGGCCCTGATCCCAATTGTCGCCCGGGGCCGTCCATTTGAGGGACACTTCGTGCATGCTGTCGTTCACTGTCACACGCAGGTCCAGGATCCTAAAAACGATACGATACCGAACGAAGGATTTGAGTTTCGAGGAAATTAAGGGCAAAATGTTGCATAGAATGTGAAAAAATACTGATCAGGAGAACAAAAGTCTCAGCAGGGTGTAAATAAAATGGGAATTGAAATTCAGGTACCTATCTGCCGGAAAGTAAAAAAAAATAGATCAGGAATTTTAAAAAAACTTGTAGTGGGTAAAAATGATGTAAACACGATAGGACGATTGGTAAACGGTCTAAATTGAAACTGACGAAGATTAAAGAATCTGATAGCAGTAGAAAAGTCAGACTCTCACTATTGCGTTCAAAATGTGAAAAGGACGCGTCACGGCAAAAAAAAAAAAAAAAAAAAAAAACTCGGGTTGAGCTGAAATTAGGAGAAAAAGTCAGATAATGGAAAAAAGTATATTTATAGCGAGTAAAAAGCATGTAAATAGGAAGAAATTAACAAGGAGTGATATAGCTCATACTACTGTGTAATAGTACTACGTACTATTGTGAGCTTAAAAAATAAAAAAAAAACTGTACAAACATTGGCCAAACACACGCAACTGCAACTCGCACAGAAGGTCATTATTATATCAAATTATCAACGTCCGTGGAGCAAAGTTCACCACTTTAGCTCATGAGAATTAATTTACGCTAATGAGATAGGTATACGCATGCGCTGAGCGCGCATGGACTTCGTCATAAGACCCATAAGGTAGTTAATGATATACATTGAAAATCCATCTCTAAAACTCCACACGAATAACATCAGAACAGCAAGGGTTGCTATAAGACTTTACTGCTTGGTTCAGGAAGATGCAAACGAATAAGAGTTGCAGTATCTCTTTAGCAAAAAAAAAATAAAATAAAATAATAACTACAGCAGTTCAAGAATCCCATTGGATTTACTCCTCAAAGCATAAGTTTAACAGAAATAAAAGTAATCCACAAAGTGACATACTGACTGGAACGGTACCGTTTTTTATTGGCTGAAGTTTCTGTGCTAAAAGAAGAACTTCGAAAGAGCAAGAGTAGATTTAAAGACCTACCATCTACAAGAACGACGTACAGACTAGGTGACATGGTATCGTGCATACCAAGAAAATGTGACATGTTAATGCCATAAGTCAAATAATGACGTATTTTTCGTGAGCTCAACTAAAATAACTTTGCAGGAAGCAGAGCGACGAACCAGTTGGGTTTCGTGGTATTGTGCATAACAATGTTACCAACATATAAATTTTGACTTGTCATTGACACCAGAATAACTCCAAAAGGGTGCGAATAAAGTAGTGATGTACTTTCCTTATTTAGCTCTCGACTAAAATAACTTTGCAGGAAGAGGAGCAACGCACCTGTTGGGCGGCGTGGTATCGTGCACGGACGACGGCTCCAAGAGATCGAGGACGCCCCAAGAGAGGTGTCGGTGGAACGGAGGAGCCCGGCGGGTATGCTGATGCTGGAGCACGCTGCCGCAGCACGGGTTATCGCCGGCACTTGGGACAGACACAGTCTGAAGGAACATCAAGATGTCGTTTATTCCTTCATGACCATCGATAGCTTTGCAAATGGTATTGCGGGACTGTATATGGATGCTTCCCAAAGCTCAAGGTAAAGAGGTGGAATGAACTTAGGCCAAATTTGAGAAAAAAAGTGATGTGGTCTTCAAGTGGCAATTGAGTTGCAGCACAAAATCTACGGGAGCAGAGTAATGGCTACGGACAGTGAATAGAGTAATGTTGCAAATGAGGATAAACAAATATTTCTAATAAAGGAAGAGAGGCAAAGGGATATGCGCCCAGGAAATTCAATGTACTTGTGTTGAACCTGCCAAGTAAAATTCAGGATTTTCAAACTGAAAATATTGTATTATATCCCTGATATATAGAGAACTAGTTCCCTCACTGATACAACGAAATACAAAAACACGAAACATGTTTTATAAAATTGGAGTATACTAAGTATAAGAAAGTATTATAACTACCTTGTCTTAGTGATTGACGTGCCCCTCAAGCAAAAATTTTCACATAAATGCGTATTAACGTGCATAAAGAACGAAAATATTCGCGTGTTGGTATTAATCGATGTCTCCAGTTACATTTTGTCTACTCGAAGAAATTTCGGTAGTAATTTCTACTTACAAACATAAAAAACAGAAACACCATACACCTCTTGGCTGCAGTAACAATGACAGTCCTGCAGTAAGCCTATGGTGTCTGCTGGAAGAGGCTTTCACATAAATCTTATAAAGACTGGTGTACTTCTTTAAAGTAGCAGTACCATATTTGACGCGTCTCCCAACAATCTTGTAGTATCCAATTGAAAAACTTCGATCGTAACTCCAATATGGCTGCAATAATAATTGTTGTTAAGTTCACAGTAGTCCCAAATACGCCTGCAAGTACACAGTAGAAAAGATGAAGAGGAGGCCATGCACAGAGAAAGTTTAGAAATACACTCAGCATGCACCTGCAGAAATCATTAGCACCAAACCGTTGCTCCCGCACTCAAATATACAAGTATAGCTGATTTTAAGACCTCGTCTAGCCTTGCGAAGGCCTAACTAAGGTTAAGGTAACTAATGGAGATCCCGTGGGGCGCTCTACTTCCCAAAACAAGAGATGTACGAACCTAACTAACCGAACACTATAGCTTATGGCCCATCCTATGCGCCCATTGAGGGGTAAGGAAACCCACAAGACCAAAATATCATTAAAATATAAAATAATACCAATACCTACCTGATGTAATTAATAATATTAACGCCTCCAGGAAGTTTGTGGTGTCTGCAGAAGGAAGCTAAAATGACTGAAATATCACCAACCTACAAAATAACAGAAATGCCTACCTGGTGATAGTGACTGACGCGTCTCCCAGCAAGTATGTTTTGTCTGCCGGAGAAATCCAACATAACGGAAATATCAGCAATCTGCAAAACAACAGAAATCCCTACCTGATGGTAGTAATTGACGTGTCCTCCGGTCAGCTTGTGGTGTCTACTGGAGGAGGCTCGCGCCACCAGAGCCATGCCGTTATTGTGATCGAAATCTGCGGTGAGGAGGTAGCGGCCGGCGAGGTGGTGGAGCTGCGGCAGATACCTTGAGTAGATACCATCGTTACCAGTCACGTCAGGGTCTGCAAGGGGTAAAATAATAGGAATTAACGGGAGTTTGTACAGATCTGGAACGTGAAAGAACAGAGGTTGCGGTTGTGCCTGCAAGAACACGAATATACAGGAGAGTGCGGACGCGTGTTATCTGTCACGCAGTGACTTCAGCTTGGTTTCATACCACAGCCGCTGGCTCCTTGTACGGAGCACAGAGTGTTGAACCGCTTCGTTGTTTTCTTGTAAAAACAACTGTGTGTCCACTAAGAGATTTGCTAAAACGTTAACTATCATGACAAGTGGATAACACGGAGCTGAAAATAAATAATTTCAAGAAGGACAAGGGTCATAATTAGATTAGATTAGATAGGCGGCAGTAGACGAACCAATAGGCCCATTCCCAAAGAGACACCGGAACATACGCCCCGGCACTCTATGAGCTATTACCATAGACAAACAAATGATGAATGGACACCATACACGTAAAATATGTAGGCGTAGAATTTATTTTCACATGATTTTACATAGCATAAAATGCCCCAGTTCTTCATAGAGTCGTCGTGTAGAATTAGTAATATGGCGTGAATTGACAGTTTGGGTCCTGAAAATGACAAAAAATATACCAAAGTATATTTAAGATTGTAATCACAATAAGAACACTACCCTCGTGGAGGCACCTCCTTGAGTACAATGAGAACCTTCGGACGAAGTTCAGGCGACGTTGAACTCATCACCTTACGTGCGAGCAGTCATGATGATTGGTGGCATCTCTTGGGTAGCGGTTAGTGACCAATGAGAGAGCCAATAGCGAATAATTTCTACAGTGCGAGTAACCGCAGACCGCTGGTCTATCTGGTATTCTCCTTAAATGAATATCCAGCAGCCGAACACAATCATCACCAAAGCTGTACATAATTACCGGCGCAAATAAAGCATTGGCATGACTGGTAAAAAGTTAGTAAACAAAATATAATAGCTTTAACAGTTTTGCCTTGGGGTAGCAGCATGCTTCCATTCTCAGCTCTAACACCTTGTATCGCTCGCCGGTTCGACGCTCAGCCAGGCAGCGAGCTCTTTGCAGATCTTGGTGTGCTAACTCGGCAGTTGTGTGTGCATGCACAGCGCAGGGGCGGAACTACCTTCCTCAGAGATGAGGGGGTGGGGGGTCTCGGGTCATTTGTTCCTTCCGTCAAATTGACGCCATAGTTCTTGGTGACCCGAGGTCGACTGCAACTACACTTACTCATCTGGAGCCAGTGGGCCTATACCCGCAGCACAAACCAGTGCATGTGGGTTTCCCAGGTGAGGGTGTGGTCTACGTTAACTTTACCTTTACACGGTGCGTTTACAAGTGAACGAATTGACAGACACGCAGCGAATGCTTGACACTTGAACAAAAATTTTACGATACCGTATAAATCAAAGGTCAAAGTTGTAAGGGATGGGCTGGAGCTGACATAATTCACAGAGCGCGATAATGCTGGCCAATAATAAGGGCGCATTCCTGTAGCAAAAGAAATCGTCCCTGTACCTTGAGACGTAGTTCGAATATCTTCAACATTCAGTCATAGACATTTTCTGACCGCCATAAATCCTGAGAAGTGATGAGAATAAATGAAACGAGCCATCGGGTACCGCAAATCATTTTAACGGGGCGAAAGAAGTATGCGATATAATTTATCCAAGAGAAGTACTAGCTGTAGTCATTCTTTTTGCTAAAGATTTCTCCACAGACATTGGAGGCATCGCTTAAATGCTCCTAAAATACAATGGAGGGGCAGTCAATACACTGAACCACCAAAAGAAGAGAGAGAAGTGTTGTATATCGTTCATTTATGAACATCTTGAGCTGTAGATTTTACTCTCCTGGGCCTTATTTAAGAAGCTTATGCTACTCATAGGCCGGGCACAGGTTCCTGATATAAATAACTTTCTAATCTATTTTTATCTACTGATAAGATAATACGATCATGAACCTCGTTCCAATACACTTGCTCACAAAATAGCTGTGCTACTGTCGATGTAAGGGAATATCACGGATGTGCTTTTCACAACACCTAAAAATCCGTCATATTTTTACTGTCTCCTGGTAAGCAAAAAAGTATATAATATATATTTACCTAACACCAAGTAGTGTTCCCATGGCAGAAACGTCTGAGCTTTATGGTCATAGCTGCTATAAGAACAACAGCGCACCATAAAAGAATGAAATATCTTCAGCCGATAATGCCAGTGGGTTACACTGCAGGTTTATGGGTCAAACAGATAAGTTATCCACAATGAATGCTCGATCTCCAAACGAGGCACTCGTCCAGTAATATTTGATAAGGCGCACCAACAACTGTATCCAGTTGATCTTTTTTTTACCGAAGGTATTGACGTGCAATAAAGCACCTCGTTGAAGTCAACACTAATGGATCTGGGGAGGCACACGATCATTTGCCTTAGAAGCTCTAATGCCCTGCCATAATCAAGACCATACTTAGGTTAATGTTTCAGAGGGATTACATTGAAGCGCCCAAAGGGCAATTATGTTAAGAGACTGAAAGTGTTCGTACTGGGTCACAATATCAGAGGCACTTTGAATAAAAGCTTATGTTGAAATGGCTGCTGAAGCAATACCCTTGTTCGTATGCGTCTATGATCGATGCCACAAAAAGCCTTTGGGCCCCACACACGCGATCGTATCTAGCTACGATTTATGGGAATCAGTTCGGCCAAAACATAAAGACATCGCTGGCAACATCGTAATATGACTTGCAGGAGACAACAGATCTGTGTCGTTCCAAGAACAGTTAGCGACATCAGGATCGACAGAAGCGGGGGTAGAAACCTCATTATATATGACAAGCCTCGACACTGAATGCAGAATAAGTTCGTATGGTGTTGTAGCCTTCCGATGTATAAACACAAGGCAAAGTTTCAAGGGAGAAAAAAAGGGAAGGGACATGTGGTGTCCCATGAAAACCGAACACCAAAACCTGATTTGCGGGAGAGCGCTCATGCGACCAGGAAGTCCAAAAAGAAGAGAAAGAATTGAACCAACTTGTTATTAAGGCAAAAAATGGAGACATTAAACCAAGTGAACAGGAAAGTATGAACTCCCAAAGGCCTAGAACTAAAGCCGAGGAGACCTATGATGTAGGGGCGTAGCACCGAATACAACAATAAATAACTAGAGAAGCACTTCGAGATGGCAGACCTCCACCACGTAACTCGTTGCTACGAAAATTTCAATTGGACCCAAAACCAGCATTTCTCTTTGATTATCACCGAAACATATTCAACTCCTTGTGACACCGTTACCAGCTCCTGCAAATTTTAAGATCTGTCCAAACTTTTAGAGTCACGTTACTGACAATTGAAAAAATAAAATAAAGCAAACAGAAAAGCGGACATACAAACGGACAGGCAGTTGATGAGTAAAATTTAGTGATTTGTTTTTTGTAATATTATTGAAAGTTTCTGCAAGTTTCATAAAAATCCGTCCATAACTTTCTCAGAAATGTTGTCAAGAAAAAATAAACATACCAATTAAAAGACTGAACGGATTTTCAATAAAAGTTTATCATCTGTTCTTCTTAACATACCTAACAGTTCTTTTGAATATCGTGAAAATCCGTTCACAAATTTTGCAGTTCTGTGGGTGACAGATAAATAAACACACAAACGCAGACAAAAATAAATCGATCTTCATGGAAATGATGCTTGCACCCTGTATCCATGAGGCCGAATTAAGTCATACACCTGGAAAATCTGAATAAAATTCGCAATGCTCTGTAAAGCCCAGTCCACACTACCGCACAAGTGGTCGTAAAGCGTCTGTGCAATTTTCCAGAACGCAACGAAAGTCGCACGGTAGCGTCCACACCGGTTGCACGGCGTACGCAACGTTCATTCAGTGCCTATGTTCCGAATTTCGTAGCTCAAGCTCCTTGAATCAAAAAAGCTAACCAAAAGCTAACACTTAAGGTGGCCATTCGGTAGTGTTTTCCAGAACACAGTAACTGATTCCAAGGATCAGCAGGGATAAAACATTCAATACACTGTGAAGTGAATTAATTGTTAAGGTGAGCTCACTCAACAGTTTCTGTTCCCCATACGTAGTGCAAAGTGTTCGAACATTAGGTTTTGTACTTGTAACACAACTGCGAGTCCACACAAAAGATTGATAAAACGTTAGCCTGCAAGTCAGTCTGATTGGTGTTATCACTGTGGTAAAATTTGACATTTCTCCGAAAGATTGCAAAGCATTAGAACTCATGAGAAGTTTCACGGTTCTTTTACTCTCTATGAAGAAAGAAAAGAACATCAGGGTCCCTCATTTATTTTTCTTTATTGAACGGGTCGAAAGACTGTAGGGTGAACTCGGTGTTCTTTGCAGTCTAATTCGAGCGAAAATATCCAGCAAGTTGGTAACGTATGGAAACTCACGAAGTCGCAACGTGACTAGGGGATCTCCCAACGATCTGGGAAAACTCAACAGCGTGGACATATTTCTACGACAGTGGGGACAAGGCTTAAGAGCAGCCTTCAAGCGCAGTCAAAATTCGGTGTACTTAGTGCCAGCTACAAGCAAAAAAAAAAAAAAAAAAAAAAAAACGCTGCTCCGCAAGCTTTTCATACAGCTCCCGCTACATACGCACCAAGCTTAAGACGCGCAATATGACGAGAATCAAACGTAAACATATCTGTCACTAACAAAATTTACTTCGTTTTAGAAGTACAAAAAAAAATCCGCTTTAGACGACATGTATGTAATACATTACTTAACTCAACAAAACACTAAAAACAGTCGAAACGACCAACTGCTTAACAGCATCTCCAACCACAGAGCACGACAGAATGATTTCGCTCTGCCACGCCCATCCAGGGCCAAGAAACGAAAAACGAAACGAGAAAAAGACCATAAAGACAACAGCCGTGCGGTAAGTCCCTTCTGGCCCCGCACGGGAGAAGATAGAAATCCCATGAGATGCGTCGATTACCACCATTCGGCGGCTCACCTCGCGGAACAGAAGGGGAATTACTGAGAGCCAACCTAACCTAACAAACTAACTTTCTCAGCAAGAACTGCGACCAGCTGCAACACCACTCGCGGAGAGGGCAGTCGGGACATCTTTTGACGTCCTGTGGCCCTTATACATTCTGGCAGGGATAGTGCCCGTCAGAATATAACCCCGAGAGCAGTACTGCAGTGAAATAGTTTTCTGTGGTGTATTTTAACCATAGAAAACGACACATGTTCTACTTTGAATAAGAGCACATCGCTTTAGATAGGCCAACCATAAGGTATCTTGTTATCCGAATTTCACTGTATCTCTAAATCACTTTTTACTTTTCATTCGCGTTTTAGTATTGTTTTTAAGAGAACTACAGTACAGTGTATTCCAATTACTTGACGTGCATTGGGATTGCAAGCACACAAAATGGAACTGATACGAATATTGCCTTTCATCCGTATACCCTACAGGAATTTACATGTAACCAGCGTATTTTCTAAGTCACTGGTGCATGTGCGTAAACAAGCCATCAGTTTCTTAATACCAAAGGGCATAATACAAAAAGTGTGTGAAAAATGCACCCAATTAAACGATATACTGGAAAAAATCAAATTAATCCCGTCGGGATCAGAAGAGCGTCAACGCACTTCCAATTAAATTCAGCATCGCTGCAAAGACTTAGCCAGAGAAGCAATAGTCTGTTGACGCAATTGCTGGTCAGGAAAGGCTGAAGTAGGTACCTAAGTCGATCTTAGAACACTTAGATACATGTAAATATGTTCTGTCAGCGCTGGTCTAGCAATTATGCCTTGCTATCTAATTCAAGATAATCTAAAGTGGTTACAGTTCAGGTAGTTTAGCCTGGCGGAGTAAACTCAATACAGGGCATGTTCGATTAGGCCCCAAAACTAAGCTTTTGAGGCGTGACTTATTCAAAACTTCAGACAGATGCTCTGGCGTCGACCCGTTGAACAAGTACCGACTCTCAATCTGTAGCCTTTGAGATTTCTAGAAACTCAATCTTGCACCGTACAAGGAATTTTGAGCGGGTTAAGCGTAATCGTGTTGCTTGTAACACAACACGTTCCAAAAAGTGACAAATCCAAAGTTTCTGTCTTTAAGTTTCGGACAAGGCAAGCTTTACAGTCTTGGTTTTGGCGCCCAATTGAACATGCCTTAAGTTGTAGTAGTACCACGAAGTTTTCACCTGGCAATCTATACAAACTATTAGCTTTTAATAAATTCACGTAGTTTCCTTGTGTTGCATATTTACACTTGGTAACAAAACGCTAAACACAGAAGCTTGCGTCCTATAGGGTGAACCAACGTTTGCCTGAACTCTCACGAAAAGCAAAGAGATAGAAAAACAAAACCCTCGAAAATTTCAAGGCCCGTAAACGAAAACATTCTCGATAATATATCGAAACGAGTATCATAAGAAACGATACGGCGAGAAGAGCATCTAAAAACAGCAGTAACATTAAGATTTCTTAAATTTCCTTTGCCTGCTGCACTAACCACCGGAGAAGCAATCTGGCCAACTGGAGTGAGAGACAGAAAAAATGTACATGAGAAAGAGCACGGGTTGTTCTGGAACTGAGAAACAAGGGTTGTCTGTGGGCCGCTCTGCAAGGTCTGACCCATTAAAGCAATGGCAAGAACGCTAAGGACCGACTACTGTGACAACAAACTCTGGCGCAACAGTAAAAGAAAATTGTTCCACTAGCAAGAGAGTTGCTTTGTTAGAGGGAATGGCATCGCATGAGAGAAATACAGAGGGACAGCGGCAGCCTCTGGAGTTCCATTTGGGTGTTAAGGTAACACGCGTTTTGCATTTTTTGTGCAAAAGTGAAATTAAAAAAATGTGCGTCCAATAAGTCGGTGCAACGCTCTAGAAACTTCTACTTTAACCCTATATTACCCCAGGTTGTGCAACTTCGATATAATTTTTGTCATACAGGTAAATAATTAGAGCAATAACCCGTATAACGAAAAGCACAGCCTGAAAAACTTAGATTAGGTATTTGGCAGTAGAAAGACCAGCCGGCTCATTCACAGAGAGCAGGTGATGACTCATGCTCGGGCCCTCTCTGAGCTACTGACGTGATGAGAAAAATTATTTAGATACCTGAAGGGATAGGGTTAAACCATGTGTAGCTTGATGTGTCGTATACACACGGCGGAAAAAAGGTTGAACTGTTCATTGACGTTAAGGGCAACTACATGCCTGGTTCATACGATAGTCTTTTGTTTGGTCGGAGCCCACGAAACACTCCGAGTGTTTTGTGTATTCCTGCCAACTAAAGAATAGAAAAATGATCAGTTTTTTTTTTGCGGGGGTTGTAATTCACTCCCGATTTAATGAGACAACCAAAGCTTCATTAGTGACATTTGCCAAAAACCAGATTAAATGACGACTAACATTTAGTAAATCTTTTGGTCGACATACAGCGGTGTTTACAAGAAGACAACAACAAAACGTTCGAACAATCTGCACGGCAAACAAGGAAGAAAGGATTGCAGTGAGAAACCAAGTTTATAATTGAAGTGTTCGGTACATTAGCACATTTCTGAGTGTTATACGAGTATTAAAAATGCACATTTTGTTGAAAGAGCTTGGAAAACTTATTTTCAAGTCGTGTATCTATAGCAGTCAAAAATCATACTTATATGTATGAGGACGATTTATCTGAATATACGAACCAACTATTATTATATTTATTCTTTGACCACTTTATACCTTCCGCGGCGATTCAAGAGTGAAACTCAGCTGTAAAGTACATAACACTTTTTATTAGTATGCATATTTTATCTCGGCATTCCAGCCGGAAAGTCTCAATTCGCTCACTGCGCTACTACTGGTGAGGAAATCAGCCGTGAAGCATCTCCAAAAGATATCAAACCGAAATAAAAGAAACAGAAATAAAAACCGTGTGGAGGGCTGCTTCCGTGGCCCCACACATGAGGAGATAAGAGACCTATGGAATGCGTCGCTTACAGCCAATCGGCGGCCCACCTCGCGGAACAGAAGGGGAAATATAGGGAACCTACTAATTTAACAAACAAACCATCTCAGCAGGAATTACTGCCAGTTGCAACATCTCCTGCGGAGACGGCACTCGGACAGACACTGGGTGCGTAATGACCATATATATTCTGACAATATACGAATGAAATCAAAACAATTACGGCGATATAAAATATCCCTGAGGATATGATCTGCTTCTGATGCATCACCGTATGTATAAACAACATTTATATCGTAGGTAAAGCATGACGTTACTCAACAGTCATTTCAGTTTATAACTAGAGCACTCTGAGAGTACATACCTCCGCCAAGCAAGGCAGCGGTAATGAAAAATTCAAATCTGCTCTGAAACAATGATTTTCTTATATCAACACCAAAATCTGAACACTTGTGCCTGTTCATAATTTTAACAGTATCCGCAAATTTCTCGGAGATCCATTCATAACTTTTTGAGTTACGCTGCTAACAAATAATTTAACAAACATAAGTCAAACACACAAACGGATGAACCGATCATCAATAAAATTTAATCAATTATGTCTTTATGACTAACTATTCCTGAAAATTTCATAAAGAGGAATTCATAATTTTTGAGTCACTGCGCTAACAAACATAAAACTAAACACAGCGACAAAAAACGAACGAACAAACAGATCACCACAAAAATATGATCATTTACCCTCTGTATTAAACCCAACAACTCATGTAAATTTCATTAAAATCCGCCCATTACTTTTTAAGTTAGGGCACTAACAAACAATAGGCAGACAAACAAACAGATGGATAGACAGATCTTCACCAGAAGTTAATCATATGTTCCTCCTAACATACCTGACAATCACAGTAAATTTCATCAAAATCGGTCGATAATTTTTTTAGTTATCTTGATGACAGACAGAGAGACAAAGGCGACGAAAACATAACCTCCTTGGCGGAGGTAACGAGTAATATAGGAGGTGGAAGGAAAGTGAATTGCAAACAGTAAACATTAAAGTTTCAAATCGGAAGAGGTAATAGTTAAAGTTTGTTTATAAACAAGGAGGTAATATACGTACGAGTTTTAGTATTTTCAGACGAAGCATAATAAATACTAATAAAAACACAGACGGACAGTCTGTAGAAAACATGATGTAGTGTAAATAACAACGGTTGACTACGGTTTAAATCAACACGGTGACTCAAAATGAAACTGTTGTGCAAGTCGTAACCGATGACCTGAAATGAGAGTGCGGCTTGAATCATCCCGGCGACTCAGAATAAAAATGCGGTTTAAATCACCTCGGTAACCCAAAATGAAACTGGGTTTTAAATTACCACGGTGACAGAAAATGAAACTGCGGATTGAATCACAACAGCAGATCAAAAATAAAGATCATGGATAAATCACAACAATGACCCAAAATCCACAGTTAAATCACAACGGTGACCCAAAATTAAACTATACGGTGTGAATCACGACGGCGACCTATAACGAAACTAAGCATTTATGAGGTAAGTTGCAGTTACTGCATGACTCTGCTGCTGCTGCCATTCGGTCGCTAAATTAACTGCACAACACCACGGTAGAATTTCTCACATGTTGTAGTTAGGAGCTCCAGTGGTCGTATTCCAAGGGACTGTTAGAGCCTTACATCAGGGACTGGATTAGAACCTTGACCAGCTACAGCACGACTTAAGTCTCACCATTAGGGGCCAAGACTCGGCTGAGCTTTGAGCCAAAGCTATAGTATAGGAGAGACAAGAAGAGCTGGAGAATCCCGCGTGGCTTTAAATACACTGCGTGAATACTTGCTATACTTGCTAAACCTTCCACTTAACCCCTTATCTTACTCAGGTTGTGCTGTTTTGCTACATGTTTTTTTTTTTGCTGTAATTCTATTGCTGGATGAGGAAGGGATCTCGTAGCGAGGTAGAACAGCGTGAGTAACCCACTAAGGTATATAGTAGTCCAGTATTTGTCTCGTGTCTGTTGGTTAATCGTATCAAATTGAAAAATGCAGCATTTGAAAAAAAAACATTCTCTTAACGGGTAAAGATACGGTTAACCTTGTATTGCAGAGTGTCTGCTATTCACAGGTGCAACCAACGCTATTCTTAAGAGAAACCAAGTTTTTGTTCAGTACGTTACGAATTGCAGTGTAACGCCCGTGAGCACCATATGGTCAAGTTTGGAATAGATTTATTCGTACGAAGATCAGTAGTTCATTGTGACCTAAAGACGTTAATTTTGACATTTTCTATTCTATTCATTCACCAAACCGAATAAAATTTCAAAGTGAATGTGAAAACTGAATGAGTTATCACACATAAGTTTAGCACTGAAGCGTTACATTAAAACTATAGCAGCGCTTAAACTAATAGTGGCATAATGGACTTTTATAGGTACACAGTGAATATTTTAAAGCTGAAGATAGGCACAGAAAACGGTAAGGTTATATTTAGCTCCAAAAATGTAAATTTAAACAGTTTTAGATTAGATAGGCGGCAGTAGACGAACTAACAGGCCCATGCTCAAAAAGGCACCGAAACTTACGCCCCGGCCCTCTATGAGCTATTACCATTATGTTAGTAGGATATAAAAAACTAGGGAAAATAGGAGAAGAAAAAAGAGAAGGGAGAAGAATCTCAGCAAAAGTGACGATCATGAATGCACGCAATCACGATCAATAGCCGCTGATATGTGGAGTTAAAGATGTCAGACAGTGTAGTTGGAACGGAGGAGAGAAGAAGACGGAGTAGGGAAGCCTCGGATCCTTTGGCCGTTAAGAGTGTGCGACTCCTGGAGGAGGAATCCTTAGCTGTGGGGGATGTCTCTCCCAATGTATGTCAAAACGATTTATAAACGCGTTGACCGATACTTATTTTAAAAGTAAAGTTAAATTTTCTGTTTTCTCAGTGTAGGTTTTCCACGAGCTCGCTTTGCGTAGCGTTGACAGTGGGATCAGACTGGACAGCTGATAGGAATTGTATTGGGATGATATCTATGATTCACGACGACCTCTCCATGACGGCATTATTATAGTGAACGCCATTTCAAGCCTCTTTACTCAATGTGAAGCTGCTGTACGGTAGGAGAAAGTGAGACCTGCATATACATAGTATGAAACTACAAGCTAAAAAGCTCATGTACAGATGATCACATAATGGAAAAGGAAGATGATCTTAGCCCTTTCTCGTGGTGTAGGTATCGTCTGTGCAGCGTTTCAAATCATGTGATTCCTACGAACAAGACGAGATTATCTCACGAACTAAAGGGATGTTCAACGTTTCCTCCTTTAGTTACGGAAGTGTTCCTTAGACACAAAAGCATCAAGTTTCAATTATCGAAAAACTGCATTGTTCCATTCCCTGTGAAATTTTACTGCATTGTCCACTAGTAAGTCCCACCTCAATACAATATATTTAGTGTAGATATACAGTATAATTGTGTTGTGCACTATATGGTAAGCATACTTAGATTGTAGCGATGCACACACCGTGTAAATTTCACCCTTTCAATGTATTTCTAGCTTCCGCACACACAACTTCAGAACCTTTACCTAAGGCTACTCAAACGAAGCATTAAAAACCCTCGTTAACTCGACGTAGTTGAAAGGAATCAATTTCAGTGCATTAACTGCCATGGAGCGTTATCTGCAATGCTGAAAGTAATGTGCACTTCAGACTGCAGGGCCATCAGATAGAGCTTGATTAAAGTGCACTAAAGATATATAGAGTTCTTATGTTCAGTAGCTACAGTCAGAGCAAAAGTACCATAACAACCGAAGAAATAACGGCAGTATCGCTTAACGTTTGTTAAATCAAGAAATGTCAGTCGATTATTACTAAAGCAACACTCAAATTGCCAGAAGAAACAAGTTCATTGAATGGATAGTTAGGGTTTTTTGAAAACGTATTTCCCGTCAAAAATAGTAAGGGACAGTGTCTCAACAAGCTGCAACGGTTTAATTTAGGAAACAACGAGTGCTTCACATAGTTTGGAAATCAATCAGGGTGACAGACAACTATCGAAGTTAAAGAATACGTGAAAACATTAAGTATCTAATTTACATTACAAGTTCAGAACTTGATAAAAAAAAGACTCCTAGTTAAGCGTCTCAACAGACACAAATTTCATAAATCTAGAAATCTCGCAGATAAATCGCGTGTACTGAACCACAACAGAATAATTATTGTGGTGACATATAGAGAATCTGCTCTATTGCGGCAAAAGTGGACTTACATGGTAGTAAAAGGAAATTGTTCAATGCTTGTTGCACAATAGGCGAAGTCAATTGTACTGCATATAAATAATAAGACAACTGTCTCTACTACAGAACAGGTTTCATTGCAATAGATGAAAGTCGCTGAGAAAAAATACTCTTTTTCATACTCGGTGTAAGAGGGTAAGACGACTATCGCGTAGCTACCGCTATGTCTAATTGGGGTTGAAGTGGATTTTGCAATAAAACGAAACCGCCTTATTTCTTAGACGTCAAGCGAACTACGCCACAAGAAGACTGCTGCCCCAGCTACAACATATGCTTAATTGGGGTTGAAGTGAATTTTCAAGCAAAGCTGCAGGTTTTTCGCTTTAAAAAAGTGCAGCATTTGGTGAGGGAGCTGAGCATGTTTGCACACCACTAATGAGCCGCAGCGCTTATCATATAAGCAGCAAAACTTCTAATGAGAGTCAAGTGAATGGGGGCAGGCTGTAAGGCTTCTCATTCGATACAGAAATGCATAATGAAGGCGCAGGGATGAGAATCTGCGTTAGATATAATTGCGGTGGTATACGTACCTGGCTGGCTACGGATGGTGTGTGTTGAAGACGGTGGAAAATGCAGAGCTGTGTAAAAATAATCAGCGGAAGTAATTTAGTTATAGGCAGGCCCTCTAGTATGACGGTGGAACGCAGAGTTATACCACTGTGTTATACTGAAGAAGCGCGGGCAGGGATAAGCCCATGCCCAAAACGCTTTACGTGTTGGCGAAATACCTCCTCAGTTCGGAAATCGTTTAGATTAGATAGTGGAGAACAGACGGACTAACACGCCCATTCCCATAGAGCATCCGGGACTTACGCTCTGGCCCTCTATGAGCTACTGTCATAACGTCAGAATAATGAGAGATAGATGTGTCACAGCCAGAAGTTTCATTCGTAATGTAGCATTTCTTAGTCAAGTTATGTGCTGTTGACAATAAGAGGTTAGTATTGGTGCTCTTGATTTACTGACGTTAGCTAATTCAGTTAAAATAATTCCAAGCAACAATTAACAATCACGCTCCAACACAATAAAATCTAGCTTTTTTTCAGAACACTCGCTTTCAAAAGAGCTAAAATAGAAAGAGGAAATTATATGCATATGTTAGTTATAGTTAGGAAGTTTAAGCCTCAGTTTTCGAGCAGAACGATGTCACAGAGGAAAGAGCGAGGGGCATATAGTATGCCAAGAGAAACGGGGAACCTATGCACGAAAGTGTTTCCACTCAGGATCAACGCACATGGGAACAGCAAGTCGGGAAAGAAGAGGAAGAACAGAATAATGTATGCGCAAGTAGGAGTATGAAATCTGGAAGGATGGGAAGTGGGCACATTTTCATATGCTACAGAAAAATGGAGAAACGCACATATGAACGAATAACAAACGTAGTGCAGTTTAGCAAGCAACACGGAAAAGATGCTGTCCTGGAGCGAGGTGCATTAAAATAAGTTCTAGCATTTAAATTCTAAATGAATTCAGGATTGAAAGGCAAAGGTTGATGAGCACACTTTGGTGAAGAGCTTTATCTAGTTCACCACCTAAATAAGTACCGAGGATGTTACCAATATTTTGTTTTTAGTGTTTATTTTAATCGAATGAAACAAGTACCTCGGAGTAACTTGAAAATCATTTTGACAAACTAGGTATTTCCGAACTGAGGGAGTAATTTTTTCAGAGTTTCAACTTGGTACGCGCATAACCAAGAAACACTAGATAACAGCTGGATGGATGTACATACTTAAACTCGCTCGGGTTAGTTCGTTAACTGTTCAACTGTTAAGGAGATCAGTGTGTTGGACGAAGCTGTCATTGTGTTGAGTAAATCGGTGCCAAAAATAGTAATCACTCGTTTACTGATGGCACGAATGGTTGCGCGAGGTAATAGTGATCGAAACCAATGAAGCGAGTAGTACATATGTACTGTATTACTAGTGTACGTTGGTTTATCAACCTCTGTTCGATAAACACGCGCTCTGTCTAGAAGCAGTCAACACAAGTGCTTCATCGCAAAGCCAATTTTATCCGTAGCATAATTGGCACCGGAGCGCGAGCTTGACTTGTATACCAATGCTGTACACCACGTTATTTAGAACCCTATACCGTATCACGTTAATTTATCATTTACTTTTACGATAGGTTAGTATGTATGCTATTCTTACGAACAAGGAAAAATTAAGATCTTAACCCTGTAATTCTTGTAGGAATGTCACAACATGTAGTAGGTGCGATCGAATAAAGTAATTCAGTAAAGGGGCGAGAATAAAAGTGTGCACGAAATATATGACAAATTTTTCTTTTAATTTGAGTCGTATCCCACTTTAGTCCTTTTGCGAACTAACCCGCAAATAAAAAATTGCCAGGATACTAACTAACTAAGTAATCCGGTCCAGAAGTTATCTAGCATTTTAAACAATGCTCCGTTAAAGGGTTAACGACATGGGGAGGACAATACAGAAAGGTCTAACGTTGACTGCAGAGAAGATATGTGAATGTGTGTGTAACAAAATTCATTTTGCATTTAATTCGTAATTAGCGAAATAAAATTTGTAGTTGAAGCAGGTGGGACACGTTTCACATTAGTGACGCCTGCTCCTACTAAAAATTGTTCTTCCAGTTAGGCATATCTGCACATATATTTTTTATTAAAATCCTGGTTTCACTTCCCTCGACGGAAAGCACTAGTAATAAATCACAAATCTGGTCCAATATATAATCATTGACGTGGAGCATCTCGAATCCTGGCTTCACTTCACAACTCGCAGCACGAGGAAGAAATTACACATCTGGTTCAACTATCATCGATGTAGAACACTTTCTAATCCCAGTTCCACTTCTCGACACGCAGCATGCGGAATAAATTTTCAAGAGAAGAACCAACAGCAGCGGTCATTAATTAGAGGTGAACGCGAATAAATTAGGAGGAAGTCACCGTTGTGGAGGTGTCAAACGGTAGCCCGTCAGCAGTGTAGAAATTGCTGGCCTTTGTGAGGCCTTGACATCAAAGTGTCCACTAATTGTTGACACTGAATAGAATGCCTGATGAAAATTGCAGCCTACCTGCGTATTGATGAGCGGTCAATGAGCGCTGCGGAAAGGGGATAAAAATATCACGAGACGGAGACTTGTGCAAGAACATAAATTGTGTCAGGCGCCGATTAGCAAAGTTTTCTAAAAAAAGAAGTTAATAAAAAAATGCGGGAGAGAAAAAGGAGTGGAAGGATGAGGCTCTCAGGGAAATGCACGAAGCACATCTTGGAATAGTTAAAAAAAAAAAAAAATCTGCTTTAAGAAAACATGAGAAAAAAGGGTATCCGGTGAGAGAAGTGTCCCCGTGAAAGAATGTTGAGCTTGCATGACAATAGACTTGAAGAAATGTCAGAAATATTTCCAAGCAGGCTTCTTGAGAGAAAGTATGACTGGTACGAGGAGTAATTTTTCGGCAAATGAGTTTCTACCGAAAAATGAGTGTTAAGGAAGTTTTTTTTTTTCACTGATGAGAACGAATGACGTCTAATATCTAATAGTTTGGGCAATTATAATAATAATTATTATCAAAATTAATATAAAACTTCCACATCAGGCTTCAAGGGACGGGCAATGTAAATACAAATGAAGCATTCAGCAACCCAACGACACCTAAAACGCTGGTAACAAGACTTCTTCAAAAAACCATTCACGACTGGCTTCAACATCTGTACACCAAACGGGGTCGAATACAGATTTGGCAATGAATTTCATGCCAGCACCGTTCTATAGGCATAAAACAACGACCGAACTAACGAGTTTTGCACCAAATTAACAGTTTCCAGCCTCCTTTGACCAGTATTACAGTACATTTGTAAATACAAATCAATAACACTTTTTTCGCTTCAGGAAGTAATGTTCTCCACTTCGAATGGAGTCAGTTCGACAATACCTCTTTTGAGTTTTTCCGCACGTAGCTGTATAATCTTTATTTTCGAACGGAACACATGAATAAAAGAGAGCAGTTGACAGCTTTCTTCAAGACCAAAGAAGAAGTTGACTCGGTAGTGATTATGAGATATTGATGGGGATCATTAATAAAAAATACCAGGTAAGTAGTACCGGCAGTTGTAAAATTAATGGATTTATTTTAAAATTTTAAGCTGTAGCAAATCAATACCTGGATAGGCTACGTGCATTCATCACACCAGTTACCGTTGGTGAAATGACTCTCTGGGGAATCAAATCAGCGTTCAACAAACCTAAAAAAAGTAGCATAGCAACAGTTCCGTAATTCTGTCATCGACTTGACAAAACTGAGTTAACCGCTGAAAAAGAAATCGAATTGCTAGCATATCTTACCTGGAACAATAATTCATCTCTACAGCAATGTCCACCGGTTTCACACTTGCTCGCGCCAATCTATTACCAGGTTCCCATCATCACAAGGACCATGGAAACATATTAAATCCAAAACCATTCCATTTACATTGAAAGGCCGTCCTTAACGGTCGATAAGCTTACCTCCAATCCCATTGTCGATAAGGTCGATGAATATAGGCTCGTAAGAGCTCCCTGTCGCATTGACACCCAGTCTCTGGAGCTTAGCCACCACCCTGGCGTTCAGAACAGGAGCCTCTCCAACTGTTACGCTCGCGAAGAGAACCACGGGACTCGAAGGGTCAGAAGCATTGATTGCCTGGTCTGTCGAGCTCGTCCATAGCTTCACGCTCAGGCCTGCCGATGTGTTGCGTTTGGCCGTGACTTGGACGTAGAGGCCTTGGTGAGAGTCGGCTCTGTTCTCTACGGTGTAGGACCAGAGACCTCGCTGTGGAAGATAAAAAAGGACTTTCTGGAATGATTTTAAATTTAAACGCTTTGCTACAGCATAGGATCAGAGACCTGACTGGGGAAGATAAAAATAGAGTTTCTGGAACGATTTTAAACTCAGAGGCTCTGCTGCAGTATATAAGACAAGAGACTTCGCTGCGTAAAGTGAAAACAAGAACTTCTGGAACTATTTTAAATTAAAGGACTTCATATTGAATAGGATTAGAGACCTCGCTGTAAAAAGCAAAAAGAGGAGTATTTGCAAAGATTTTGAAAGCAAAGGTTTTGCTATGTTGCGAGAGCACGCTGTAAGAGGCAAATATATGAACGGTCTATGGGAACTCTTTCCACCAGACTCCGAGACCACAATAAATCTGGACATGCGGCAGTGTGGTGGGAAGACAAAACAGATGCTAATGGAATGATTCCTGGTTCAATAGCTGCACTGATTATTTTCATGTACCATGCGGTGTCCGAACTCTCCGAAATAATTACAAAACAGGAGTTTATTCAAGCTTTCTTAATAATTCAGGTACATATGAAAGCCAGCTATGCTAATTAAAGAACTGCACTTTCGTTTGCGAGGTGCATCTTGGTCTACAGGCTTCGACGCGGGACAAAAACATTACACGAGGAACTGTGTTTGAATTTCGTGGCTAGAGAGTAAGACCATACGCATCGCATTGGAAGAGAAATACACAACTATCACAATTACCATATACATGTTGAGCGTAACACAAGCACCAGGCTTGGCAATTCTTGGCGGGCCCATGAAACTAAAATCGTGCAACAGCATCTGGGGCAGCTCCAAATTCGGTTTGGGTGACACTCTCAAATGGATCCTAAAGCAGATGCCTTTAATAAATTGTATTCTAATGTACATCGGAATTTAAAAAAAAAATTGTTAATAGAGAAGTAAACCAGGGAATTCCTCGTCTTTTTTAATAGGCAAGGGTAAAGATAAAGTCGTCTTTACCCCACACAAACAACTAGGAAACCTACACGCCCGGCTTTGTGCTGCTGATGAACCCATACCCACAGGAGTGTACGGCTGCATACGACCATAAAATTCCTCAACTACGATATCATTAACGGAAGACTCTTTGAGGGCTGCGCCCTCCGGCCCTCTTCATTTCTGTATAGGCCAGGTCAGCGCTTCCCCCTCCCCTCTCCAGTGTGCTATCAACGGCAGTAATGCTGACGCGGTACTGCCGAAACGCAAGACTTCGTCCCCAGCTTGAGAATAGAACGTTCGATCCCGTGAAAACAATCGAGGCACAGGCCCCTAACCATTCAAAAACTGGAGTGAAATCAAATTATTTACGAAGAGTTTTCAGCTACTTTGGCATTCAGAAACTTATGATTGTTGTCCGTTAATTATCATCGTCCTTTCTTACTAACTAATGCAGTTTTTAGACCAATATTCGAATATTACTTGAAGTTCACTTAGTAATAAAAAACTCACTGAATTTCATTAATTAGCCTTGGAATCTACTTCAGTATTTGGGCTGCCGAATAATACTAAGTATGGTTAAGTGTAGTTCTGCATGTAGCTACCAGGTAGAATAGCATTACTAGCGCTCCAGTTGGTAACCTTTGTGTTGCTGACCTTTGTGCGAGATATTCTACCGCTTTCATGCCGAATTACAAAGTTTAGTAAAGACTGCAACAGATATTGACAAAAAGGAGTACAACCCAGGCTTGTACAACACAACCACCATCGCTTCCCAAACATTGTGACATCAATTTACAAAGCTTGAAAATGTCGATGCACTGACGTTCAGTGAAGACAACAACCAGCGAGCTTGCTTTAGCGCGCAAGCAGCATTGGTCATAGCACTGCGCACTTTCACTAACACGGATAGGCAAAATGTTTGACAAGTGTATAATAACAACTGACAAAAAAAAAAATAGCCCAGTCTTCTACGAAGGGAACAAATACTGAACATATTTTCCTAGAATTGGAGTTCAAAAGGTAGACAATGAATATACAATAAACAAAGACAAGAAGTAAACCTACGAGCTTACAGGGCGCGAATAACATTGTATACATTAGTACAAATTTTTCCTAACACGGTCAGGTTATGAGTATTACAGTTACGTACCTAAATAAAAAGTAACAAAAAGTAATAGTCCAGGCGCTTAGAGCGTGAGGAACATTATGTACACTATTTTCTGAAGTGAGAGGTAAAAAAATTAATTATTATAACAGAAATAATAGCACAAATTTTGCGAGCGTAAGCAACACTGGGCACAATTTTCTTATAATTGATAGGTCAAAAATATCATACCTATGCAGCACAAAAAAAAAGCGCATGCCTCAAGAGAAGAAGTAACATTGAGCACACTTTTCTTAGAATTGAAGAGTCGAAAGTTTGTAGACGATTGTGCAATAGGGTGGAGCGTTTTTCAATTTTTTGTTTATTTTCTATAGTGGCTAGTTCGGAATCGTTGCCAAATGGGGAAAAATTTGTGTTAAAAACATTTTTTTTCCTAGACGGATATCTTCTACCGCCCCAAGACCCATGAAGTGCCCTTGTGGGCGATTTTTTTTTGTTTTTAATTTGTTTCTTTTGTTCACTAAACAGTAGCTACACATCAGACAAACACGCATGCAAAATTTCATACAGCCAGTGCAACGCTATGTGGGTAGAACAGGGGGAAGAAGGGGTCCGGGCCTCATTAGATTCTGCCTGTGAGCTTCAATATCTAGCGTCAAATAGCATTTTCTGCAGCACTGATACAATCTACATGGAGGTAGGGACCACAGCCGCCCCTACTTCTATTAAACATTCCTGTGGATGGCATCAGTGCTGCGGAAAATGTCATTTGTTGCTAGATATTCAAGCTCACAGGCAGAATTAATTAGCGCCCGGACACCTTCATCCTGTTCTACCGTCTGATGTGTAGCTACTGTTTAGTGAACAAAAGAAACAAATTAAAAACAAAAAAAATCGCCCACAAGGGCACTTCATGGGTCTTGGGGCGGTAGAAGATATCCGTCTAAGAAAAAATGATTTTAACACAATTTTTTCCCCATTTAGCAACGTTTCCGAACTAGCCACTTTGAAAAATCAAGAAAAGTTAAAAAAAAACGCTCCACCCTATTGTGCAATGAGGCACAGGCGTTGGTCTGCAGCCCAGACGTCCAGGCAGTACTGGACGCAGCCTATACGTACGTACACGACAGAGAAAATACCTCACCCAGAAATGGATGCTAACATTTCCTGGGGAGTGGAAAGATAACAGCCCATAAACGACAGAAAACCCATAAAATGTAACGCCAGAAGCTGTAATAAATTTCTGTGAGTGGCAGTCAAAGTCAGAGAAGCAAATCTTCCCAAGGGCTCCAATTAAGATGAGGCTTCTAACTAATACGAGTATAGGCAAGAAAGTGGGAGGCATTGCGGTGCCCAAAATAGGCAGCAGAACTTAGTTAGCTTTACCAAAGTACTCTAGAAACGATTATTGTTGGGTGACCTGACCAGACATTTGCACTTTATGGTGTAATATAATGGGGAGACTGAGAGACAATAAACAATATTGTCACTATTATTCTCGGAGAAAAAGAGTGCGGAACATCAGGCAATCGGCAGCGATCACGACAACGTGCTCAGTTGATAGCGTGGCCGTGATGACAAGAGTTGAAAACATCTTTTACAAATGATTTTTCTCAGGCCACACCGTACATAAGCCAGCGTAAATTTTCGTATACTTCCGAGGGACAACTACTTCAGCGGCCAAAAATCAGGTCTAATTCGCTCATTTTTCAATTTTGTGAAAATATATCTATATATATTTGAAAACTACATGAATTGGTTAAAAAGTTTAGAAATTTCAAATGCGAAGTTAGGCAAGAAGACTTAAATAATTCGCATACTAAGTGTGGATAAAATAGGAACTTAAGATAATAATTATTGCCATAATTACATAAAAACTCACCTCAGCTTTTTCCAAGTTTACGAAGATCATATTAACGTCCCCATCTTCTTCCTGCAGTGGCACAAGAGTTTCTCCGGAAGGTGTCGTTAATTGGATGGCGTTGCCCACATGGTTAAGATCATAATAATAAACGGAGAATCTTGCGTTGGGACCAAGAGAATCATCTAAAGCAAAGGACCCAGTGGACATTGAAGCAATCCCACCAGGGTATGCACTTTTATGGACAAGCACAGGGGAACCTGGCGAGTCTGGTTTCCCAGTAAATCTTACGGCCGCCATCAGGGCGTCCATAAGAGCTACCAGCATGCTTACTTTTGAGTCATTTCCAACTCCTTCGTCCATCACCGTAAAACTTCGACCGCTGCTTCCGGAAAGCGGTTCCAGGCCGTGTACTATGGAAGATCGAGTGCTCCCCGACCTTTCTGTCATTGGGTAGATCACAGGCGTGACGCTGATCTTTCGCGACTCGATAAGGTGAATCATTTCATCCATTTGGTGGTGAGTGGTAACTCCAGCACCGGATGACACTAAAATTATGTTCGCCCCGACTGCATCTTGGGAGGCTTCGTCAATGGTTCGTAAAGCTTCTTGCAGACCGCACAAAATGCATTTGTGGCTTTCAGGAACCGTTGATGGATTCCTTGGCAGAGCAGAGCCAACTTTTTGTCGCTTGTCGGAGAATTCAGACTCTATGAAGTTAAGGGGAGCAACTCTCTTAGCCACAGAGTTGAAAGTGACAATTCCGACGTGGGATCGATCAGGGACGTCGTAAACAACGACTCTTCTGATGGCTTTTCTCAGGTATTCCCAGCGTCTCTGTATAAATGAAATCGCGCTTCAGAAATTATAAATTTAAGGTATTCTATAACGCAAGACAAGGAAAAGCTAGGAATAAAAATTATCTAGAATTGAAACTAAGCTTCTAAAAGCATCGCAAGCACGCTAAAATTGCGCGCTGGAAGCAACTAAGACCCAGAACCTAACTGAATATTTAAAAAGGTCACATAATCAGCAAAAAAGGTCATATATATAGCTTATTTTATCACCTGGTTAAGCTAGCTATACCCCAAACGTTAAGAATATTATAATCACTCACTACAACTTGAAACTATCAAGATATTTTTAAAAATTATCCTACGGGAAGTAAAGTGCCGCACTATAACTAACAAATGTCAAGAGAATAACACCAGGTACACCAGGAATTCAACTGCAGATCGAAGAAGGTGGAATCTTTTATAGGAACATGATCAAACAAGATCATCTAGTTAATTTATTTGACAATTTCTACTCTTAAAGGTATAGAACTTTATGTCTATAGAACTTTATGGAAGTCGCATCCTTTATAACCGAATATATTATTTTACTTGTACTCCCGAAAGAAAATAGTGTAGAATACTACCCTACATAACTTGGAATCATGTGCAAACATACGCAAGAGCCCACCTGCCGATTCATGGAGGCGGTATCCTGTATAATCCAAGCTTAATCTGATGTTTTACTTGCAATCCCGAACGAAAATAGTACGAAAAATTGCACTATATTACTTAGAACCTTGTGTATATCCAGGAGCTCACCTGCAGATTCATGGAGGCCGTGTCCTCTATCACCAAGACGTAACGAGGTCCTTCTTCTTTCACGAACTTAATCACCGGGTCAAGCCCACGCGTTGCGTTGGAAACAGGATTACTGCAGGGCAAAAATAGACCAAAAATTAACGAACGAAAGATGACTGGCTCAACATGAAAGAAAATACTTGCTGGAGCTTGGGGAGCAGACAGGTGCGCAAGACAGGAAAGTTTTGAATAGCAGAACGTCACGAAAGTTGATATTTCGTGCTGAATAAATAAATAGAAAAATACAGGGCGACAGGGAAGCCGCATTTTTCTCAAAGAAGATCAAAATGGCGGAAAATATGAAATGTGACTAAATATTTACCAAGTTTGATAGAGATATTTGGGGGTCGCAGGTATTTTGTTTATTTTAGCAATTTAAGAAGAGATAGGAAAAAGAATGAAGAACACAGTGCAAACGTTCAGTTGAGGCTTCCCTTTGACAGCTTAGGACTGGAGTTCCGACACGACGCAAAATTTTCTGCTGGGAAAATACAAACAACGGCGTGAAGTCTGACTCGCAGACTGTACATAGAACCAAATTGACTGTTCATCACACGAAGTGTAACCTTATACATACGTAATAACGTGATTACACTACAAGACAATACATACATCAAATATTATTATAAATGTTGATGATAGCATTTTTATTGGACACTGGGCAGTCCAAAAACAGCGGCAGCCCACAGGCATTAAGATATTCCGCTACTGAAAAACTAGAGGTATTCTAACACTTAAACCGGATTACATTCATAGGATGGTATTTTAAATTTCCCTTAAAATCAATGTATAGGATGCTTAAAAAATACTATCTCAGAACACATCATAAATTTTCAGTAGATATGACAAGAGACAATAATTTATTCGCAATTTTTAAATTTATCATCTTTTCAACGCCTTTCAGGCACACCATACCACACACAAACAAAAAATAAAAATAAAATATAAAAACTAGAAAAAAAAAAAATCTTCTCTGCATTCTCTGTTGTCGCACACCAGTTCACGGCACATTTTATTTCCAGAAATATTCCTGTGTACATTGTTTTATTGATGCTCCGCAGCACGGTAAGCTGCAAACGTCTTGCATATACAGCTGCAAAGCACGTACGATATTCTGACTGAGGTGCATGGAGAACGTCGCAAAGCAAATACGCTTCCGCGACTTTAGCCATGAAATATTCAATTCCATGTTAGAAAGAAAGAAGCGACGTGAATCGCGGGGCGCTGGTCAGCTGGAGCTTTTTCCAGCTTGATAGGAACAGCACGTGAAGGTTGCGTGTCAATTACAGAAATGCAGGCGCTCGTTTTGATGGCAAGGCGAGGCTGTTTACTCAGGAGTGAGAATCAATCGGGGTAGGACATGCAAACCAATCATGATGGCACACCAGCAAGTGTAAATGCCAACGAATGAGCAACCAGTGCGGGGTATTGCTTGGTAATGTTGGCACGCATGCCGCAGCTTGTCTGAGCAGCAACCACACGGTTGAGGCTTGCATATGTAATAAACGGAGGATTTGTACCGTGAATGTTCAGCTTGTATGAGCAGTAAACTCACGGTTGAGGCTTGCATATGTAATAAACGGAGGATTTGTACCGTGAATGCTCAGCATGTATGAGCAGTAAACTCACGGTTGAGGCTTGCATATGTAATAAACGGAGGATTTGTACCGTGAATGTTCAGATTGTATGAACAAAAAAATTATTATTATTATAGTCATACTTTTACCACCGTATCCACTCGTCGAGTGATCCGTACGGTCCAGACTCGGTCTTTCTAAATAGCTCAGTAGGAATATTTTATCTCGGCATTCCTGCCGGAAAATCTCGATTGGCTCAGTGCGCTACTACTGGCGGGGAAAAGGCGCAAAGAGTGGAGAAAGACCCTTGGGTGGACGGCCCCATTGGAAGCCTTCAACACGAGAGAGAGTAGAGAAGTCCCACACGCAGAAAAGTATGTTCTTTAGGAAGAAACCGCTTGTGAGTGCCAAGAACAAGAAAACGAGATTCGAGTCTGCAAACAAGCATTTTAACTGGTCCTTATGAAAATTGGGCTAGAGTGTTTTTCAGTGATGAAAGCAAGTTCAATTTGTTTGATAATGACGGTAACAAATCTAAGAAGCCGTGAAGGTGAGAAATTAAGTGTAAAGTGTACTAAGAAGACTGTGAAGTTTGGCGGCGGGAGCGTGATGGTTTTCGGTATGTTCTCTAGTCAAGGGACATTGCCTCTCGTTCGTTTGCAAACCCGTGTGAATGCTCAGGTGTATAAAAATCTGTTGGAAGGTACTGTCGCGCCTAATATTGTAAACTCATGTGTCCCCAGCCCTATGTTCATGCACGACAATACCCTCTGCCACAAGGCAAAGACAAGCTTGAGTTACCTTGAGCAGCAAGGTCTCGAAGTTATGTATTGGCCACCACAAAGTCCTGGCCTAAATCCAGTCAAGAATCTTTGGAAAATACTAGGGGTGAAAGTGATGGCAAGAAACCCTATCAATACGGAAGATCTTTGTATAAAACTTTAAGAGGAATGGGTGAAAATTACAGTTGAAGATTGTCAGTCTCATTCGGTCATGTAGTCGATGATGTGCAGCCGTAATCGAAAGCAAGGGACTATTTACCAGATATTGATTGTTCACCACCACTTCGCTAAATATTTTTTGCAAAATATTGAGTTAAATGCATTTTTTCTTGCTGTCCCTTAATTTGGGACGCTACAAATTTCAAGAGAAAAGCTTCTCGTTCATAACTTTTCATTATCCTTCATACACGTCTCAAATTTTAACACAATAATCAACATGTTACTGGCTAAAAGTGTGTAGAAGAAGAAGTACCTGGCATGGTTAGAAAAAAGTAATGCCGTTTTGAAAATTTGTCCCTTAGTTTTGGACGGTAGGTACTGTATACTGTAAGCAACGAGCGTGAGGTTAATTGAACCTTGCATTAGTAATAAATGCAAGTTGCGTCCAGTGAATATGAGACCACATATGAGCAACTATATTCAAGGCAGGGTCCTACACGGTAATTAATATCAATATGAATATTAAAACTTTACTGTATAAGCAATTACAAAAGACTCTGCACGGTGATATTCACTTGAATATCGGAGCCTTTGTGAGCAACTAAAAAAGGGTTTTGCAGGGCAACGCTAGTATAAATGTTATGGCTTATGTGAGCAACCGAGGCTAGGTTACAATGTGCTCGTACAAACTAAAGGGCCGCTGCACAACAAATTTAACACAAATGTCGGAGCTCATGTGAACATAGGAAACGAGGTTACAGCTTGTGTGCTCAAGACAGGAAAAGGAAGGGACATATAGTATGTCGATAGAAACGGTGAACAGATGCACAAAGGTGTTCCCACACCGGATCAACGCGCATAGGATCCGCAAGTTGGGAAAGAAGAGGAAGACCAGATAAAAGTACGAACAAAAGGAGTATGAAAGTGGAAGGAAGCAAAATGGGCACGAAAGACAGACGTCCCGCAGGCCTAGCTAATGGCTATGGTTACCTACGCAAACCCACTGGGGGCACTACATCTCATAACATAGGATGGGCGAATCTAACTATCCTAACCCTACGGCCTATGGCCCATCCTATGCCCCCTGTGGGGCGTACGTCAACAATGTACACGGGAGTCAGCAACGTAATGGTTAACTAGAATGTTAGATCATCTACTAGAAATGTCCTCCATTCGTTGATACAAAACCAGGACGTAAAAACCTGCGCAACCATTTCTTTTTTATCACTTTCCTACTTAATAGCCTCCATTAAAAATGCCTAAGGTTTCCTATAGGTGTCTTAGCCATTACAAATACAGGATTATAGAAAACAAGATTTAGGTAGTTTTCTTGTATGGGATAAGACCACATTATTTATTATTTAAAATGGTCTAAGCTTAGAGACGTTACAACAGATTTTCTCAACAGGTCACGCCAAAAATTGAACAGATTTGGTAAAAGTCTCCCACACGTACACGAGTAATAGACAATAGACTTTGGGAAACCCCATTTGTACCTCATGAGACGGCACAACCGAGTTTCTCAAGGGTCCATGCTGACAATTACACGTATGTCGCCCCCTCCAAACCGCACGGATTTTTGCTAACAGCATCCGGACAAGCACACGAGCAATACAAGCAAGAGTCGCGCCGCCCCCTCAGTACGGGATGAGCTGCCACTGAGTTACTCATGGCAATATCTGTCACAGTGAAGCCCTGCAGGCTGAGGCTTCCGAAACGACTCAAAAACAGACGAAAATAAATTTTCTCTCCATTGACTATTCCTGGCGAATTTATGAAGGGAAAGATGTTCGAAACGTCGGCGGAGGGGCTCGGGTATATCAAGAAAATCTGACACACAGAGCTCCTGGCTTCCTTCGCCATTCTTTCCACGTTTTTTTCGGGGAGTGGAATGGAAGATTTGGCGTTCTTCCGCAAGAGTTGGGCAGAGAGAAGGACAAGTGCAGCTCAGTTTTTCGGCCATTCGTCTTGACCGCATGTGGACAAGGAAGGTGTCGAGATTTGCTTTTTTTAAAACTTTTTTCTGAGGTGTGAGGGCGAAGATAGGAAAAAACGCAGCTAGAACAACCCGGCTAGTAAAGCTGCAGCTTGCGAACGAAAGAAAGACGGATAATCAGTACTATATAATAATTCACGTCGTGTTTTTATTTAATTTATATATTTATGTCTTTCCTGTCACGCTCTATGGGAATAAGATAGGAGAAAATTCAGATTTCAAAATGTAAAAAAAAGTGGGGTCACCTTGCAATCTTTTTCTTCGGCAAAAAAAAAAAAAAAAAAGTTGGGTACCTTGCAATGTTTTTCTTCAGTATTAGATAGGGGAAAATGAGGAAGCCCAAAAGACGGCGGGGGTTTTGGTGAAGTGTTAATTTTTCCGTCATTTATAATGACGGCAGGGGCCACTAGTGCACATATATTCTAGTAGTGATTGATACTAGCTGCATGTGTCCTGTGGAATTGTACAGAACAAAAGTATTGATCTTCATCGATGCACCAGAGCACGTATCATGTATACGAGGAATGAAAACATGATGTTCCTAGCGTGACTGCTCATCTTTGAGCACGAATGCAGTACAAGAGGAACGAGCCGCAGCTCTTTATCTCATTCAAACAAAAAGTAACTTTTTACCCAGACCTGGTTTTGATGACGTCACCAAGCAAAAGAGCACTGCTGCAGTTCAAGGGGCTTCAATAGAGAGGAGGAAGCTAGGAGACTCGTCCGTGAACATCAAGAATCGGGCGTGGCTGCAGCCAGTTGCCGTATGCACCAATCGCATATCAGTATATAGGTTTGTCTTGTGCTCCTTCATAAAACTTGCTGCTCCCGCGTCACTTCCACCAATGAGATTCATGAACGCGTCACAACCACACGTAATCTGGTTGACTCGCTGGCAAGCCTTATTTTTTGCGGCATGGTTCCCTCCTCCCTATTGAAGCTCCTTGCTGCAGTTGGTGATATAACCTCGGAGGCAAAATCTGTAATATATTTCTGCTCACGGTTTCACCCAACCATTCCTTCGCTTCCAAGATTTGATAGGCAAAAATGGGGTATCCTTGATACTGTCGCGGGATAGAACCATTCTGCATGTCCTAGCAAGTTTGGACAATGCGCTCCATACTCTTCCAACTATTCTGGGAAACTTTTAGACCTATTTTGCTGCTCTTTCGAGGTTAAGCCACCTATGAGCGTTGTCCACGGCCAAGGAGCTCCTTGTCCACGGTCAATTTCAGCCACTTAAATCCAGCCATTTCGTCGATCTCTCGTAGTCGCGGAAAAGTAATTTGCGCTTCATCTACTGAAAGGTCAGAGGGCCGTTCGTTGGTTCAACAATTTACAATTTTTTTTTTTTAATTGAAGGACTAAGACGATTCAAGTGTCTGTACATGGTAGCCGACATACAGTATAGAACTCCGTAAAACAGAAACTTCCAAAACCAATGACAACTCCCGAAAGGCAGACCCCGAAACTGCGAAAGTCTAGAAACGTAGACTGGATGCAGCGCCTTCAGTCGAGCATTGTAGCAATAGCTGAGGCCAACTAAGTGATGAGGAAAACGCAGCAGTAAAACTAAATTGGCAGTACATTCAACTGTACACCTTCACCATTTCAGTTGGTGTCGGCCAACGAAAATTTTTACGAATGCAAATGAAACAAGCGCGCTGTAGAACTCATCATCTCGAAACTGAGACAATAGACGTGCCACTGTAGTAGATTTAAATTGTACATCCACTGGGAATATTTTATTTCTGAGTTCGCCATGAGAAAATTCCATAGATTAACAGAGAAAAAGAGGGAAAGTATTCTAGAAAACAGAACCCCGAAGAACAGTGACGGAAATGGGGGTTTGTTGGAGTAATTATTTTCTGCCGTCATTTCAAGACGGAGCGGGTTGTTAATACATAATTAAACAACTACATAAATGTAGACATTCACCTTCGTGTTTACTACAGCGCTTTTAATGGAGCACTGATTTTATCATCCACTCTAGACGTATCAATGCGAGTAACTGTATCAGTAAGAATTAATATAGTTACTATAGTCCTAGTTTGACCCTCCTTACCCACGACTTATGTTGTTGTCAATGAAGAGGAGAGAGTGATTAGCGAAAGAAAATTTGGGAAAACAAAACAACACAGAAAAAATATTCCGAAGTTGTCATTGAAGCTGTAAAAGGAAACGTTTGTGACTTCCCTCGATCGAGACACTACACCTTGTTACATGGGAAAAACTACTTTAACAGTATAACCCGTCGGTTAAACACAAACATAAGAAAAAAAAAAACTTTGAAATATTTAGTACCTCAGCCAAGAAGATACGTTTCTGCAGGAGTTTAGCCGTCTGTCAGTCTGCATGTCTGTCACCAAGATAACTCAAAACATTCTGGATGGCACTTCACGATATTTACAGCAATTGCTGGGTTTTTAGGAAAAACACATGCTGATAAAGATTCGTTCAGCCGTTTGTTATTGTCTATCTGCTTTTTCTTGGCAAAACGAACGGATCTTCATTAAATTGCCGGAATTGATAGGAATATTAAGGTAAGCAAATAACCAAATTTCGGCGATGATCTCTTCTTCCGCGAGCATGTTTGTCTCTGTGTGGTCTTTTTATTCGTCAGATCATGATTAAGGAAAGATATGGACAGATCATCAATATATCTACAGGAACTGTAAAGTACGTACGTTACAAAGAACAGTTGATCAAATTTTTGTGATGATAAAAAATACCTGAATGTGGTCCAATTTGATATTTTCTTAAATTGTGTTGCTTAGCCGCCGCATGCGTTCGCCGAGTGCTTTTCCAGTTTTTAACATTGTTATCTGCAGCATATACGACGAGCTGACCCTCATTGGCTCAAAAATCTCGACCTGTTTAGGTCGTAGGAATCGTAGCAAGTGTCCATCTACAACTATCTATTACCAGTATTCATACCCAATTACCTGTGTCCATTACCCATTACCATTACCAATTAGCAGTGTTCAGTTCCTATTACCAGTGTGTATTACATGTAAAAAGTATCCACTACCTATTATCAGGGTCGGTTACCAATTACCAGCGTCCACTACCTATTATCAATGTCCATTACCTATTAATTATCAATGTTGATTACTCAATACCAGTGTGTTGCAAAAATCTCGAGTTATTTAGGTCGTGAGACTTGCACCAGGTGTCCGTTACCAATTTTCGCCAGTACTTCTGCAGCGGGGCCCGCAATAGACTAGAATTCCCAAGTATATTAGACGCATACTTGCGCCGTGGTCGCTCTATGTAAGGGCGCAGGGGAAGTGGTCCGAAAACGTGGCAAGAAAACTGTCCCGTTTTCTGTGGAGCTGCAACACTGGGTTATTTCTTGAATAATAATTATTGGTGTTTCAACTCTTGTGCAGATCTTACTATCCAACTGGGGGTGACTCAATGCCAGAAAAAATACTGGTAACGGTCATCTGTTATCAAGGTGTAAGGTAATTGCACTGGCTGAGGTGTGTTACACATGGAAACGCCGCACGGTGACATGTCGTTTGGGTGGGATACAGGCAAACATCTAGTGCGCCGTTAGTCGGGATTACCGAGGAAGTGTTAACAAATGGCTCATAATGATTGGTTTCTTGAACTTTTTAATGTTACTGTTTTGGAAATTAGTGACAGCTTGGAGAAAAAGTGAATTAATCATCAAGTTTTTCAGACGTTCAGATACAGGGCTGCTTAAAGCTTTAATAAACTTGAAGAGGCCTATGAAGACAATGCTTCATGCTCCTCACAATAGGAGTTGTGGCCAGATGCAACAACCGCTCGCGTAGGGCATTAGGGCTGCCCTTCGGGTACCTGGGACCCATTGACATTCTGCCAGGAATAGGGCATATCACAACCTGCCCAAGGGTTATAGGCCACGTACGTGGTGCACAGGAGAGGTAAAGTTTCGCTGTTACTACTATTCACCACAGCTCTAGTAGGTTAAAAGGCTTCTGTATTCCTTGAAGGGTAGCATGCCAAAACTGCGGCGGCAACTGCGTAATGCTGGCAAAAATATATGACTGCCTAGGCAGCAATTAAATCTAGAATAAATATATATGCAATGAACCTATTTAAGTAAAATTGCAAATACACAAGGAATACACGAAATCAGTTATCAGAACTAATTCCAGTTTCAGAAAAGAGCACTTGATTGAAGTATTTATTCATGCTTTGTCGCGTCTTCCTGTTATAAATATACATCTCCGTATATCTAACTTGATGTAGGCTAAGTACATGAATGTCAGCTAATATGTATAGTCACGATCAAATTCACTACGGTACTTCATTCGGAAAGAAAAACATAATTTTAAACAACAAAATATAACGCGGAGTTCAGCGAAACGATTTCACATTTTTTATGGCATCGGAAAATAATCCACTGGATATCCACGAAAACAAAGATATAGACATAAGCTATATGCACATAAAAATCCCAACACTCGCATTTTTTATTTTAACAAGAAGTTATGGCGCTGAATTTTACTTTGTATTTTGGCGCGAATTTCTACGGAAGGTAAAGAACATAACAGTAGTCACTGTTCCGAAAGCCAAAAATAATCCTGAATGCAAAGCCCTGCAGAAGCGAAATAAAGCCTTACCTGCAGCACGGCAAAGTAAATTTATCGACTGAGAAAAATTGTTTGGCAATGAAAGACCGGAGCCATTTTCATATCGTCGTCGACAGCTTTTCCAAACAAAATGTTGATTCTTTTAAAAGGGAAATCCTAGGGTTTCCACGACGTATTCATGCAAGAAAATATTGGGCAGAATATACCGTAATCGAAACAGAGCGTCATTCTGCTAAAAAATTGAGCTCATGGTTTAGTTTTCTGCACAGGTTTCAAGAATTTGTCAAGTTTTCTGTAAATGTGCCACACTTATGGTTCAGTTGTCTGTTACTAGTCTGCGTTTATGATTGTTTTTAGTTATAATTTTCTGTTTTAAGGTTCACATACAGAAGAAAGCGAAGAGAGCATCGGATGAGGAAAATGGTTATATCCAGGAGCATCGCTTGTTATAGTGTGGAACTAACAATTTTGTAAACAGAAAATGCTTATGTAGAAAAATTCAAATTAGACTGACTGTATTTACCGTTAGAAAGAAGCAGGTCAGAGGGTGAAAACCTTACGACGGGAACGTTTACGCGCTGATATAAGACATAGTATTGGTAACTTTAATGCACGCGAAATAGGACACGTTCATCATAAAAAAAATTCCAAGTTGATTTTACACTGAACGTTTAAAGAAGCACTCCAGATTTTTTGCTACTTTTTTATGTACTGTCCGATTGCAACAAAATTTGCACACACTATGAAAAATCAAAAAAGAAAATCTTTTTGATCATGGATAATTTCCTGTTTTCATCTTCGTTTTCTTTTTATCGTCAAATTACAGGGTAAACTTGCATATTTCAGTTGTTTAAGAAAAACTCATAATCTCCTACAGTTTTCATGCTAAAAGAAAAACAAAGACAGTTTTGGAAAGAGAAACTCAATAGCTACAAAACTACCAAGTTCCTTTTATCTTAATTTTTGTCTGATTATTTTTATTTTTGGCTAAGTATTGAATTTTTATAACTTCTTTTTTACTTCATTTTTTCGAATTTATCTTTTATATTGAAAATCTGAGCGAAAATCGAAATAGTAATTTAATTTAGTAGTTTTATAGCTATGAAATTCCTCTCCCCAAAACTGTCTTTGTTTTTTCGTAGCATGAATATTGAATGAGATGATGCGTTTTGAATATTGAAAAATGAAATTTTACAGGAGAAGCGAAAAACTAAAAAAAAGTTTTGCATATATCTGTTACTCATATTTGTCTTAGCAAGCTGAAAATGTCTCTGATTATCAAATAAGGTGCTTCCGTAAACAAAATTGTCGGAAATTATGAATATATATCTAAAAAATTATGACGTTCTGCGTATATGTGACTTCACACATATATATGACATTATGAATTTTTTGTCTGTTTGCTATGAAACTTGCACAGTATATGTAAAATAAAAAATAAAAACTTTTTTTCTGTAACAAATTCCTATTTTCTTCCTCATTTTCTATGTATTGGTATTGATTTTTAAAAAAAACTGTAAATCAGTTTCTGACAAGCTGAAAATTTCATAAAAATACATGAGTCACCGTTGAAAATGAAAATAAGCAGAAAACTAAGAAGAAAACGGGACAATTTTATGGAAGAGAATCGATTTTATTTTTGATTTTTCATGTAATTACAAAGTTTTAGCCAAATCTATCGACTCTCAAAATTTACCCACCTCCAGAGAACTTTGCCCCCATTTAGAGGTGTTCCAATGCGCCCAGGGCCAAAATTTTTTGGCCACAGACCCGCCTCCTTCTAAAGATGAAATTTCACCGAAGAAACGAAAATGTCAAAATTATGACCATTTTCGCTAGGGCGCTCCCCTTAATGGTGGACAAGCGATGACGTTTACTATCGATTACAGCTCGAAATGTTGAGGACTTCAGCATAAAGATTTTCCATAAAATAGGCCACGGTGTTCACTTTCAGAAACAGCTTTGAGGCTGAACACATTATAAGATAGGGCGCTAATGCCTACATCGGCGATGCGCTTCATCAATAGAAAAAGATTCTACTGAAAATTTGTAATCTCAAAAATTAATGATCAAACGGCAACGTTCGTAATCTACAATATCTCCAAAACTGAAATTTTCTGAAAAAAAAAACTACTGGACAAACGACATCGCTTGCTACCAACAATAGGTGCGAGGATGAAGACCTGGTACTGGAAACTTTTATGACAAAAATATTGGACAAGCGACAGCGTTCACTCTCGTTGCCCAGCTAGGACACCCTAAATGGAACAAACAAGCTATGGGGCATCACACAAAGGCAGTGGGCCGCGCAAATGCCAGTATTTCCCTCACAGCCAAACTCAATTAACTCACCGGCCATGAATGAAGTCCACCGAGTTTTGGATGATTTCCCAAGCCGAGCGGCCTCCGCAGAGCGCGTTGTGCTTCGTAGGTGCCACTTGGTTATGTGTCGGGTCATCGCAGAACAGCCGCACCTGTAACGAATGTACAGTTAATCTAGGCAAGGGGCATATCAAACATGTCCATCTATGGCGCACATGAGAATATCGCAACAACAATGGGTGAAATTTACTTTAGGTCCAAAATGGAATTTCGACATTTCAAGGCATTATACAGGTAAAATGACACATTTAAGCACATTTTACACGAATACTATTTTGCTCCCAAAAGCTTAGTTTTCGAGTTACTTGACTTTGAAGTTCCCATTGTTTTCCTATGGAAGAAAATACCCGACGACTGCACAGGAACGTTAACTAACCTAAACCGACTTAACCTAGGTTATATATGGTTAGGTTAGGGTAGGTTGGCTAGGGTAGGTTGAGGTAGGGTTGGGTAAGGGTAGGTAAGATTAGGTTAGGGTAGAGTAGGTTAGGTTAGGGTAGAGTAGGCTAGGTTAGGGTAGAGTAGGTTAGGTTAGGGTAGAGTAGCTTAGGTTAGGGTAGAGTAGGTTAGGTTAGGGTAGAGTAGGTTAGGGTAGAGTAGGTTAGGGTAGAGTAGGTTAGGGTAGAGTAGGTTAGGGTAGAGTAGGTTAGGTTAGGGTAGGTTAGGTTAGGGCAGGTTTGGGTAGGTTGGCTAGGGTAGGTTGAGGTAGGTTAGGGTAGGTTGAGGTAGGTTAGGATAGGTTGAGGTAGGTTAGGGTAGGTTGAGGTAGGTTAGGATAGGTTGAGGTAGGTTAGGATAGGTTGAGGTAGGTTAGGGTAGGTTGAGGTAGGTTAGGGTAGGTTGAGGTAGGTTAGGGTAGGTTAGGTATGGGTAGCTAAGGGTAGGTTAGGTTAGGGTAGGGTAGGTGAGGTCGGTTTATGTCAGTTTATTTTCCTGTGGAGTCGCCGGGTATTTTCTCCCTTTGGAAAACAAAGGGAACTTCAAAGTCAAATATCTCGAAAACTAACCATTTGCGAGCAAAATGGTATTCGTGTGAAATGTGTTTAAATGGGTCCTTTTACCTATTTAACACCTATAAATGTCGAAATTTAGTATTGGACCTAAAGTAAAAACTGACTCAACAATGTATTACTAGTACACCCACTAGCACTGTGCTAGCAAGAACAATGCGGATAAGGAATAGCGATAACTTGGTTGAGCGCCGGGTTACCATAGAACAAACACAGCTGTAATGAACATGCTAGTATATGGATTAATTGCACTAATACTATGGGCCATAACAATTAAGTAAACTTAAAGGAACAAGAAATAAATTAAAGAGCATAGGTACAAAAGCAGAACGATTGAATCGGCGTGTGCTTACAAGCCTGCAGTGTCGCGGCCGCCTAGAGCACTGGAGCTATAACCGGACCCCGTTGCTGCATTCTGTCCATCTTGCTGGAGGTCATTAATTGTATTATAAGTAATTAACGCTTGCTTTATGCGTTACTGGGTTAACTTTTCATTGCATGACCAAATCTAGTTACTTTTCTCGTGGGAATAACACTAAAAGGCACGGGCAGCTCATGCAGCGACGAGTAAAGGAAGCAACACTAACCGCGCTCCTAGTAATATGTAGGTACGACTGAACTTATGCACCCTCTTCTCCCGCCCTACATGATATGAGGTACGTCTTATGCCTTTGGAGTAGTTATTTAGCAGCAGGCTTATTAGCCTTCCTGTCCACGACGACAGCGATCCATAGCACAACGAGGAACCCACGAGTAACCAACTTCTTTCCCTCCCCCCTCCCCAAAGGAATAACAAGCTCGGAAAGGAGAGGGAGCACAAAACGAAGACTGTAAGAGAAAGGAAACAGAAGAAATAAGAATGGACACTGAAGGAAGGATGTAGAGAAGATTAAAATAAATTAAGCCGTAATGAGTCTTCCGGATGTACTATTTCCGCGAGAGGCCCGTCCAGTGCATAATCAACTTTGGCACCATAACAGAACGTAAACATCCACCCTCCATTTATAGCGCATTTACTATGGTAGTTGCAGACATCAGCGGGTTGGCTGATTATACCTACGTTCTGAAATAGAATATATGTGTATTGTGTGAATTGAATTTGCCATTTTTTTTAGTGTAGGTGAAAAGAATCACTTCCACGTGCTTGTATGTAGTATATCATGTATATGACTATACATATACAAACCACACTCTGCCTAAGCTACAAGGACAAACGGCAAAATTAAAAAAAAAAAAATTCTGGCGATGCAATATTTTGATTGTCCGGTAAGCCGATTGTGTTGCAAAATCGTCAAGCTACAAAAATATTAAGAATATCGCCGGTGTTTTCATACTGAAAAAAGAAAGACTTGTGCGAGCGTATGGATGACACACACTTTTAAGACGATCCGCTTAAAACAAAGTGGCAAGTACAAAAGTTCTCATGTTTAAAGAAAAAACATGCTCACCAACGAACTAAGGCGGTGAAGTTTACGTGCTTCGATTAGGGTAAAAATAATCTTCACCAAAGCGGATTTGGCCATCGTGAAATCTCTTTTATAAACCGGAAGTTTCTGCAATCGAGCAGCTGAAAAATACAATTCAGGGGCTTGTGCCTGTGAGCGGAACGTTTCAGGGTGGCGGAAATACCCCAATGTTTACAATGTAAATGAAGTACATGATCTTCTCCCTTTAAAGCATAGCTATCTTGCATGCCGTCTTCAAACTTCTTTGAAGCTTTTCTGTGCTTGGTTTCCGATCAATAAGAAGCTTGGGAAAGTTGTGACCCTTCTCTCATGACAATGCTGTAGACGAAGCATACTACGTCGCAAGGTCTTTTCACTAAAGAAATGAAAAGGCTTACAAGTACAGTACGGTTTTGCAGAGGGCACTCAGCTTAGCAGCCTTTCCGAGATTGAGGCCTATTTCTATTGCATGCAGAAGGATCATAGAGGGCATTCGACAGCAAATTTCTATCAGAGATTGACGTGTACCTTTATAACGTACAGAAGGTTACTGAGTGCACTCAACTTAGCCACGTCTCTGACGCTCTGTGGGAGTGACGCGTATTTCCACAGTAAATCTGCGTCTTATGGAGCGCACTCGTGAGTACAATTATTCGTAAGGGTAGAGTGAAGTAGCCTGATTAGAAGGTGCTCAAGGTATAGCTTATGGTTTAGTGTCGGAGGTATTGATCCGTGAGCAGTGGACGGAGCAAAGCTCAAGCTTACTTGTCTTTTTCCGGCAGGTTGAGAGCAAAGAAAGATAAGACACGGTTGCGTCGAGTTAGCACTTTGACTGCGATTGTCTGTGATATCAGTCATCGACAAACAATACGTAAGAAAGAAGTAGCTAATGTGTTCAGTTTTCAAGCAGAGTATAAACAGAATTCGATCAATGTATTTGGAGGCTCTTCGTTCTTTTCATTACAGCTTTCGACTGAAGTGCATTCATGCGTCCAGCACAGTCTGGTGACCTTCAACGAGTCACGTCTTATTGAATTGACACCTGCGTAACTATTATTCGGGCAGTCATACACGGCTCCTGTCTTGGCCAGTCTGTAATCTACACCTCCCAGAGCTGAGTCATACATATTCCTCACGATATAGCGTACGTTCTTAAAATGAAGGTTCATCATTAGTATAGATTTGCAACTCTTAAATGCTCTGTTTATAAAACCAGGGAAGGAAAAATATCATGACTGGAAGAAAACAGAAAAAGAGGAAGCCAAGATATTCGAAAATGCACATATCAAGGTTAAAATCTACGTTTCTCACTACGACTGCTATAACATGTGTACTACTAACGACAAAAGCCTTTATTTTGTCTTGAAGAGTACATTTGATTGATTTTCTGTCCCGTACCAGATCTTCTTTACTTGCTTTCTAGTAGCTATTCTTTATATGTCTGATTTTTCCATATTCCTCATTTTTAATAAGGAACATAAGAAGGGTTCTAAATCTGTACCGCTGTGTAAAGCCTTCAAAGGTTGTACTGTAATTACTACAATGGACAGTTAGTGACTGAGTGCGTCACATTCGTTGATTTGGATCCCTGTTTAACCATCAAACCGAGCATTTTTTATTTTGACAAGATGAAGCCTCCGTTTCTACTGCAACGACGATTGTACATTATGCGTCCGTTTCTACAGCGACGACGAGCACACACAGGAAGAACTAAAATAAGGGACATACAGTACGTCGATAGGAATGCGGAACTCATGCATTAGGCCGTCCACACAAAGGATCAACGCGTATGGGAACAGTAAGAAAAAAAGAGAGGAAAAACAGAAAAAAATCATCAGTACGAGTAAAGGAGGAAGTGAAAGTGGACTAATGTTCCGAAGGCCTAGCTGAGGCTAGGAAACCAATGCTATGGGACTCCTCTGGGGGCGCTGCTGCCCATTACATGTCTATGCGAACCTCACTAACGTTACCCTATGGCCTACAGCCCATCCTGTGCCCCGTGAAGAGACTAACAACTTTTTTTTTTAAACCTTATCAAGTTATGAAAATAATCGTTCGACTTTAGACACTCGCTGAACAGATATGCTCTGGTTAGTTCGTTAAAGGATTCAAAAACAATTTGAACTGGAAACTGATTAACCCTATCCTGCCTCAATTATGCCTTTAACGCATTGAGTAAACCTTAACTTCTCGTAAGACCAGCATTACCACCACCGTCCAGAAAAACAGACAGTATGCGTTAATGGGTGAAATATTAATATTTGCAAAAGTAATACTATCTGAACAAAAAATATTAGTGGTCTTTGTGGGTGGTGTTGAAAGGCAAACGGTTAGTCCACGATGTTACTGATAAGGTGAATGGAAACTATTACTTGAACGTCGTCAGTCAATGCGTAGTCCCAGGAAGTAACAAAATCGTCATATCGATGTAAGGTTATGAACCTCGAATGCCTTGAGGGTCTTTCAACGAGGTCCAGGAAACTTTGTGTGTGGAGTCACGATGCTGGTTTTTTTGTGTCGCGTCGCAGCTAGCGACCAAAGGGAGAGCCAGCGGCAAGTAATCTCCACACTACACGTAAGTGCCGACGGTGGTCTATCTGGCATTTTTTTACTGAGAATCCATGCAACTTTTGAATTCTATAACTTTCATATCAGCGGCGTTTCGAAAATGCTGCGGTATTTTGCTACGCAGTCTTGTTCCCTGTACAGTGAGGTTGTTACACTATTTTGTCGCCCGGGCTTTCCCACCATCATCGCTGCTTCTAATGCGTGCAGCGTAAGTCCTTCCAGTCCATCTTGTTTTAGTGTCTGACGACAGTCCGCTTATTAACCTTCACGGTGATACGTTCCAGAACATTCCAAATATAAATGATTGCGACGATTTGGGGTACGGGAAGTGTCACAATTTCTGAACTCCTTAGCAACTCACTAGCTCTGAACTCAGCCAATGCGCGCAACCTTCAAGCGAACGTTCACTCGTTAACGTTTATTGTATCCTTTGGAGGATAGTACAAATAGAGCTAGTGAGTCGAAAGAGATGCATAATTGAAGTATGAAAGGAAAATATAGACCAATCGGGATCGTATGATGACGAGGTCTACTCTATCTGTAGTCTTCCTTTAATCTGGTGAGCAGCTACAAGTCACTACACACGGTATATAATAGTGTACATCATTGTCTTCAGCACAAGACTCATACACATATCTAAGCCTTAACCTATTAGAATAGAGTTGTCATAGGTACACTCTTATCGCATAGATTTATGATTTCTATTATATTCATAGATTACGTCTCCTTACCCACAGTGTACACTTCTCTCAAAGAAAGGGAGAAGGAAGGGACACAAAGTACGCCACAAGAAACGTAGAACCCATGCATGAAGGTGTTCTGACATTGGATATACGAGCATGGGAACTGCAAGTCGAGAAAAACGGGGAGGAATAGAATCAAAAGTGGTTAGTAGGACCATGGAAATTGAAGGAAGCAAAGTGGGCGCAAAGGAAGGCCGTCCCGAAGGTCTAGCTAAAGCTTAGGCTACTTTTGGGCCCCTCTGGGGTGCTGCTCCCAATAGCACAGGATGAGCAAACCTCACTAACCTAACGCTATGTAACCCATCCTATAGGCCCTCTGCGGGGAGGCTCATACAACAAAAGGGACTCTCCGACAGTTTCTGATTGTGCTTATGTCAGTATCCTCGCAGCGGACTGCCAATGTTAGAAACGCCGATGTAGCAATTCAAGTATTGCAAGAATGGTGAATGCCCCTGCCTCTCGGGAAGCAAAAACCTGACCTCTTGCCAGCAAACCCAACGTTCTACCAAGCTGCCAACGCGGCTGGTCAACAACGGCTAAAATAACCTTTTCGGGTCGTTTGGAAACGAATCCTGAAAGACATGGGTAGCCCGCTCAGTCCGTCGCTAGCAAATATTTTCCTATGTCATCATGAAACTCTCTGGCTTAACGATTGCCCTAATGACTTCAAACCGATCCACTACAGTCGCTATGTAG
>LQNS02278180.1:5945337-5956151 GCA_001587735.2 Parhyale hawaiensis | reverse complement strand
TTAAATAAAAAATTTTGTTGTTAGGTATATATCCTTAGAAGGTTTTATTAGATTTTTGAAAATGGAAGGATGCTTCCGAAACGTCAAAGTTTTATATTAGTTCATGTCGACTTCATCTTAATTTTGACATAATAAACGATAAACGCATTGAAAAATGTAACTGAAAAACTATTCACATGGATGTAACTTAGTGAGGATGAAATGAAGCTTCTACTGTCATTACCCCATAGTGGTAGTCTACCCCTCTCTACCCATAGCCTTTGCTTCAATTCAAAGAGAGGAAAGAAGAAGTGGTGAGCAGTATACCAAGCAATACAAGGTCATGAAACAACACTCTTAAATACTTTTAAGAATAGAGCATAAGAATATTTGAGGGTATTGACAGAATTAAGTTCTGAAGCATTACAGCATAAATATTTCTGCTACTCGTAAACCTAAGACCAGGCTCTCAAGTTGCACAAAGCACAGACCCTCGATCATCCCACTCCATAATTAAAGCATTTACACAGCAGCAAAAGAACTTCTCCATTAAAATCTCGAAGGCACCAACTAAGGAGTTCTTTGAACAAGCATTCTAAGCCGGGCGAGTCAAAGGCTTTCCTTTTATGAAGGAAAAGGATAAAAAGTCTGCGAAAGCGATAGAAGCTGTCGACGACTGCCTCAAACACAGTCTCTTATTAAAACTTTTTCCCCTTCCATGTCAATAAGAACGACGGCGACATCCGAGCAGACAAAAATTGCTTTTTCTGAGATATGGTCTGACTAGGGAGGCAACGCTGGCGATTCTTTTAATGCGACCTGGACATAAGAATCGCGGCGTATGCAAACAGAATGAGCTCTGCATGCGCTGCAACGATGAGGGCTTCATAAAGCCTCTTTACTTGATTTTGAAACCGTTAATATAAGTCAATGAAGTACTTAATGTATAGTTTCTATCACTTGAACTAACCAGACCAGATCCTTACAGCAGTTATCTAGGGTTTGAAGACTCTTGAATTCAAATCGAAATGATTTTGCAATAAAAAATAGTTTCGTACAAGGATGAAACCCAATTGAAGAAATCTGTTTCAGAGACATAAGGAAACTTTCGGACTCCTCTGGGACGCGAGAAATCTCATAATACAAAATGGATAAGCCTAAATAATTCAATTTTTCCACTCCGTAGGGTTCATTCTCACTCCACTAAGTAACATTGTCTCATTGACTGTAATTTATAAGTTAGTTACAGCACAGAAGCCCGGTCACTGCAATAGTGTTTCAAGAGAGTAAAAGGAAGTGCTTTGTATGTATGCCCAGAGAACAGTAGAATTCAATACCGGAGGAGCGAGCGAGAAAAGAAGGGAGGACAAAAGGAGAGAAAAAAGTGGAATAATTGGAGGGCTAATTGTTTTAAGACCAGCAACCTCCAACGAAATCACTTTGATTTCGCCTAGGAAAAAATGATAAAATGTTACCGGACTCGTGAAATTAGCCTTCCAATTGCTAAAAATGGTGATAATAATTAGGAAAAAGGCAGGAATAAAATTGAGCAAGGAGAGGTGGATATCCAGAAAGTACACACAATCCAGATTTAGTTGGAAAGTACCACATAAATGCCGGTGACAACGAATGATTTGCAACCAAGCTCGACCACAATCATAGTTGTTCCCTACGATAATTTCTGATAGGGGTGAACGAAGCAACTATTTCGAGCAACATAGCTGAACTCCTCGAGACCTTCCCAACGTCCACATGATTTCACTACAACCTATCGAATTTCGAGCTTCGCATTCATTCGCTTTCACTGTTGGGTTTGCGCAGTGGCTACTGAAATTAGACCTACCTTTTTCTGTTCTAAGCATCAAAGAGTCGTAGGTATTACCGTAGTGAATTATTGGACTTTAGTGCAACTTGCATCCTGAGCCAAACACGTAAGTGACCTCAGAATGGACGAGTTTTCGTCGGCAGAAGATGTCATGGAAAAAAGAGCATGCTGCGAATCAAGCACTGCTCTGCGTAAACTGGACTTTAGGGTACGACTCCAGTTGTTAACATTGGACGGGTAAACGTAACTAATGTATATCCTCCCCGAGTACAACCTATCTTTCATCTGCGGAGAATTGTTCCTATTATTTTACAAAGTTATCTTTTGATCGACAACGAACTGCAAAACGAGGAACAACAATATTTTTCTACTCACTGAAGGAAGCTCCGGCAGAGCCAGCAGTGAGGAGGTCAGGTGGGTGTTGGCAAAAGGATCCGGGGAAACTGGGCAGCCTCCCCGTGATGGATCACAATCTGGACCCGAGGCATGAATGGGTCCGTCGGTGCAGGCCGTGCTTTCCCAGCGGTGGGTGCTGGGATCCCGATACTGAGGAGGATACAGGGTATCACCTGGTATCCCTCGCTCCTCAAATACCCCCCATCTGAATTTAGCCCACTCAGCGAGCAGAAGCCTTGCGGTATGGGCATAAGATTCATTGGAGCCTCCGCGAAGACTGTCGCCGCCGAGACGGATTTTGTCTCCAGGTCTTCCGCAGCCTTGGCTCTGCTGCGCCCAGGGCCGATTGCCAAACACTGGATGGCTTTGGCTTATGGAGATGTGAGCGTGGACAGGAGGCGATGCGGTATTGACGGGCTGAAGGAGGGAGCACGTGAGCGAGTCCGTTCGCCAATTTCTTGGAAGAGTCACCGTCACGTGACGAAGTGAGGCTCGGCCTTTGCTGGCCACGAACATCTGCTCCGAGAACGCTCTCAGCACGCTCTGCACAAGAAAATAAGAAACGCTGTCAGTAAATTTATTCGGGTATGAAACAGATTTAACTATACGAACTGCACATAAAACAAATACATTATTTAGTAAAATTTACGGTTGTAATTTGGAAAAGATCCACATTATTTCATCATCGAACTACGTGTCTTTAAATGAACAACAATTGGGCAAATTTTTAGAGTTCCTCCACTCAATCGCAGAAATATTAACGACCTGATTCTGGCAGCTGCTGATACCCGAAATACGAATTTATTGGTTACGGTCATTGCAATTGATTCTTTCGACGTGTTTAAGTTCAACGTTAGATCATCACCGCATCGCATTTTAACGTTTTTATAAGCCATTCTTCTTGCACAATTTTACGAGCTTTACGCAGCATTACCACACCATACCCAACTTTTTCTACGCATCCTAATTAACCCAAACTATTTCAACAGAACCTAATTTAACAATTTAATTTAACCAAACTTATTTTAACTCAATCTATTTCAATCCAACCAAATCTTACCCAACTTATTCTAGCGTAACCTATACTAAGCCAACATATTCTTACCCAACCTATACTAACCAAAATTATTCTAACCAAACCCATTCAAAAAATCCAACCTATTTTAATAATCCATCCTATTTTTAAAACCCAACCTATTTTAATTAATCCTATTTAAACTCAATATGAAACCCAACCTACTGACCCAACTTATCATGACCAAACCTAATTTAACTAACATATTTTAACCCATCCTATTTTACCGTAATCTATTTCAACCCAACCTACTTTATCCCAACCTATTCAAACACAACCTGTCCTAACACAACCTATTCTAACCCAACGTAGACTAAGGACACATTCGACTGGGTCGTCAATGTCGATCCAAGTCAACCTCACTCAACTTAACTTGTCCGAAACCCCCAACAGGTGCACGGGTTTCGATGAGGTGTTTCGAGCTTCAGATGATGACCCTAAATCGAGTACCTGTGAAGCTTCTAAAATCCCAGTTTTACTCAATAAAATACAAATTTCAGAGGGATCAACTTAATCGAGTAACTTTTAATATCTGCAACACGATTCAAAGTAACGAAGCTCAAGTTCCTGCCCGCATTTCCGGACAAGTCAATTGGGCTTGGCTTAGATGGACACTGACGACCCAATCGAACGAGCCCTAATTCGGTTCGACTGATCCGTCAAAATCGATATAAACCAAACCCACTTGACTTCTCTGGAAATGCAGACAGCAACTTTAGCTTCGTAACTTTCAGTGGTGTTGGAAGGGCAAGAAACGGCCCGATGAAGTTCAGCTGACTGCAATCTCTATTTTATGGAATAAGACTAAGGGCATGTTCGACTGAGAGCCAAAATTAAGCCTTGTAGGCTTGACTTGTTTGAAACTTCAGACAGAAGCTTTGGCGTGGGTTGCTAATTTGAAAAGTGTTTCAAGTGTTAGCAGCAACGCGATTACGCTGAACTGGTTGAAAACTCCATTTTAGGGAGTAAGATTGAGTATCGGGAAGTGTTAAGAGGAACAGATTGAGGGTCAATGGCTGCAACTTAGCTTAACGGGTGGAAGTCAGCGCATCTGCCTGAGGTTTCGAACAAGTCAAGTCTCAAAAGACTTAATTTTGGCGCCCAATCGAACACACCCTAACTCAACCTATTCTAGCCCAATCAATTTTAATCCAACGTATTCCAACTTGATTTGGCCCGGAGTGTACGTACGTTCGTACAGCCTCCAGACACTGCATAGCTATTTAGAGTACGTTTCTTTCCTGCTTTATTGCGGGTAGAGGGAGCTTTCGTTTTACAACAGCTAGTCTGCAATATCGGAGGAAAAGATCGGGTTGTCCATTTTGTTGACTGTAATTTGTGGTTGCGTTAAGTTTGGTAAGACAAAGAAAGAAAAGATTTTTGGCAAGGTTTAGTGAGGAGATGCCGGGAAAACTTAATGCTACATTTTGTAAAAAACACAGGGAGTATAAAAAATTCTGCATTTGACTGATACATAAGGATATCATAAGACTTCTTCTGTACTATTGATTTGCAATAGTCAATTCACTGAACGCTTCATATTTTTATCAGCCGAAATTCGAGTACGGCGGGTAAATTTCCACGGGAATTACCTACGGTCTAGAATTATGCGGTGCATGCGAGATCTTCCGGACTCTGAAAAATCATAAAAAAATGCAACATGGCAGCTAAGAATAACACAAATGAAAACAACGCTATAATGCATTTATTCTCGCTTATCAGATGAACAGGCATCGCGTGGCCCGCTGATCAAGGTCGCCATATAGAATGCACGCTGGAGAAACATTTCAACGAATTCATTACCGCATTCAACCTATCCAATTTTGTAGTACCTATTTCGATTACGATTTTCAGTTTTTCTGCGATTGGTAGCGTACTACACATGTCCTCTATCGAATAGTGTTAGGGCGCGTTTATTTGGGCATCGAAATTAAGGGAATGTTCGAGTGGGTCGTCAACGTCAGTCTAAGCGAAATCCCTCGCCTTGACTTGTTGGGAACTACAGAGAGGAGCTTTGGCTTCGTCATTTTGAGTCGTGTTATAAATGTTAAAAGCAACCGGATTACGTTGAACCGACTAAAATCTTCACTTTACGGAGTAAAATTCAGTTTATGGAATCGTCAAGAGCAAGAGAGTAAAGGTCACAGCCTGAATCTCAAATCAACGGGTCGAAGCCACCACACACGTTCAAATCTTCTGACGGGTGTCCTGACTTTGACTTTTTGATTCGAGTTCCAAGCACTGACTCTTAATCAGTCATCTGTGAGACTTCTACCAACTTAGTCTTACTCCGTAAAAAAATAGAGATTTCAGTCAGCTCAACGTAATCGGGCTGATTGTAGCACCGGCAACTTTTCAAAGATAGGAAGCGAAAGTTCTCGTCTGCGCTGCCGCACACGTCAACGTCAACTGGGCTTAGCTTAGATCGACTTTAAAACGACCAGACGGAACGTGCCTTTTATTGCGGTGCCGAATCGAACGCACCCTATGGGCATTATTCGATTGGGCGCCAAAATTAAGGAATTGACGCTTGACCTGTTCGATATTCACGCAGGTGCGCTGGTTTCGTCTCGCTGAAGTGAGAATCGGGCATTGACCCCCAACAAGTTACCCTTGTGACTCTCGGAAACTCAATCTTGCTCCGTAAAATGGAGCTTTTAGCTAGCCCAACGCAATCGTGCTGCTTCTTACACTTGCAACACGATTCAAAGTGACAAAACCAAAGCTTCTGACTGAAGTTTCGGACAAGCCAAGCCTCGAAAGCTTAATATCGACGCCCAATTGAATACTTGAATACGCCCTTAGTCATGCAACCGAAAAATAACAAATGCTTGATTTGTAGGCATTAGCGCCCCATTAAAAACATAAAATGTGGTGCATCACCGACATAGGAGTAAAATCAAAATCAATAAATGCTATATTCAGGGCGCGGAAACAGGCGCACAATGCATGCTAGAGATTCGGATTTTTTCACCTCTGTAAAGCTGGATATGAGCACAGAGGGACTGTGCTGTTGGGACAAGATAACGAACTTGAAAACATTGTAGGACTTAATGTCGTTTAATTTATATTTCTACACTGCAAGGCAAACATGATCTGCAAAGCCCTACATTCACAATTGTAAATGTAAAACCTTATGCACAAGCTCTGTGCCCCCACCCAATAAGTAAACTCGTTGTAAAGTAGGCCTATACAAGGGTGCAAGGGTGATCGTTAGGTAGCAAACACTATTGAGGAGCAAGTTCAGTTAACTCGTTTGGTATGTGATGGCACTGAGCCATGTAGATAAGGTTGTGAATTTATAGCTGTGATCTTGCCAAGAAATAAATGTACACAAATTTTCAATGTAAGCTGTAATATAATAATCCAAGAACACCTCCCGCCTGTGGAGAAATAAATGCTCAAATAAATAAATATACCTGGGCTCGCACACACCAAAAGGTGGCTTGAACTTAAATCAATGAACTTACACGTGGTAACTGGGGGACACAATACTGGTAAGGCTTCACAAGCTTCTTTTTGCATCGAAAAGTCTGGGCCTTGGTAAGTAAAGACGCAGGAGCGTCAAATGAACATGTTTACTCAGTGACTCGTCTGCGTAGTTTTGTTTTCGTTGTGTCCATATTAACACAACTGCATACGTGTGTCTACAAAAAACCCGCCAGCAATACAAGGTGTTGAATGAATTTGCTTATACTCTGTCCATTTTATCAAGGCAGTTTGGGCCTGGTCAAATTCTTCTACAGCGTGGCCACTTCTATTATTCTCTATATACAGGTAGTGGGCGGGCCTAAGATATGGGCCGAACAAAATCTCAGAAATTCCCATAGAATTGGCAACGCTGCAGAGGAATTTCAGCACGTCCAAACTGCCTTGGTAAAATGGACAGAGCATAGTCTCACTAGCAAGTTTTTGGCTAGTTCTCTTCCTTGGAGTGAATGAAATGTTTGAAAGCAATATACAGTGTTGGGGTATAATCGGTCACAGCCACGTATTAAGACACCGAGCTGAAAGAACACGTGCCTGAGACGGTCGTGTGAACCAGTCAGACCATATAAGGGCATACGAGACGGAGGCTACTAACTATGGCGCCGATTGTTCAATTCGTGTACCAAATTTGGTTGCACTGCATATATTTTATCCATTATGCATACAGTAAAGTACCCTACGTGATACTTATTCTAACAAGCAGGAACAAGTATAATGTTAATGCTCAAACATGACATGCATGGCGGCTTCGAATACGAAGTGATAGAAATATCTAGGTGGCAGCACGCAGGGCAATTAGGCTACGTGGCAGTAAACCATGACCGTTCGTCAATAAATTAAGTTTCAATATGTAGCTGTAGTTCTATGATAAGAGGAGCAGTTGCAATGCACAACACCCGTGTCCGATGAATGTTTATCGAAGCTCAATTAAAAAATATATAGTAAAGTGGGGTAAAAAAATGGATAACCCACATTAGCTGTAAAAAATAAACTAGGATTTTTTTTACTGCAAGTGAGGGAGTTTATTTTCTACTCCTAATGTGGGTAAACCATTTTTTTACACAACCTTACAGTATTTTTTTTTTCACATGTACGGGTTGTGTATTGCTATTTTGTTGTTGCATGCTTACTACATGTGCATGAATTTTGACGGCAAATGACAAAAGACATGAGTCATTATCTCAAAAAGATATATTAGTTTAGCTCAATGAAAGCATTGGTAACTACCCTAATAATCTAAGCAATATCTACTTATATATAAATAGACATATGAGGCTGAGGTGGTTCAATGGTTCAAACAAACACATTTTGTGATGAGCCAAATAAAAGGTCTTCATAAAATGCAGTTACGACAGAGCACTCTCTATAGTTCATGAGTCAAACACTTGAATCCGAAACTATTAAATTTGCAAGGATAAAATATCTAGCCATATTTACTAGAATAAGATGATTATCTATTTTTGGTCCTGAACCAGTTGACTACATTAAGCAGAGATTTCTAGATGCTGTAAGCTAACGTCCATATCCGATGTAATGCTTATTCGTATGAAACAAATAACCATCAAATACAACGCATATAGTTAACACCGATTTCGTCATTTACGTCCAGTTCTACGGTATATAGGCCTATACCGTAATGGCACTAGCTAATAGAGGGCCGGAGCGTAAGTCCCAGCAGCTCTACGAAAAGGGGCCTGTAAGTCCGTCTACTGTCTATCATGAAATCTTATCACATTTTCTTGGTCCTACAAAAAGTTTTTCTCCTTGATGGAGAATCCAACAAGATTTATAGTTTAATAAATGAGAGATGATGAACTGTTTTACATCCAAAAGATGTGCTTGACTGCAAAGCAAGAGTGGACTTATATACTATGGCACAGAAAGTATCATTCATCGCTATCCTTAGTGGGTATCAACACTGCAGCTGCAAGCATGAGTTACAGTTACGTAAATTGCGGCAATCATTTCTCGACGAATATTTAAAAAAATGTCATAATTGCACGATTCTGAAGGGCGCATTTAGTTCTCTGCGGGTGACTCATAAATTAAAACAGTAAATAAAAAGGATTTGCATCAAAGGCATATCGACGGGACGCCCACTTACAACGTGAAATTAGCACACGAATGATAGCAGTCGTTACCCGATACTGTGCAAAAGTGCTTGCTTTCATTTAACTTGATGATGTCTGCAAATTCAGTAGCTGTTCCTTCTAGCAATTTATCTTGTGCCTGAAAGAGCTACTATTACATATTCCAAAGCTACTAATATAAGCTTCATATTCGTGAATTTCATCTAACACTTGAAACATAGTATTTTCCAGTATATCAAAATATGAGAATTAGCAGGTTTTTCAGAATTTCAGTTTATATTTGAAAGACACTAAGTCTTATCAAACAAAACAAGTCAAGGCAGATAAGTAAGCCCACATTTCCAAAATTTCACTTCTCAGCTGAATGGCTCCTTTTCAAGCATTTCAAGAGTTCAACAGTTGAAATGCGCTGCTTTTCCGAATGTCAGTTTCTTCCTTACAGTATTATTTATCCATACGTAAAAAGACACCAAAAGTTGACCGCTTTCTTCTAGAATTGAAGTTTACTTAATGAAACTCATCTCAACGAGCATTGCCAGGGCTCTGAAGTAAGCTGTCGTGTCTAGAAACTCCTCGTTACGAGCAATTCTAGAATCCTTAAGCAAGCTGTCCTTTCTAGAATTTCAGTTTACCACCTGAAACTCATCTTTGGAATTTGGGCATCGACTAGCTGTCAGCGCTGCTCTTCTAGGCGGAAGCTCCAGCAAAGAAAAGGCATGGAATGGTAAATGAGAAGAAGGATGCGTATTGACTTCCCTGTCATGAGTTTAGGTGCTTCGCATCAAGCATTCGTAGTCTGCGAATAAGAAAATCTAACATTTACGGAGCAGGACCGAAAATTCAAGCACGCGAGCTCCAAAAACTGGACCAGGTCTGATATGAGCTAGACAGACTTCAGCCAAATGCTGACAGAAACTCAAGAAATTTGGCGTCTTGGTTGGCGCAACAAATGTAGATCTCTTGCAAATTTAGAAAGTGAAGAGTTTGAGGACGAACAGTACTCTTCGTGAAAGATTTATGCTCACACAAAGGCAAAGCATTGCATTTGTGGCGAAGACAACTTCTGGACGTCTACAATGTACATTCTGGAAATGTACAAGGCATTACGTATACGACAGCGCACATTCTGGCAATGCAATAGGTATGACCTATACGACAGAGCACATATTACATGAAAGATAATTAAGGACAGCCTGCGACGACAAAAGTTAAAAAATCTGTTACATGGATAACATGAGGACTATATATACGTGTCTGCCTGTGATGCTTTTCATGACCACTAAATAAGTATATTATGACTGCACTGGCCAGTATTAGGATAGCATAGCAAATTAAATGCATGTATATATATGATGATAAAAGAATGATAGACAGAGAAACAAACTGCCTGATCGCCAACAAAGTTTTATCATCTGTTTCTTGTGACAATCTAACAATTGGCGTGAATGTCACGAAGATCCAACCATACCTCTTTTAATTAGGTTTCTAACCAACAAGTGACAGAGAAGGAGACAAACGGACACGAACTTCGTCCAAAACATTAGATTATTGAATAGTTTAAGGCTTTAAGCTTCCGTCTCCACAACTCCAGTAATTTAACTGAGAAAGAAATAAGGGACATACCGTATTATAGCATGTCGATAGAAACGGGAAACCCATGCACAAGGGTGTTCCCACTCAAGATCAACGCGCATGAGAACAGCAAGTCGGAAAAAGAAGAGGAAGAACAGAATAAAACATCATTAGTAAGAGCAGGTATGGAAGTGGAAGGAAGCCAAGTGGGCACGAAAGACAGACGTCAGCAAGGACTAGCTAATGGCTAAGGTAACCTACTCAATCCCCGGTAAAATTCGCTTTTAGGACCATCACGCATTTTCAATATTTTGAAGTCATATATGAGTAGAAGGACGTATTCTAAGACGTTTTTCACGAATGACGTTTTTGGGGCAAATGCTTAGTT
>LQNS02278180.1:5899818-5944372 GCA_001587735.2 Parhyale hawaiensis | reverse complement strand
GGGAACTTCAAAGTCATATATCTCAAAAACTAAGCATTTGCCCCAAAAATGTCATTCGTGAAAAACGTCTTAGAATACGTCCTTCTACTCATATATGACTTCAAAATATCGAAAATGCGCGATGGTCCTAAAAGCGAATTGAACCCAATCCCCTGGGGGAGCTGCTCCCTATAACATAGGATGGGCGAACCTAACTAATCTTTCCCTATCGCCGGCCCATCATATGCCCCCTGAGGGGCCAAAACATTACCTCTTTGGCGGAAGTAATCACCAGGGAGCAGTGTTATAGTGAAGTGTGCGGCTCAGATACTGAATGCTGAAATTTTCATGAGCGGAGGTGGCACGAAGAATGAATTATATTCATATTTACAAGTAATTCGTGAGTATATAGACACAACTGTCAATTTTACGAGGACAAAAATCGTTCAATATCAAGTTTAACTACATTAAAAAAAGGTCCTTTCCTTTTTCTTTTTATATAGTGTATTTTTTGAAGTAGAATCCAAATATGAAATCCGTTTTTGCCGGTCGAACCTAGTTTTTAGTTATAGGAAAAAAATCTATCCCATTGTTTTCCTATATGACAAAAACCCAAAGATGGCACAGTACAATGGACAACCTTTTAAATAGGATTTTTGGTAAATTTTTACCAAAAGCCAATATGGCGCACAGCTAATTCACTACTACATATTGATACCTAATAGTCTATTAGAAAAGTGCAGTGATACCCATACATATATCAGTCGGAATTGTATAGTTTTTGAGATGTATGACCTTGAAGTTTCTATTGTTTGCTCTGGGAGAAAATAGCCGGCGTCGTTAGAGGCTTGCTAGCGACCCCATAGGAACCGAACCTAACCTAGGTTCTGTTAGGTTGGGTTAGGTTGGGTTAGGTTGGGTTAGGTTGNGGGTTAGGGTGGGTTAGGGTGGGTTAGGGTGGGTTAGGTTAGGTTGGGTTAGGTTGGGTTAGGTTGAGTTAGGTTGGGTTAGGTTGGGTTAGGAGGGTTAGGTTGGGTTAGATTAAGTTATATTGGGTTAATAAAGTTCCTATGGGGTCGCTAGCAAACCTATCACGACGCCGGCTATTTTCTCCCAAAGAAAAACAATGGTAACTTCAAAGTCATATATCTCAAAAACTATGGATTTCCGACTGATATATATGGGTATCACTGCACTTCTCCTATAGATTACTATCAATATATAGCAAGGAATTAGCTGGGCGCCATATTGGACTTTTGTAAAAATTTACCGGATTTTTACCTAACCTAATCGAGGTTAGGTTAGGCTAGGTTAGGTTAGGTTAGGTTAAAATTCTGTATAAAATTTTATCCAGTGCACTGTGCCATTCTTGGGTATTTTCTCCCATAGGAAAACAATTGGATAGGTTTTTCCCAATAACTAAAGGCCATAGTGAAAAATTTACACGTCTGGATTTTTATTTCTGGCAAATTTTCTCGTTGAATTAATATTTAAGAATAATGAAATTACCATTTTGGGTGGGGCAAAGATTTTTATAGCAACAATGGAGCTCTTACATATAAGGTTAGCTGGCAAGGACTGGTCCAGCGAATATCCATGTAGCGGCAGTTTGGTTTACAAACATGAAGCTATATCTGCTCTACAGCATTTTATACATATTTCTCATAGGATATTAGCAGAACCAGTCCTTGCCTACCTAACCTTATGGGTACAAACTTAAGAGCCCAAAATGTTCATTTCAGTATTCCTAAATACTAATTCAACAGCAAAACTTGCCAGAAATTACAAAAATCCAGAAGTGTAAATTTTTCACTATGGCGTAACTAAAAAACGAGGTTTGATCGCCAAAAACGGACTTCATATTTGGATTCTACATAAAAATATACACAATAAAAGAAAAAAAGACTTTTTAATGTACTTAAACTTACTAATTATTACCCAAAAATCTATTCAATATGCTTGATCACTGTAAGAAAGAAAGATAAAAAGAAAGAAAATCATATTTTTATACACTACGAGTGAAAAGTCCGACCGCCTGCCACAGCTTGCATATCTATACACGGCCTTTACCTTAAGAATATTATTTTGTGTGGAACAATCAAAATACCTGACCTTTACGTTAAGATTCGTGCATATCACCCTTGGCATAGCGATTCAAGTTATCTCGCTTCCACTCTTAGATTCAAGTAGGCTATCTGAAGCGATCCAAGTTAGCTCGCAGTCACTTTGAGATTCCTGCATACTACCTGGAAGGATACCAGTTACTTCGCCTTCACCTTAAGATTCCTGAAGGCATGTTTTCCAACAAGAGGCCAAACACAACAGCGTCAGAGAGATATTTTCTCCCGTGAAACTCTCAAAATATTTGTCTGCTCTTGGGCAAAACCGCTAGAATTTCTGTCCCTTCAAAAAACCTATAATAAAATGGCGGCCGGAATGGACTCATGAAAGAACTTCGGGAAAGCTGTGGATAATAAACGTGGCTTCTACCCAAGCTTCCTCGGCTGCTAGTCCGCTCTTTTAATACAAGCAATACAAGACCCGTACTGTAGTAGCTTTAGAATAACGAATAAAATTGTCTACGGTAATTTTGTGAATAAATAGGTTTTACCAATCTATGTTGATAGAAATTAATCAGTCGAAAATATGTTCGTTTATATAGATAAGGAATTAGAAGTTGAACATTGCAAATCAGTGAGATTCATCTCCCGTGAAACTCTCAAATTCTTTGTCTGCATTTTGGCAAAACCGCTAGAATTTCTGTACTTTCAAGCAACCTATGATAAAATTACGTCAGTTTATGTGTATACATATGCATAAAAAACGTGCGAAAGGACAACCTATCGAATGTAAATAATGCTGATCGGGTCATATATCTATCAGGTAAAAATTACAGTTTCCTGCTTTCAGTGCAATTGAGGTCTGGTTCAGCATATAAAACTTCAGAAATAAAAATTTCAGTTTCCAATGGCCGTGTTCTCTTTCTCTCCAGGTCTAGGAGCAACATTTTGATTCAGTACGATCGTAGATTTCTTCTCTAAGTATAACCCATGTATACGATATAAAATAAAAGAAGCTCAGGTTCAAATGCCCGCGCCTTGTGTTCCACTCTGGAGATAGCTTTTTTCGAATGCAAATTCGGTGAGAGGATCTCGGCATAAGCTATACGGAGATGTTGGCATGCATATCGTTCTTTTTCAGCTGATCCACCTCTCGACAGCAGCTCCTCCGTAAAGCAGAGATTTGTGTTTTCAGAGATGTTTTGATCGTGCGTATCGAGCTACAAAAAATCGCGCCCGTTACGGAGGATTCACTCGAAGAATTCGGACCGGAATCAGAAGTTTCGAAGTGAATACAGTTGGTGAGGGACGGCAGAGGTAAAAAGGCGTTCTGAATGACCGATTACTGAGATAATGATTCAGAACTGGAGTGACATGGGATGGAGCGGTAACAAATGTATTGCAGAGAAGCTCGGGGACGAATCGGCACACTGCATATATGTCACAGATTATTTAGTAACGCGTACGATGAGTACGGAAGATGGAATTGGAACTATCAGCATTATTAAGGCGCTTTTTCAACAGGAAACTCAACTAATATACTACAAAAAAGGATAAAGTATTGTAAGGAGCGGATTGAAAAGTAGGGGCAACATATAAGTATATTTTAAAAAATAGTAATGAGTAAATTAAAGAGTGATGGAAAGATTCGGGAAAATATACAAATGCATTATATAAAGAATAACACGCGTTATGCTTCGACTTATTGACTCTTCAGCTACTGAAGTATTGATTCTCTATAGAGGTGTATACACATGAGTTTTATTTAGAAATCTCACAATAATGACAATTATTTCTCTCTAAAAAATTTGACAGGCAACTCAACAGTCAGGCGTAAATAAGTCGATTTTTATTCGCTTATTAAAGTTGAAATACAGACGAATTGATTGCATTTTAGAAAGTCCATATTTCCAAGCGGCGGGGAATTGAAAAAATACTTTGGAAGAAGCTGAAAAATCCTCGGTTTTAAATATAGGCTCATAAACAATACTGAACTCATATAAATACGATAAATTCATTTTCACGAAAATCACGCAGGAAATAACACAGATTGCAACAACGCATTACGTGTGTCTCATGAATACTGCACTAAGAGCTTCTACACCTTCTTTCATAAAATATATGATAAAATCATAATAAAACTCACATTTCACAGCTTCCGGCAAATTTATGCAAAAATTTACGTACCGTATGCAACAGCGATTTACAAGTACCTATGCTTGAGTACCAGCTAGTTTACTAGTCGTAAGAAGGTTGCGAATCTGATTTCCTTAAATATTTGGTCGATAAGTCAATTACGAAATTTTTCAGTTACAGAGAGCTGCCGATAACTTTATACAGATGAGAGCTGATGTTCCCACAAAATTGCGAAATTTTAAAATTATAGCTCGAGTTGATTCAAGTAAAGAAGTTTTTATGAATACGCGCGGAGTTTTCAACCGCACCGGAAGGTATTCATTTTCTGCAACTATTTGGCTAACGCACCATCAATAAAGTACCAAATTTTACCCTACCTTCTACAGTTACCGGCAAATTCATGCCAAGGAGAGCTGAGGTTCCCAACGACGGACTACGAGTGGATTCTTCGAGAGTGGCCCGAAATCCTGGCTGGTAGCCTTAATGATCTCCCGGCTCATAATGCGCTTACTGCTTAATGAGCACTCGGGCTGCCATTAATTAAATCAAAAGAATTGGCCGAACCTTTCGACTGATCCCCGTGAATATCACTAAGAAACTAAAGCATCACAGTTTATATACCATTTCATAATCTCTGTGGTCTATAATATCAAGCTTACTTTTGGAAGAAGGGAGAACGCAGAGCATGGCGTATATCGTAGACTTGCGAGTGGTACGTGCTGCATGGTGCTGATGACTTAATTACTAAGGCATTTTTTCGAAGGCAAAACGTACATAAAGCGCAGTGTCTACTGTATAGAAACCAGGCGTGTGCCGTATGAAAATCCTCACTGTTGGCATTGTCAAAATATTTGTCGGCATATGAAAATTATTAAAACATTGAAAGACTTTTACCATATTCTTATCATGCTAAAGTTCGTAATTATCTTGGATGATAATCATATTTTCCGAAAGAAGAAAATTAACCACTAGCATATTTTATTCAGGGATTCAGAGTAGGCACTGGCTATATACACAATACCTTCCACGGGGAGTGCTTTCATTGTCACTTTCCTATAGCCATGCAGACAGCCGTGTCTATTCGTCGTGCAAGGCATTATGCAAAGGAAAATGAGAAGTTAGACAATTTATATGCCTAATCCTGAATCCTGATACAGATGTTATTCTCAAGTCTCATCAACTGGCTTGTCAAAGTCGAGTTACATTAAGCCCACAAGCCTTAACTTGTCTGGAACTTCAAACGGGGCGTTGGCTTCGTCACCTTGAATCGTGCTGCTGGGGTTGATAGCAGCCTAATACCTACCTGCGGAAAACTATTTTACTGAGTAGTTTCGATTTTTTTTACAATTCTCGAGAATAATCGATTAAGGTTAGCGTCTGAAACTTGATCCAGCGGGTAGGCGCCAGCGCACCTGTCTGAAGTCCGGATAAGTCAAGCCTATTGAGCTTAGTTTTGCTAGCCAATCAATGACGCCTTACGCACACTTGCTAATGGCAATATATATGTAGAGCAGAAAATTATGCGTCACGCGTATGCAACACTTTTGTTATCTTGCATACCTTCGCACTACTAGTTTAGGCTATGCATGCAAGCCAACACATTGGTATATGTAAACAGGCAGTCACGCACACAATCCGTACAAATGCTATATTTTAATTCCCAAACGTAGCGCATTATTGTCTCCTTCAGCTTTGTGCGTAAAGGTGATGACTTAACATAAAAAATATATATATGGTGGACACACATACGCGACTATAGCTTCTTACAGAGATTAGATTCACCTCGATGATATCAGATTTTTATAAAATATTATAGTATAGTCTGACCATTTTATGAAGGCAGTTCGGTCGTGGTCAAATTACTCTACAGCGGGCCAACTCTATGGATATTTCTGATATTTCTCTATGTGCAGTTAGTGGGCGGGGCTAAGATATGGGCCGAGCAGAATTCATAAAATGGTCAGACTATAATAAAGAAAAATTGGATGTTCTATATAGAGATTAGATATATGCTCGATGACGTCAAATTCCTGTAATATTTTATAACGATGAAAAATTAGATGTATCAAGTCTGTCAGGGGCTGGGAAAAATATATTGCCACCATGCTTTCTGTTTAACAGTCAAACACTCTCATATAAAGACATTGCAGCAGCGTGATTAGCATTACCAAACTTCGTCATATTATTGTGGCAACTGAAAGTAAAAATAATACTGTAGATTAAATTAAGCCCCCAACACCTGTTCGTGAATCTTTGGATACGTTTTCTTTTCCCGTAAGGGAGTTGTTCCTAATGCATCGAACCGCAAACTTTCATTGCCAGCCATCTAAGCTTTCGCAAAAGTTTTTACAAAGTTAAAATAACTGTCACGGCCAACAGGCACGAGATTTGACGCAAGTTTGCCGAAGGGGAATATAACAATCGAAGGTAGTGTCTACCTCAGGGAAGCGTACAACCAAATAACGCACAAAATGAAAGGCACCATCGACCGGCACTGCAAAGGCAAGTTGAGGCAAGCTTGGTAGGCAGGAGTGTGGTTTCGCCATTTTGAATCGAGCTTCAGGCCTCAAGCCAAAGTCGATTACGCTTGAGATGGCCTAAAATTCAATCCAGCAAAATGGAGTTTTCTGCCGCGCATTATCGCTTATCGACTAAACTGCGATACGGTCCAACGGGGCGAAACCAGCGTTCATATCCGAAATTTCGGACCAGTCAAGTCCGATGAGCTCAGCTTCACTCGGTTTCTCCCAGTGAAGTGATGACCTCGGAATTGAATATCAACATGGGGCGTAATCCTTATGTAGAAATGTACTTATATTGAATACATGCATGAATACATAATATCGCTTTATTTTTGTCGGCGCTATATATAGGAACCTCACAATAATTGCAGGAAAGTTCACTTACGGAAAGTTGAAAACAAGATAAATTGGTTGTGGCTTACTTAAGACCTGCCTACACGTCCACACGTCATTCTTTTCCACGCTCATCCACTCGTCCCAATGTTTTGTTGCGTCGTTGTCTACACAATTTTGTGTACAACACAACTGTCAAACTAATTTCCTCGGCAAGTGTCACCAGGTAGGTTACTGATATCTCTTCAACTATGTAGAGAAATAACACTGAAAAAATAGTGCACTTTTGTGCGATTCTATGGCACAGAAATGCATTCGGACGAGTTAATGAGTGATTATGCACAAAAGACTAATGTAAAGATCTGCCTTTACTAGCTAATAATCAATATTCATTGCTCCGAAAGTGACGCTTGCCTATATAAAGGGTAGCAAAACCATTTGCATTTAGGTAAATCAGACTCAGAACTTAATTTTTCCAAAAACTAATATAAAAGTTCAAAGACGGGAGGTTCACTTTTAGTGTAGAAAAGCTCTATAAGAATGGAAGACATTGTCTTTCATAGAAATGAACATTCAAAGTAGCAAAATAAGTCGAAAATCAATTTAAATACACTGCATGCTGTTTATTATCTGCACAGAATACCTTGGTTGGCAAACAGTCAGAGAAGACGAAGAATTACTATCCATCCTCCTTGCACAATTTTGTGTTATGTCTATTTCAATACGAGCATAATGTTTAACCACGCAATTCTCATTACTGGTAAATCAAAGCAAGGGAGACGAAGAACAACAGGGCTATACGAAAGCTTCCTTTTAGATTTTACTTTTATCCCAGCATACCGTATGTACACACACACTGATTAGCTGCCCATATAGAAACCCATGGCTGGCACATGCAAGCTGGGAAGACGAAGAACAACAGCACGACAGCTTCCTTCCAAACTTTGGGTTTTATTTCAATCGTGCAAAGAACACGGCGGATCCAACATATCTCATAAAGTATTGCTCTCGGGGCCTGTATGGGAGTTATAGGCTCTAAAACTGGCAAGAAACTATTCTAAAACCGAGCCAAAAGCATTGAACAGACTAAAGCTGTGCTTGCGAGGCCTTCCAGCGGCAACTCCAAGGCGTCCATATAGACCCCATCTGGTAGAGCGGTGCGCCACCTGGTGAACGTTTTCCATAAACTGGAGACAACAATAGCGGCAGACAAATGATGCCTCTGCTGGAACACCAAATTGACCACTTGCAACTGTTCGCCTGGAAATAATGCAATGGGTAATGAGAACTGAAGATCCAAGCTGGGAAATGACCGATACAAAAGACTGGTTCTTTGAAATAATACGGCGATACGGCCCGAAAGAAGATAAAAAGAGCGTACGGCGGGTATTGTCCCGCTGGTGCGCAGAGATACAATGGGAAAGAAAATGATAGCCGCAATGGGACCGAATGAAGTCTGCAAAAGAAGTTTTTTCCCATAGAGGGAATGGTGGGAAGACACGAAAACTGAATAAATAAAAATACAGTTGAAATATCCGACGAGTTCGCATACGCATATATATTGTACTACACAATTACAGTAGATTACAATGAAATTTTAAGAAAAGTATGAGGCACTCAATAGAGTTCGTAACCCACGGGCTACATGACATTTCGTTATAACCTATCTTAATGGTTCGAAAATAGGTCAAAATGATGCTAGAATAAAAACAGCAACAACAACAACAGCAACAAAAAGAAAATTAAATTTGCTGCATTGTACAACGCAGGCAAAGTTCTTTGCACCGAGGTGCTGTATCTCATCCAACAAGCGACCCTGCATCTGTGCCATGCACAAGTCCCACAGTTTTAAGCCATTCCCGGAAACGAGCCGCGCTACAGTGCGAGTGAACTTCTGTGTTACACGTCCAGTACCTCTTCCATTAACCGACTCTGCAGTTTGCCTCTAAATTACGTTGTCTTATAAGTTTTCACGGAAAGAGGTTGTACTATACTTGCTTTAAGTATATCCATCTGCAACATGGCAGTAATGCTGTCCATGACTGTGACACTTCATTCATCAAGCGTTTTTCCATCTATGTCCAAAGCTATAAACTCAAATCCATCTACATTGTCCCCTAGAAGGAATAAGTCAAACCTTAATCTAAATAGATTTCTCTCTACCGAATAAGGAGAGCAGTAATGTGGACATAACTCTCCTCCGTCAGCATCTTAGTATCTAGGCCCCTAATGTCTATTCTGAAATCCATTCATGACAATAAGATACACAGTAATTCTAAGTGAACTTCTCTGAACTACGGCAATATCGCATCCGTCTAGCGTCTAGGCAATTAAGCCTCAAGGTTCATATTCAAACTTATTTACGGAAGAAAATCATTCTACACTGCAAGTAAACTTTCTCTGTAACACGGCAGTAACGCCGACCGTATCTCATCCATCAAGCGCCTGTGCACCTATGCCCCTAAGCCTCATATTCAAAGCCATTTACGGAACGAAGTCATCACAGAGGCCAGGCCGGCATCCAATGCTTTATTTACAGGGCGTGCGCCTGGCAGAAGTCACTCCGCAACTGAGCCAGGCGAGCCATTGTGTTTTTTAAGTCATTAGCAGGTTCATTATGACAACTGCAGACACTCACTCAGAGCCAGTATTCAAGTTGGTACCATGACCACAACGCTCGTAGGAATAGCATTGTCCCCTGGAAGGAAGGATGGTCGGTTCAGGTGGAAAGCTTAGGATCGAAGGCTGGCAGGGCAAGTCATAGGCCATGCCGACGGTGATATTTTACCTTTCATGCGGACGTAAATGAGACTCACCGACGGTGCGTATTGCCTAATATAATGATGCACCGCTTGCATGCTCCAATAATTAAGCTTGTTTTTAGTAAAGAACCCATTGCAAGGACGAAAACACAAAATCTCCGGAGGAATTTTTGTCCAATCCGCAACACAAACAAGCGAGATCATTAAAACAGTGAAGTTGGAGGCCATCCCTTGAGCAATATGACCCAATTTTGGGATAGTAGGGAAGTACCTTCATGAAAGCGTCAGTGAATTGCAAGCGACGATGCTGAGGCAAAAATGAATCCGTGATTGTTATACAAATTTATGAGATACAGCAACTGAGATGTTCCAGATTACATCGCCTATAAGCATAAAAACAAAGCAAACCCAGAACACGACTGTCGAGGAAATGGATAAGCACACCGGTGAGAGTTCAGCTCTTGCTTGAAAGGATAGGCAAGTTTACATCCGGGTTCGGTACACTCGACGTAAAATGAGAACCGATATCTGATCGGGATCAACACACCATAGGAAGCAATTAAACACTTTGTATTTATACATGCATATATACAGCTGTAATTGCTGTACATTCCAATACTATACTGTGACTTGCCACTTCAAGATTATTGTTGACGTTTGGCTACATGTTTCACTTAGAGCTTTAGCTAACCAGGAAAACCATAACAATACTTGAAGATCTTGAATTCTCGCTTTAATGGATATGTGGTGACGGTATCCCAAAGCATGCGCTCAGAGAGTATGACAAAGTAACAGTAAAAAACAGTGCCAAATAGTTTATAGCTTCTTCGCGATGAACATAAAAGTATTTTATAACTTTGATACATAAACTGGCGTCAGCAGCGGCCAACCGCAGTTTCATGTCAATGTACTCGTACAGAGCCTATTACTAGGTATCTGCCTTCTGAACATTCGAGTAAACGGGGAATAAAAATTTAATGACTACGAAAAGAGTATTGTAAAGTTAGGATTCTTTTCTAACGTTGCGAAGAACATTTTTTTTTATAATTTCAACGATGCATTCAATGAATGAGAAAAAAAGATATACTCTAACTGAAAAGCGACCATGCTCTGCAGACACTGACTGACGTATCAATTTTCCTAAGCAATACTGGAGTTGGGAACCTACATAAGTGAACAAGCGTCAGGTTTTCTCGACGCTACAGACAATGCTATTTCTATGAGAAGTCAAATCTTGATTGGGCTCATACATAAGTCATAGGGTTCAATTGAAATGTACCTAACGCTGTTTTCGGAGGAAGATCATCACCAGCTAAGCCAATGTCAATAGGAGAATAAAACGAAAAAAATCCGAAATTGCAGTTCAAGGCAATGGATGTTAGCTTCAACGCCATTCATCCCGAAAGATAGGGAAGAGAAAGCTAAAGGCATGAACGATGGCCAAGAAAGGTAGTCCTGCGTTTTCGAGAACTCTATTCCATTCTTCAGCTTCAGGCTCTCGATAAGGCAATAGATTCTAGGAGAGGATGATGAATGGAGTAATGGCCGACCAGGAACGCATTGCCAAGTAGAAGTGAATTACTTCAATGATTGGACACACTCTTCGATTGCTTCCCTCGTCCATCAGGGTCCAAGCTGGGCGAGAAATCATTGCCTTTCAGTACGGGCATTCGTTGACGCCGACAGAACGACGCATATATAGCAACGGTTGTTTGCATACGACGCACTGTGTACCGGAGCGACATTTGCCTAATTATAGCAGGTTTGACATTCAACGAATAGAACCATACGTCGGATGTGCTTGACAACTTCAATGACAGCCTTGGTTTGACGAATAGCTCGCAAATTGAGCGGTGTACGTACGTAGGATGGCATACCGGATTCACCAAAGTTAACTTTAATCCTATTAATACAAGGCTTTGCTATATACGGGCTTTTCAAGTCGGTTAAGGAACCTTGTAGCAAAATAACGCAGTCTGTTTTAAGAAGTGTTAAAGCACTGAATCAACAAATTGGTACTGGCAGTGAAACAGCTACATTGGCGACAGTTAGGTGTCTACCTTGTGTGTACGATGGCTGCCGAAGCTCGCCAGCACGTTCGTTTGTTGTTGTGGGAGGTTGTGTTGAACTACAGATGCAACTTATTTTTCTCGCATTATATTTTCTCGTTCGTGTTTGCTTGTGCGTTCACGCACGAGAATAACATCACTTCTTCATATTGCAAAACCATTTTCGTCGTTATCAGATATTGTTTGCTGGTCACAAGTAGTCATCTATGAGGGAACATTGAAGAATATTTAACCGTTTATCATAAAAAGGACAAGTTGGATCCTAGCAGTAAGCTTGAAGTAGTGGAATTCGATGATCGGTTACTTACGGTAAACATTTTCTGTATTTTCCAAAAGATTTCTTTGCAACGAATCTCTGCTTATAGCTCGCTGTAGCCTTAGAGTAATGTGGCTGTATTGGGAACAGCGAGTGTGCCTGGCTGTGTTTCCGCATTTTCTAAGCCCGGAGGATGATGCATGCCCTATAGCATGTAGTGTATGCCCGGTCGGACTCAGGTTTGATACTTCAAGCATTGCTATGAGTCAGATGTACTGTATATAGTCGGCTATATTTTTAGTTCCCATCCACTGTGACAATTTGGTCAAACTATAAACAGCGCTGTAGAGTCGGAACCCTAGGTATCCAAGGACATGGAGCCTGAGTCGGAAAAAAAGGGGTGAAAAGTCGAAGTCGAATCAGAAGTAGGTCCAATACTAGGAGTGGAACAAGCAATAGGTCCAGGAGTCGGAGTCGCACCTTACACTGATCGTTACAGCATTCCTGGCGACAAATAGTAGTATGTATAAGGAAACTGATCTAAGTTCAAAAGGATAGAGATGAACTTGTGTTTGCTATGCAAAGCGGTTTAAAATTAGATCATAATAGGATCGTATTATTGCGTAAGGATGTCAAAACACAACCGTTAAATTACACAACTATTATGTAAAGTTCATAAAAATCTGTCCATACCTTATTGAGTTATTGCATTAAGAAAAATGAGGCAGACAAACAAACAAACAGATGGACGGATCATCACCAAAAGCTAATCATCTGTTACTATTAACTTGAACTTGCCTAATAATCGTTGTAAACGTCGCAAAGATCTGTTCCTAACTTTTTGAGTAATCTTGGTGACAGACAAATAGACAGAGGGACAAACACACAAACAAACAAACAGACAGACAAAGAGACGGACACACAGACAAACATGACTAAAACATAACCTCCTTAGCGGAGGTAATAAACTTAGACTGCATGGCTTGATCTCTCCCTTCACTGTTACAACTGGCTCGCCCTCCCTCACAGAACACTAGGTGACGAATAATAGTATAATAGTGACAGGGCAGAGCTTAGACTCTATTTAACTAACGCGGCTTGGAAAGGACGCTAGTTCACCAGCGGCAACGACATGACTCGGATAATTTCACGCTGTTGCAAGACGTTATAGCGCTTTAGCAGCACCAACATGACACCAATAATATCACAATACATAGCACGAATTTTAAAGGCCGTTAGCGCATGCACTAGCTGCTGCTATTTATGTCCACGATAATATCGCACTATCTTCTTAGATATAATGGTACCGTGGCAGTGAGGGCCACCAAATCAATGCTGGAAGTGTGTTGCTGTAGATGGACAGGCGAGCTGTAATCAGAAACAGTGATGGATGAAACTGTCTCTGTAATGACGACTCGAAAAATGAACAGATTCGTTTCTGTGAAGTACAAAGGTTCGATGTGTCTTCAAGAAAACAAGAGCGTCGCATAAACGTGTTTGGCCCAAAGACTTGCCTTAAGGAAGTATGCAGTTGTGCTCTCTGTAAGAATGAACAGCTGAATATTTGTAAAGTGGAGTAGTTGAATTTGTCGTCGGGGAAGAGAAGAGCCCTTAACGTTTAACGAACCTACATCACACTTTAGGAGTACGTTCCAACTTCCTAAAATTTCCAGTAGCTTCATTACTCAGCTCTACTGCAAGTATACGAGACTACAATTCGTCACAAATAAAATGCAGACGTTAAGAGAAATTACGACGTTACTACATAATACTCTTGTCATGCTCAGGTAAGTTAAAAATCCTGGAACAAACCCAACAACAAACTACAGCACTCTGAGAGCACATACCACCACCAGGTAAGGCACCGTTAACGAAAAATTGAAATTGGTTCTGAAACTCTGATTGTTTTGTCATCAGCACCAGACGGGGCTCATTTGAGCCTTTGACAGAAATAACAGCTTCTGTAATACTCTTGAAGTTTCTTTGGTAACTTTTTGAGTTATGATCTGACTAACATTGACGAACAATAGCCAAACACACAAACGAACGACTCGAGCATCACCAAAATTAGATAATTAATATATCTTTTACTATTTAATAAATTTCTTGCGTATTTGTTCATGACTTTTTGAATTATTGCACCGACAAACATAGGAGCAAAGACAGAGACAAAGAAACAAGCAATCAAACACTCGGACTGACAGATAAAAAAAAAAAAAAAATGGTTCACCGGTCTTTCTCACATTCCTAGCAATACCCGCAAATTTCATGAAGATCCGTTCATAGCTGTATGAGTAATATTACGAAGAAAAACAAGCAGACAAATGGTTGAATGACTCTTCACCAAACGTTAAGCATCTGTTCCTTGATCCCAACATACCAAACAATCATTATGAATTTTATACTTTCCGAGTTATCTAGGTGACAGATAAACAGCCATACTGACAAACTCCAACTAAAACATAACTTCCATGGCGGAGCTAACCAGATCTTTATTTTTATCACAATTTTCATTATCAACGGGAAAAACTAGAAAGTCTACATCAGAAAAAAAAATCATCAAATAATTTTTCTCTTCTTAGTAGTTACTCCCCCTTTTATTCTTTGGCAATTTGAAGGGGATACTGCAGTAAAATGTGGCCAGATTTGTCCACCTATGGTCAGTCTATATTCGCGTTCTATTGAAAGTTTAGCCCAACGGCAGAAACGAATGGCAGTAAAAGAAAAATATAGTTTCTTGATTACACAAACAGTTACAAATTCACATAACGTTAACTTCTATTTTATAACGAATCGCAGAATACGCGTTTGAAATGAGGTGCAGACATGTTACCTGATTAATTCTATATGTTCGCGACCAAAGCATCGTTCGCTGCACACAGACACTCTCACATGGCACCTACGTATTTCGTCATGAAGATTGAAAGATAAGATAACATTAATTTCATGTCAAGTCCTTGCTGACACAAAATCGCCATCCTGTATAGCATTGCAGGCCAGATCGGTAATTAGGACGACATGACACACGTCGGTTTCTTGAAACTGAGTGCAAAGGGTGCGGGAGGCAGATGTAATTGATAAATACTAAATATTATTCACTCGGCAGTTGACTACTGAGTGAAAACAGGCACACAGTTGCAGGTGAACGCTTAACACATTGAAATTAGGCGTGCAAATACTCTCCATCTTTTAGGTTTTTGCCAATGATAAAAATAAACATTTCATGAACATAAAAATACAATTATAGAAAGCCATATTTATGTAAGAAAAATTTCTGCTTGGAAACCACAGCAGTAACTCACCCCTAACAGTACGATTACTTTTTTGTTTCCTAAATATTAACAATATTATGCATGCTTGCTAGCTATAATACCCGTGGATAGTACTTTATTTGAACGCTTTAACGTTTGCTTACTGTACCGGGACCAAACTATACAACCGCACGCTCAACTTCTAAGCGGATGTTTATCAATTCGCACGCCGTTATGCTACCGTATCTATGCTACAGACTTTCAGGGTTTCTCCGGGCGGATGTCGGCCCATAACTCATGGAAGTAACACACAATGGTCACCCACTCGACACTCTATCGTCGGTCCACACCCATGCAACGCATGCTCTTTAAAACACGCCTCAGCTTTGCTCCAACTGATCTCTCGCTTTGGCTAAAATATCGCGCATTTTAGGAGGCTGTAAAGCGTAATCGGAGACTGATTTGTTGCCCGACTCTTCTGTAACTCTGGCCGGCCAATTTTGTCTAAAACTGCGATACAATCATCTCTAATTAGTGATGGGCATTCCAATGCCATGTAATTAACCTTTGCAATTGATTTTAAATGAGCAATCCAGGAACTCGTTGGCATAAACGTTTAACTCTCCAGCACGATCGAGGATAAAATCCCAACTTCGATGCAGAACAATTTAGTGTTTGGGGAAGGGCGTCTTTATCAATAGCGCTACTTATCATCACTGATGCTGCTAGTGAACTCAAGTTGAGCGTTTTCTACGCAATGCTTTATTTTGTGTCTCCACGAATGGCCTTTCTTACCATAGTTGACATTGTTATAGTGAGTAAAAGTTATGCATTTTGTACGCAATGCCTTACTTTTTCTACACAGCAACTTGCTACCCCTATACTGCAATGATATACGGTAAGTGAACGTGCAGTGCACTAACAATATTAACGGGAAGTATCTCGTGAGGGATGCACATTTTAGTCAGACACGATGTTTTTTATTTAATACAAACAGGCACAATTGTTCTTTTAATATGAAAAGGCAAGATAGTTCTTTTATTATATAAGAAGATGCACGATGCTTGTTTTGATAAAAACAGTTACAATATTTCTTTTATTGAAAATAGATCGTTTAGATAACCCTCGATCTTCATATAAAAAATGAATAGTGATAATTGGCTTGCAACTGATGGATGTATTAATTATTCTACGTAATTGTTTAAAAAGCAAGCAAAAATCCCTGTTTTATCACGGTTTTCAGTGCAATCTTTACGCATCACTGCAGCGCTATTCATGATTGATAATAATATAATAATAATACTTTTATTGGAAAAGAGGAAACATTTAAAAAAATACAATAGAATATTGTTTGCTCTCGTACAAAAGGAGCCAACTACGAGAATGTAACTCGCATAATAGTCTAATGGCCTCATTTTCCAAGCCCAACGGATAGCGTTGCTATCCGGGCAAGGACATCACAAATCAAAATGAAAATGCTCAGTACCATCACTCACATCTGGTTGCCTACTAATTGCTAGGATACACAACGCATTAATAATTCCAGTAGGCCTATATGGAGTACATTTAAGTCTACAGTTCCAACGGAAAAAGGGATGAAAAAGTCATCACTATATTCCTCCACAAAAATCGGTAGTTAAATTTGTAAATCATTTTAAATATTCATATTTGCTTGATAATAATACAAATGCTGATCATAAATTAGGCACCAGCTCGCTAGTGCTCAAATTGCTTGATACTTAAATACTTGCATACTGATATTTGCTGCCTATACAGAGTTGTACTTCAGCGCAAAAATTTAAACGATTTATATAAACATTCATGATATCCAACACGAATTGGTTTCAGTGCATCTACATTATTTTGGAGCTGTATTTTTTCTATAGGAAATTAACACCAAAGTTGCAAACTTGTAATAGTATAATATTATTTCCTGATTTGCATTCTATCCCTAACATTATAATAAAATTTCACCTACTTACTTTTTAATTAAAGAACTTACTGAATACAGAAATCCTCTTTTGGGATTTTGGACCATATGAAATGGGTGCTACATACCGTATAGTTGCACTCTTCTATTAATCCAACAGATACAAGTTCGATCTACACCGCTGACAGTCTTTCTAGCGAGAAGCGCAGTGCGTCATGGCATTAAAAATAAAGTCAACGATATTAAAAAACGATTTGCGCACAGCTCATACGCAAACGCTTGTGTATAGTATATGGCCCTGTACACTAACCAATAAAACTGATTTTATGCAGCTGCTTCTGATAGAGGTTAATTTCACTCTCCCCAAACATGGTTCATGCAGAGTTGAACAATGGCAGTTATGGCCTACTTTAAAAATCAATTACTAGTATAAGAGATCGCCTTCGAAAGGTGATTCCATTCTCTTTAGTGGAGCGACTTACAACATGCTGACCTTTATCGTTCAGTGGAAGAAATAAAATTAAAAAAAAAAAGAGTTCCGATTGCGATGTTAGGAAGATAATTCAGGCTGGTGGCATGCGACTAAAATGCCATTTAGAGCTCAGGGCACGAGCTTCGGATTCCTCTTCCTAACACTAATTTTCTATCTGCGTCAGCGCAGTAGAATTTACGACAGCAGTGCGTAATTTAACTGAGGGAGAGAAGTCTTATGGTTGGCTCCAATGGTAATGGTTTCCGGTGTCGAAGATGTTTGAATAATAACATCCAGTCGATAAATGTTAAATCTCGCGTACCACGAAGGTAATGAACACTAAGTAACTTAGATTACCCGCAGTTAAATTACAGTAATGATCATCAACTACTTTCAGTCACTTGTCACTAAAATAAACAATCCATATGAATTGCAGTTACTAAAGCAGTGAATATGAGCACCAAACTTCGATCAACTATTGCTAAGCGAAAAGTTAGTGAACAACCACGAGCTCCAATTGTGGGCTGTTAAAAGCAAAGACAAATTTTCAAAATATAAGTTCGAGCGATAAACGGTGGCTATAACGAAGAGGTTTACTGTACTTCCTTTAATATTCTCAAATTACCAGAAATTTGATTACTATAGCTACTCATCATCGACCATTTTTCGCACAATGTCCACAACCGAGAATCACTACGATCTCTGTTTTGGTTGTCCCGTTTTATTTCCTTGAAATAAAAATTCTCAAGGAACATTGATTGTAGGGGTAGTCTAAAAGGCCCACAAGCGAAAAAATCATAAATTTAATTTACATACCAGTCGTTTAATTTTATTTGCAGGAAAAACGTAACTACAAGTAATGAAAATTTATTATTTTTTCTCAAGTTTGGCATACGCTGTCAACTCGTCTTCAAAAATTAATATTTTATTTACATCCTAGATATTCAAATACATTAATCTAATAGCCAAATCCTCATGGATAATCTACTTTGAGTTTTTGCTTCGAAGACATGCAGTCTATTAAGACAAAATCATTACTTCATTTATCTCAAATATGTTTAACTTCTTCGACCTAGCGTGGAGATTGCATGCAGCGGCGCTTCACCGACGCTTTCAAATGCAGGTTCAAAATCGCTTAGCCGTGATGTATTTTACGTCCTCTCGGTCCTTTCATACGAGACGGAGCTCATGCCGCCCGCTCCAAGATCTCGTTTCGAAATTCTGTTAAGTGTCGTCGACGGAATTCATTTGTGGTGAATGGAGCATGGCTGGCATTATGCAGATGAAGATTCGGTGCGCGGTCTTCTCTAAGTCATCGAATTACCGCAGGCTTTAGAAGTTTATCTATATTAGAATAATAGTTTGAAGATACAGCGTGGTTCTAATATTCTGTCTAGGTGGTAGATAGCCATATGTTAGATTCGTAAATTACTAGTGAACAGATACAAATATTAGCGAGAGTGTATGCGTATACTGTTTTAACGATGCACATAGCTTGGAAATAGAACTATATCATAACTTAATTTGAATATAAAAGAACAAAAATACAAAAACATAACATTTTTAACATACATGTATACAGGGAGCACCATGTGCGTAATAGGAGTTTGAAGAAGATATGTATACTGGTACAAAGAGTTAATTAAAAGCAATCATATTATATCTTGTAAAAACATGTATATAGGGTAGTAGAAAAACATAACATACTAGTTGAAAATTGGAAAATGCAATCAATAAGTGATATATTTAAAGATATTTCGATACAACTACAGGGTAAATTGCTCATTAACGCCCATAAAGATGCTATGGTTGCAACAACAACTAATGGAGGCAATTGAATTGACTGTTATAAACGTGCACCGTAAGCGACCGTAAAGCCATAAAATGAGCATTGCACAATCTGTGCATCATAATTATAGCTGCCCTTCTGAAGAGCCATTTGTGGGAGACGCAATTCGGCGAACAACGATCGAAAAGATTCTTTATACTTACGAAGTGAGTTTGGATGAAGTCAGCAATAAACAACGTTGAGAAATTGAATTCACCACTTAAGAAAGCATCAATTGCGTATCTAACCTATATTAAACGCAAAACAAGACGATACGTTTTGCGTTTTGAACCCGACAAATTTTGTGTGTTACTAATGAAAAGAATGAGGAAAATATAACATATGACTTTGCGTCGATCGTTGAATTAGTGCCGTGGGAAGTGTGAAAATTTCTCTTTACTTTGTTGGTTATTATAGAATTTTCACATACAAAGACAAGAGCACAATATTACTATAATAAGACACGACAGAAAACTCGAGCCATGGTCACAACTATAGAATGTAAAGATATTAAAACGTCTCATAATTTCGCTTGGCATTGACAATCGGCAGAAAAGTAGTAACGTACGCGTCGAAGGATTGTCGGAACTACGGGATCCCAGAACAGTTTTCCTTGAACAGGAAAAAAATAAAAGAGTTTAAAGCACCAAAAACTAAGCATTTACATGCGCAGTCTGCTAGTAATGTAAGCTAATAAACATGAAAAGATTTTCAACACTGCTAGGTCTAGAAACAGGTTTCTTTCCCACAGAAAAACACTTGATAATGATAATACAATCGTGTAAACATACTCATATCCATTTACAGACGACGTAGCAACAACATCCACTACGAGTGAGATTTACAAGAGAGGGCCAATCCTCATGACAATGCCAGCTTGTATACATCGTTAGCAGCACAAATCTCGTTAAGACTTTATTGGACCATCACCTTACTTCGATATCTAACAAATATCCCACTTAGCAGAGCTCAGTAAAAGCGCTGTTCGAACATTGTTAACCATGAAGAAGAGACAGGTACGGGTTATATCAGAGTCCGCAACCAAGTTGTAGATATGGGAAAAAGACTTCGATGGTAATCGCCAATTTAATTTATGCATAGGTAATGATACAAGAAATGAGAATAGGGGTTTCCAAACTTGATGCTATTGCCCCTCTCTTGATATCGAAGAGAAGTGCTGGGTGAGGTACGTAGACGGGAAGAGGGCAGCGATGTAAGAGTAGTTAGTTAATTGATGTATCATAACAATTAAATGGTATGTGTATAATATATGGTGTGTGTTCGAAGGGCGTTTTGAGGTGTTCAGCTCAGAACAAAGTTCAGGTACAACTAAAATAAAAACAACTGACAATTTCTTGTGCGTGAAATAGTTACTAGGAAAACTGCCTTCGGTGTAAATAAATCCATGAAAAAATTTGTCAAGTATCAGAGGTGACAATAATGCTCGTTTAGCAAATAGCTTTGAACTGCTTCGGATGAGGTCCAGGTGGCGTTCTGCATTCATCTCGTCGTGTGCGGAGAGGATACTGCTTTCCATGACAAGCTGGGCAGCTCACAGAGCCTTATCCCCACACTGCACGTAACTCATTATAGCTGGTTTCTCTCGCACTTTTACTAAGCATGAGCCCAGTAAGTTTTTTAATTTCACAGCATCAGTGCTCCCGGCGTTGCGAATAGGACAAGGCAGTCTGTTAAACAGCCTCGTGCCCGCCGCGAACTGTGAAGCTAATAGAATATTTTGGTGCAACTGCGTAGCTGCCTTCTGTGGCAGGAAGCGTACTTTGAAGGTGCGTCCAATACGGTCCGAGTGTCTACCAACAATCCGCTCATTTACCGTAATTTCTTCCTGAATTTTTTCAAACATCTCCATTGAATAGACTACAATTGAACGGGGGAAAGTTTAATTCTTGCATGTCTCGAATCAACAAACAAGTTGGATACGGACAATAAGTAAACAATAAAATGATACGACACGCTCTATTATTGAGTCAATAAAATAATAACGAACACATTGACAAGACAGATATAATAAGCAACAGAAAAATCAGGCATAAAAATTGTAAGACTTCAACAGCTATCTTATAAGTTCAACGAAAAAAAAATATGCACATATTCTCAACGGATAATTGACAAAACTGTTTTCTATCGAAAATAGCCTACAGGCAATTCAATAGCATGAAGGGAGAATTTGAACGTGATGCTCTTTGGCAGGTGCCACAGCTGGCGAACATCAATCAGAATGATGAATATATAGCGCTAGAATTAATTGACTGCAGAATCCTCAATTCGAAATGTTGTGCAACTAAATCACAGAACTGTGATTGTACAGTAGTTCTGAAGCTGAAGGTTACGTACGCTTCATTGAATCTCTATCAAATAGAGCTCAAACAATAACGTTCTTGTCAAACAATTGACGTTGCATTAATTTCAAGCGAGTAAAACAGGCTAGAGCAATAATAGATGGCTTTGCAAATGGCGAGTTCAGAAAGTGTTATACAGTTAACAAAGCACAGGTAACTTTGTTACTACCTACTATTGACGTTCAAGTCATTCGGGATTAAAAGTGTGTTTTTAAACTACTACTTTCTTAAGACTAATACAATTACGAAGATGGAAAAGACAGAGTTAATTATACATATTTATGGGAAAATACGATCGAGGTATTGGAAATATTTCATTCTTGTTTTGAGGGTTTTTAAAAGGAATTACGGCCGAGCTTTTGCACTATCAACTTCGGAGGAGGAGGCTATTCCAAACGTTCACTTTCAAGCACAGGCAACACTGGTGGCGTAGAGTACTAGTAGTTCTTTGATATTCATGTTAGACTTTTCGCCGTTGTTTCGGAGTCGATTATCAATATCTTTACTAAAAAGTCCCACCGACGGCACTCCGTTGAAGTCATTCAAGAACTTAACTGAATGTTTCTGTTAGTTGTCTCCTGATCGTATTTTCTCGAGAGAAACGAAACCGACTTCAAGTAGGCGCAACTTGTACGGCATGTTTCGCCGCTGAGTTATCAATTTTGTAGCTGTGCGTTGGATTCTGTCCATTCTATCAATAAGCTGCACTAATGTGACGACCAAAATTGAACAGCAATTTCTAAATGCCGGCGCACTAATGATTTGCACAAAGGAATGATTGGATGATGAAATTTCTACTCAAAATTCCAGGTAGTGCATCCATCCCAGTATTCAGCCATTTTGACACTGTTTTCAACTTGCTGTGTTGTAGTTTGTTTGCGACAGTTTCCCCAGGTTGGGTGACATCTGTTAATTCTATCTTGTTCATTTCTAATTGGCGGGCTGAGGCGATCTCCGGCCCTACGTGCAGTACTGAATATTTCTCGACATGAAAGCTCATCTGCCACGTTGCGGTTCATTCCACAAGGCGGTCAAGGTCTTGTTGGAGCTCATTCTATGTTTGGTCGATTGGTAGGATGACATAGTTTAGCGTCATCTACAAATTTACTGATTAAGATTGAGATCATTGATGTAAATTATGACTAGAAATGGGTTAAACACGCTACCTAGCGAAATTCCAGATGAAATCGGTGTCCAGTTACTCGTCTCTCGTTGCAGCTTCAGTTGCTGCTGCCGACCAGTGAGCCATGCTCGGATTCAGTGTGAAAGTCTCCCAGGATGCCATGGACTTCCAATTTATGCATTAACGGTTGATGGAGGACTTTGTCAAATGGCTGTTGGAAGCTTAGGCAAACGAAGTCCACATCTTTTTCTTCATTTTTAATTCTGTATGTTTCGAAAAAGAGTGCAATAAGCTAGCAAGGCAGCTTCTTTTTATCTCGGAAGCCGTACTGGGTGTCAGAAATGAGCTAGTGCATCCTCAGGTGGTCAGTGATGCGCTTCTTCAGGAGGCGTTTGATGGTTTTATTGACGACCGATGTAAGTCTGATTGATCGATAGTTACTAGAAATTTGCTGATGCTTCTTCTTATGTATCAGGATCACGTTAACAAGTTTTCAATCCTGTGGAACTTTTCCCTCGTTTATAGACCCAATGAATAATTTGAGCAGTGGCGCTGTGATGGATGGAGCCATTTCCATCAAAACACGGGTGAAATATTACCTGAGCCCGTGGAGTTACACACATTCAGGTGGACTGATTTATTGTTATAGAGAAAGGTTGAGTGTTTGAAACAAACAACTTATATTTTTACATATTTCTCGAGCAAATACGGTTGGCTTATGACATAACAAGTATGCCGAACATATACATTTGATAATACGATTGAGTAATTGTTAATGTAAACAATGATCTGGAATTGACCATCTGATGTGGAAATACCTTGACGATACAGTAAGGTGCGATTCTAAGGCTCTGTACTTAATGGAAAATGTGATTTTGGTGTAAATAGGATAACAGCGATACCGAACTATCAAAAAATAACTATATCACTCATTATAAGTGCTGTAAATTATTTTCGCATACAACGTAAAAGTTGACCAAAAATTTTATACTTAATTTTCAATAGTTTCAAATCATTGGGCTATCCATATCCAAGAAAATCTGTGAAGCTAACTCAGTGACTGAGAGAAAAAAGATAATTTTTTCCTTAGAAATTTCAAAATACTGTCATTACATATAATATAAAAGTAAAAAAAAAGAGAAAAAGTAATATTTCACAATTTCTTATTTTCATAATCGCTTCATATTAGCTGAAAATTACCTTTCATGTGCTTAAAATATCACAATAGTTATACGAGAGTGAGAGTCGCATGGGATAAGTCCCATAAATATAGTGTAATAATTTTATTTACTACGTATATGTAGGCCTATTCGTGAACCTATTGTGTTCTTAATAAACTAGCGGGACCCGTAAAAATTCCACGGTTAGTTAATGCTCTCACTTTCTAAATTAAAACAGTCCTAACCTACACCATTACAATTCACTTCAGTTCGACCTAATGCAGCTCCTCAACCTAACCTAAACTACACCATAAATAGCGCATGTCTCTTAATCCTTACGAACTGCGTATAACTTCAAGTTTGCTGCATACGGGAGTTGAAACAGGAGAACGATTCTCCATATATTTCCCATAGCGCTGCTGTGTATATGCAGCTTAAGAATGTCTATTATTTGTGCATTCAAAAATTGTTTAAACTGCGAGCCGCGGTAGCATTCCGCTACGCGAGGGCTACTCGCTCAGCTCCGAATCTCTTTTTGGATTTCTATTGAGTTTCAATTCGCAACTGTACATATTTAGAATCGATGTGTCTTAATATGTTTAGCTGATATCTTGCGCACAAAAATACGTGTTTCAAGAACGTGAAGCGCTTCCGTGTTCCGACTCGTACGCAAAGCGCTTAACGTAGCCCGTGTATGTCAAGTCGCAGCCCGTCCATCCTAAATCACCTTACACAACTTATCTAGACACAATGATATCATCGTTGGATCTCGCAGATGTTTTACCAGCAAAGTTTTCGAGCTTTTACATCATGACAAAGACATAAAGGCAGCATAAAAACGAATATAGCAATCTCACTCTTCGGAGGCACTTTTCTCGTGGCTTTTATCTAAATCTACACGCCTTCGTTAACCTTTGTTTCTCGTCGTCTGAAGCTAACATTATTTAGACTTTCACAAAATACATTTACATTTTTCATCCGTGTACTTGATGATTTCAATTCAGTAGCGGGACCCGTGGCTGCTTTATAGTTTAACTGTGACAGCTTTCCAACATGATACAATAGGCTCAGCCCATTTTTTTTAATAATTGATTCGTTTCGCTGAAGCACGTTTTTGTCAGTTTACGTGACTTCTTTAAACATCTCACTTTCACTTCAAACTGCTTTAGAATCGAAAAGATCAGAAGAGCTCTCTTTGCGCTGTATTCTGGCTACGAATTTCTCCGCATTTGGATCGTTATACGCCACAGCAACGTAAATATTGCAAGATATGAAAATCGGTACGATTTGTATGATACGAGTAAAATGAACTTCCTGTCTTTGCATCGAAACTAACTGAAAATTTTTTCAAGAGTGGGGGCGAAACGAAGACCGCTATTATTGAGCTTCCTTCCAGCGAAACGCAGGACTTCTGGCAAGTTACAATTTCCCCCATCTAATACTGAAAAGCGCAACGTGCAGACACATGGACGGACGGATGGAGACTCAAGCAGAATTTTAATATAGAAGTTAGTATTATTATTATATACGTGAAAGTAGAAAAAGAGCAGATCATGAAGTTTGGAAGGCCGTTCCCAAGCACTTTCGTGCTGGAGCTTACTATAGTAGGCGAATTCCTAGCCCTCCTAAAGCATCCAATGTATCGGTGGACGCACACCTTCGTTTTATTTCATTTTGATAAATAGTTCTTAGTTATCACCTGTTCCATAATTCCGCCAGGTCTTCGCCGTAATTACCACCTCTTTTTGCGTCACTGCATCATCTCCTGCAGGAGAACAGCAAAACCCCCTTTAAAACACACAGCATAGGACTTCCATTCAATCAACGCATAAACTGAAGCTAGTTAGATTACACCGTCAACTTCAAACATGCAATAACACTTTACTGAGTTGGTGCAGGAGAGAACATCCAACAAAAACACCGCACAGCGCATGCATCTATCGAAAACCAATACACGATTTCAAAGTCAAGGGCGTAGTAAGCGGCTTGTTTTCCTTAAGGAAAACCGCGAGTACGGTTCAAATTAATTTCCATTTCTCATATACGCCACAGTTTACAACTGCAGACAGGCAAACAAGCGCATGCGCATCCAACATACGAGTGGAGGGCATTCGATCAACACTCAAACCAGACCTCGTTTCGCAATGCCGTTAAGGTACAATATGCAGCGGGGCAATTTTCTTTGATAGTTTTCCATTAGATCTGGAGGGAAGCGCTCTCATCGACGCTTCTCATTTCTGTTGGCTAGAATGATTCTGTAGCTCGAGAGCACACTATAGGTGGGAAGAATAAATGATGCACGGGCAAGCCTGTAACAGAAATTCATAAATAGCAGAGATGCAGAACGCAACACAGATGGTATAAATTTTGGACAGGTTGCCTCTGGAAAGTCCCATTCCAAGATTTTTTTCTGTGAACTTCTTTCGACATCAACAACTGGACCAGATGACCCCTGTATGGTTAAGCATCATGCTCAGTCGCTCATTAATTCATTTGGGGGATAATATATACGAGAAGTACAGTAACGCTTCAATTATCTATACCTAAGGGCGTTACTACTGTATACTAGGGATATTAGCTTTGCAATTTTGTTCAGTGACAGGACGCTTGTAGTTGGGCAATAGTTTTTTGGGGTAATTCTAGAAAATATACCCCTATGTTTCTGTCAACCCAAAAGTTGACAGAAGGAATTGAGCTACCATCACAATCTCTCGCAGGCAGTCAGGTGGGTTGACCTAGATACGACCAATGCCGAAACTGCCAACTCAGCACTTTCGCCTCCCCCCCCGCCCTTCATTGCGAGTGATGGTCTTATGCCAAGAGGCGCTCTAGTTGTACATGTTTTCACCAGCGCGTGGCACGAAAGGTACAAATCAAAAAATTAATAAGAATATATAAACAACCGTATATATACCTACAGAAACACACATTGGTGTTTATTTGATTGTTTTGATGGTTCACACAGTCTGGATCCAGTTTCCTCCCACAGAAGGCAACTTGCATAAACCCGGAGACGATCGAGTGATTTGATTTTTTAGGAAAATGGCACGACAGCAAGAAGGCTCGAAACTGCTTTTTTTAACGAAAAAGTTCTGGATGAAAGCTTGAAGCAGTTGGTTATTTCTATTTTTTTAACCAGTGACAATAGGGTGAATACCTGAGCCTTGAGAAAACTTTTTTTTTGGTAAATTCATGATAAAAGAGGGTAGAATTTACTGCCGTTTCAGGTGATACCTAAATGGAGCTGGTAAAACGCCTGCCCCCCTCCCCTCCACGCGCTATTTTTTCGTTTTCTCACCAAGTTCCAGTAATTTTTGGCGGGAGCAAATCACAGCAGCAGTGAAGGAAGGGCAATCTTATCACACAAGTGTTTGTTTTACGACACATTTGGTGCCTGGAAGGATCTTCCAGCACCCCACCTTATAGTCTTTTCCAGGGCCACATTTAAGAGGAAGACTCTTGACTCTAAAGAATTCTCTTCAAGTCAGTAGGCCAATCTCGGACCTCTCTAATTTTATGCCCTCGTCATATAACCATCAGCTTTGTAACTTGGGCCCTAAACGGAGTCTTCAAATTTGAATTGGGTCCCTTCATGGACACCTAAAGCAAGCAACTAATTCTTGCGTGGTCTCCTTTACGCCAAACAAGAAGTTGCGGGTCGCTTGACGGAGCAGGAGCTTGGCATAAAAAATAAATAATAAAAAAACACAATACAACTAAAGAAAACACTGGAGAAATAAGATACAATATCGATATCCTTTCAAAAGAATAAAGATGAAAATACAGCATAGCTCACCTCGAGCAATACGACAACTCCATGAAACGGGAGATATTTATCAGATGTATGTATAAGAAATAGTTTGATACAAATTAAATGTACAAATTGTACAGAATAGGTTTCACACGCAATGTATCTATGAAGAAATAGGTCAAAAATAAACATTATCCTGTTAAATCGATAGTACGGTACTCTTGCAGTAAATGGGAACGCAAAATTAGAAGAATTTGGGTGAGCATTATGAACGAAGACATAACAAGACAGGATTAGGACTAGCAATTGTAAATATTATCAGAAGATTGCGGGGTTTGCGTTTCCAACTTTACTTCCAGTCACATCACGCGAATACATCAACAAGTCTCTGCTTAGCTAATGTGGAATATTCACAACCACGGAGGCATAATGTACACATCTGTTATGAAGAGATTCTCTTTGTTAACAGTTAACTATGATGCACGGGCACGAAGTTTTATTAACAGTAATACATCAACACTGTTTAAAATTCCTTTGGCTTTCTATGTGCAGGATAGTCTTAGATAAGGCAGTCCAGTTGCTCAAATAGGAATTGAATGAAAATACGAACTGTTGTATCGTCAAGTACTTTGAGTTCTACGTTCACAACAAAACAATAATTGAAGCAAGCCGTATGTTCAAACTGATAATTGGCTGAAAAGCATCATCTGCTCTGCCATTATCACGTGCTTCGCTTTATGCGCATTAAGCTCGTTATAATTTTCTTCGAAAATTCAATCACGAAAATTCGATAAACTAATGGGCGGCCTCCACTTCAAGGACTCTCAGACGAAAGATTTCCTTTGGCTGGAAGCATTTGAAGCTCTTCTCAAATATTTGGAATAGAGAGGATGGGTCGCCGGCAGGAGCGTTTATTTTGCAGATCGCTAGGAAGCGATCGGGCAGAAAACCTTACCGCCGGGATGCCTTCGCCGTGCAAAAGTAAGATATTGAACCATTAAATGGAATCCATTCGACAAGTTGATAGTTAAGCTTGAATGTGAAGCCAGTGCAGGAAAGAAACGTAGCTTCAAAGGTGTGGAGGTTTGCCTTTCAGTTGTGAAATGAAAACTCGACAAAAATTGGGTGAATGTACCAGGAACAGAAATGAAACTTGAAAGGTATCATTCAGGTTGGCAAATATGGCAGAAATTAGAGTGAAAATATAATTAGCAGAGACGGGTAGCTTCAATGCTATCGAGTTAGTTTAATGTTCTCCAATAGACACCTATAACTATAAAAAAAATTAAAGATGAATTTACATCAAACAGAACGTTGGTCGAAATTAAATGAAGGCATCCAATTTCGAATTTAATCTAAAAATAGTGTAAATGTTTGATACATACTTGGATATAGAAAACTAGCTTGAAAGCTAGATTTCGAGCTTATGCAGTTTCCTATTGATCTTAAAATGACAAACATATGGAAGATTGGGCTGAATGTAACTAAGAAGTACTCAAACTGATACGAAATGGAAAAGATTTTTGAGTAACTTCTAGTCAGCGAGAATGAATACCTGTAATATTTTAAATTAAGCGGTAATGTGCTGCAACCCCTGGAAATGAAAGTAACTTCAAGTGGCGTCAATAGAATATAAAGACCAGCGGAATAAATAAAAATGTAAATAAAAAACGAATTTTGAAGGGAAGAGAGCTGGCTTCGTTTCCTCAGAAGTAAGCAAAAGCACCTGGCAAAACACCCCTCCCCAGGCGCAATATGATTATTGTCCAAAACGTAAAGTGTATAGCACGTAGTGAAACGCTTCACAAACACTATAGTGACTCTGCAAATCGCTCATTACCTGCAAGTAAAGAAAGATATAAAATAAGATTTTTGCAGCACGGCTACTTCAAAACACTCGTTCGCAACTAAAGAAATAAAGAAAAGTGCTGCACTCCATCGCGACTAATCCCTTTTGACAAATTGCAGCATACCTGCGAGTGCGCTCCATTTCCAGTTAGTTCACTCCTGTGCTCGGCATATTTTGACTAAATTACTTACCCCGGTGACAATCTCAATCCACGCGGTGCTGATGCAATAGCATAGTAGTCTTTAACATTTGTTTACGATGGGAAGCATAAGTGTTTCTGAGTCCGTATGCTTTTTAGGGTAATGAGGTAAGAGCACAGGGTGGAACTTATTAATTATGCAGCAAAGTCAGAGTGAGTATCGCTACGTATCACTGGGAAAGTGTCACGACAGGTACAACATTTTAATATATGTACCGACGAATTTAGCTTTAGTCAACTATAAATAAAAATAAAAAAGAATATTTCCAATTTCGGAGTTTTAAGACAAGATAAGAGAGGCGTGCTTCAATTGCAATGCTATCACTTCTGCTACATATCTAACAGTCAACAAAAAATACAAGAAAAAATACCCTGTCTCATGCGCAACGCTCTTGAGTATTCGCCATACAAATCTCGACAAACTACATCACAAGTACATCTCTCGCTTGCAGCCTACCATAAGTAAATTAAAGAGGAGGAATCAAAGAAGACCAAATTTTATAAGTGGCAGCGAAAAGCAGATGCATCTTGCGCTACGGGCTATAAGCAAATTGAAGCGGGCGAATCAAAAGATGTCAAAATTTTGTAAGTGGCAGCGAAAGTCGTCCATTTTAAAGTCCCGGTTTACTGCATGCATCAAAATAGCCTAGGCAATAAGTTGCTCGGGTTCCTCAGAAATTTTAAGTAAAATGTAACATTTTGGGGAGAAGGCAGAAGGGCAAATACGATCAAGAACATTCCCGCGAAGGCAAGCGCTTAGGGGGATGCGATCTATTTGCTCGGGTTAGAGTATTTATGGTAGGAAATTTTCAGGGCTCAATTGCATCAAATAAATTAGAGGAAGAGCACTGGGACATAAACCACACGAAGACCCTCTTGCTTTACATTTATATTGCTGAGGAGGAAGTGGCGCAGTGCTACGGAGTTCGGCTTGTGGTGCCTGGACCACGAGCCCGGCGTACTGCAGCTATACTTGCACATATGAAGGGTAGAAAACCTTAATGGAAAACCAAACATACTCCGGCCTGCGTTCGGGAACAACGACAGCCACAGTAAGCCACTACTGAGTATCATGCATTGACCTCGCAAGAGTTTAAACAGAAAAGAATCATACCTAACACATTAGGTCATTGATATATACCGGTACTTTAAATGCTATTATTCAAATAAGTATTCTAAGTTTGTGAACACTGCGAGTAGTCCACTTCCGATTAAGACACCTACACAGAATATCACCCTACACTTGACAGTTTATGGTTCTATTAGATTTAACAAACGTCTTGTATAAACGTGCAAGTGAAAAACATCCAAACAATAGAAATACGGCTCGGACATATGCACATAAGAACTACACATTTTCATTAATTTATGGGAAGTGACCCTGCGACTGCATAGAAGTTTCCATTTGTATGGTACTACAGTGACCAGTGGCAATTTTCATTACACGAGGTGAAACCCAAAATGTATTGGAAATTTTCTAGTTCGTGCAGTTAAGCTAGGACGACGAACCTCGCCTACTGATACCTCATACATCCTATGTGAGGCAGTGATTCAAGGACTTTGTGCTAGCCGGTGGTATTCAGTTTTTATGTTTATGTTTCCACTATCGTTGTTGCGTGACAAGCAAATTGACGGGGTGGATTTTGACAACAATGTTTCAGCATAAACTTTTGTTTCAAACTTGAGAATACCGCAGTAGAAATACATCTAATACTGAAGCCAGCATTTGGGGAAAATAATTTAGGTACCTAGGTTACGACGAAACTTGCAAGCGGCTTAAGCGTTTCAAAGGCGGCAGAACATCGGTTGATAACGAATCCCGTTCAGGACGTTGTCAACCGGCATGGTGCCTGAAAATGCCGCAGTTCCACGCAATGTGATCCTGGAAGATTAACCAAAGACTTACCATCCAGGACAAGTGTAATTTCGCGGGCTGTTGAATAGGATGTGTCAGAAGAGTGTGTCCGACGAACTGTACATCAGAAAAATTACCGGATGGATTGCCACACACGGCGTTCATCGTCCAGAAGTTTCTGGAGGAAACAAAATGACACGTGCTTCTCATTTGCCGTATTAACCCAACTTGACACCAACTGACTTTCTCATAGACTCAAAATAAAATCCAATAAAAGGGCCTAAGATATGACACAGGTGAGGAGATTTAAGCAGAATCGCAAGTGGTGCTAAGCACCCTTACTAAGGAGAAATTCCAGCGAGCCTCAGGGCAAGGAAAAGCCGCTGGAAGCGATGTATGTATACGCTCCCAAGAGGGCTACTTTGAAGGTGACGGTGGTGAATAAGAAAGTTCCAGGTATAGCGTAATGCTACTTATTAATGTACTCCAGGAACTTTTGGATAGCACCTCGCAGTGCTTTATAGGTGCACTAATATACGTGTCCATCAACAGGGTCAGGTACAGTTCGAAAATTATTTTTAATGCAAGTAGAGCTTACTATGCATAAACATGATAAAATTTACGTATGTTTAAAAACGCTAGAAGTACACTTTATACAAATAAAAGGAATTTCCACAAAAAACTTAATTGTCCTATAGATTGAAAAATAGAACCGTTGATATATAGTCTCACTAATTTGACTCAAGCTAAATCTCCCTTTTGTCCGTCGTAAAAATTTAACCTATTAAATTTTAGGGAATGACTGAGACCTGAGCTGACCCAGTTTTCAATATATAATTCAGCGTCGCTGAAAGGGAAGTAATCTCCCCGATACACTATCAGTACGTCGAAAAATCTCCGTACCTACGCTGGTAGGTGCTAGTGAAACTGCCTAATCTATTTAAAAGCTCCTCGGTAACAAGTTGCGCTGGCTTTAAATTTCACTGCAGAGGGAGCAGTAGCAGTATCACCATTTCATTTAGAACTTCCGTGATTCTTTGCACAAAAGCTCGAGGGTTTGCTTCCGAGCTGCACCGCGTATTTTTATCTTCGAATCCATTAGAACGGATTGCAATCATCACTGGAACGGATTCATTGAATTACACCAACCCCAAATGCAAATGTGACTGTATCGTCAGACGGGTGGAATGAACTGATTACGAAACAATCAGGCTATAAGTTGTTTGATAACACCTTAGCTAGCATTGGTGTTCATGAAACTAGTTGCAATCAGAATATTACTATATGAGAACAGTAATATCTATGATAATTACAAAACATAAAAAGCGAGCGTTGCCTGAAAGCAGCGTTATTGATAAAGCTGAAATAGGTATATTGCTCAACGCAGCGATGTTGATGTTCAGCGCAAAAGATGAAACGAGAACGTAGCTATACATCGGTGTACGAAAGTGCATGTTCAAAGTTACAACAAGACAGACACTGTGAGGCGGCTTACATGAGTTCGTAGACACATTAAATGGATGTACGGTGACACGACAGCATGGGATACTAAGATTGCTACAGAGTAGCTTTTAGAGCGTGAATCGAGCAGCTTGTATTTCATTATCAAAGTCGCCATTAAGTACTAAATAGCATTATCAGTGTCCAGTAATCTTTATCGATTAATTAATTATCGATAATTCAAGTATATTAGGTGCGCCTAGACTTAAGAATGATAGTCGAATTTTTAAGTGTCATTCAGCACCAATAAATTGGGTGACCACGTATACCAAATAAAATGATAATAATTCAACCTATTTTCTTCCACTGGACTGGATGACCTCATGCACTCAGCCCTTGCTACCATCAGCAATGAAGTACCAATACACAAACATTTCGTCTCTGTTTTCTCAATGTTCCGTTTTTTTTAGCGCCAAGTTTATATGTTGGGGCTTTACTCAGGGCACAGTAGGCCAATTTGTAAGCTTATAATATCATATTGGTGATTAAGTTCTTGATGAAATCCATACTATTAGTGTTGTTACTTGTCCTTTTTCCAGGCAAGTTACCATATATCGGTACTCCCTCCAAACTGGCATGGATGAAAAGGTTTTTTTCAAGCCGCACGTGAAAGGGCCACGGGTAACTAGTAAATTTCTGCAAGAGTACGCAGCAAATTGTGCATTTTTTTCTTAGTTTTACTTGTTTGTGAGTACAACTTTTTATTGCTAATAATGTCTGCATTCATATGCTGATTTCACGTGTTTTCCTTGTGCGTGGCTTCCAATTTTATAAGTGACTGGGCCCCAAGACAAAGGTAATAATGATGGTTACTATGTATTTGTAAATTTTGTACTTGATTAAATTTAAGTAATTGTGAACCCATTGTGTACTTGATAATAGTTATAATAGCCGAAATTAAAATGATTTTTCTCTATCACTTTCAATCTATATACAAACAAGCTAAAATCCTACTCATTTTCTTCTACTTTACGGTATGACCAAGTATGCAAAGCAGTGAAAAACTAATTTATTCTCACCTACCTATTAACAATAATTAGTTGAACGCGCAAATACATGAACAGGCCAAAGTTCAAGTTCCGTTCTTCTGACAACGAATAAACAGCGCCCAAATTTTAACTTATTTCCACCCACTGGATCTGACATCGTATGCACAGTAGTGAACATTCTCGCTATTCTTTGTTAGCTACCATCAATAAATGGATAGACAGGCTCAGTGCCGAGGTTAGAGTGATAAGGTGCCTATAGCAGCATCTACACCAAACGCTAGGGGCTACACCGCTCTATCATCTTTTGGCAAGTTCAAGCTGGAGCACTCACACAAGCTGCCTAAGCTCTCGGCCGTGCACTTTACTGCCCCTGGCCGGAGTAAGATGTTTTCTTCCTTCAAAGAGCACACCAATTTCTGAAGATATTCGAAAGCGCACTTGCCAAGGCTCTCCTGGAAAAGGCCCTGGGCCTTCTACACACGCTCGTATAGTCCGTACGATGGAGAAAATTAAGGGAACTGCAGAAGAGGTCAGTAAATTCGTAATGATTCAACAAAATGTGTTTTGTGTCGAGCGGTGCTCTAGAAAATACCTATATACTGCTAAGCATAAGAGAAGGTTTGGTGTGACATGCGTTTTCTTAAAGCTCAAAGATTCGCTGTTACCGATATACCACATGATATATGTACATACAAATTAAGTTATTAGGAAGTAGGGCGTGATGTGTATTTTTTTGTAATAACCAGTTTATTGACACTAAGTATTCTCGATTCAAATAAAGATGTACTCTTTAAGAATATACAAAACAGAAGCTATAGGAGCTGAAACCGATTTGTTCGGAAGTGAGTATACATGCCGGACAAAACAACATCTTATGGAATTCATAGCTTTATAGAGATGCACTTGTGCCATATCCCTAAAGAGTAACGCTTAAATATGGACCCTACTGCAGTGACAGCACAACCAATTAGGGTTCGACCCTTGTCTTACACTTTTCAGAATATATTTCGAATAGGCCTACATAAAAGAATTTTTTCACGTATGTATTTTACAACTGGTACCATTCAGTAGCCACTTGTAAGTGAACTATCGCAACCTCCAGAAAGAAACTGTTAAAAGTACATTCCATTGATACATATATTAACCTCAATCTACGTCTTGTAGTTCACATCAAGTCGCTGCTGCCGCAAACTTTTGGAGTCTTGAGGGACGCAGCCAATAATGAAGGAATTAGCTGCCTACCCTTTATCTCAACTTGCCTGTTTTGCATTTTTAATTAAAGGTAATTCGTATACGGTACTCTTACAGGTGGCGATCACTTTTGCCAAAAGTTTAATCAGTGGCGGGCGGGAAGCTCACGCATCTTGGAGAGGCAAAAATTTCCGGCCCAGAGTTATTTATCGAACTTCCCCAAGTTCGACTAGCGTCTGATACGAGTTGAAGCTGGCGAGGCAATGAAGCGAATTTGCATCATTACTGAACTATGCTGTCTTAATTTCATAAGTATTACCTGAGCAAATTATGATTGCTGGTTACATAGGTAAAGAAATGATTGCACATCATTACGGAACAAGTTTCATGTTATAACTTTGATGGTAATTACTGAACGTTCTAGAGCAAGACATGGCGATACTATGTAAAGAGGGGTAAGCTAACTTGTGCATCAACCATCAACGCCTCCTTATGAATTAGCAAACAAAACTCCGCAAAATAGGTATAGAGTGAGCTCTACGTTAAGTTGCACACGACTATAAGAATGAATTTATTTTAGATTTGATTCACGAATCTGTGCCTGTGGATTTTCCAAGCTTACTTTACCATTTCCATTACGTAGAATATATTGGTATTTCGATGAAATAAATCTATGAAGAATCTTTATAATTCCAAATCAGCCCCTGATTACAAGCCCTCTATATTTCTAAATACAACCTATAATTAGATTACCTCCACATTTCTAAAATCCAATCCTAATTACAAACTTTTACTTTTCTAAATCCATTCCTACCGACTACACGGCCTCCTCATTTTCAAACTTAGTCCTGGCAACAGGTCATTCACATTTCCAAATCCAGACCTAACTACGAAGCTATTGATATAAAAGCGCCAAATAATTACGCACTTTTTCAATATGCACTTAGGCAAATTAAACTTTCATAGCTCCACACATCATCGGTTAGAAGAACCTCTTGCCCCCACTGGGATCGTCATCTGCACTTGGGCCGAGTTATAATGCCTCCAGGCCAACGATTTTGGTTTTCTCATCAACAGTCCCTTGGGCCTCACTTCGAGACGCCTCTGAGAATCACTCAATGAGCCGAGAGTCATTATAATTCCAGGACCCCGTTTTCTGCGGTCGCTCTGAGATCATTCGGGCGTTTTAAAGCTCCATGCTGGTGTGCATAGAGGAGGCGAAATGCTACACAGGCTCATTGAGGTGTGAGTATCCTAATATATGGCATCTTGGGCTTACTCATAATTCTAAGATATCTTCTTCAACGAGTGGGTATAAATGTGAGCCTAGCTAGTACTGCATTATTGGTTGTGTCTGTAATATGGATTTTATAGTTATCAATAACACTATAAGGACCTTATTTTCCTCATGCTTCGACTAGCCTCATTGTGCAAGATTGTAATGGTTATTGGCTGTTGTAAAGCAATGCTTGTGAAAATTCAGATATTTTCTTAAGGATGAGGGGGGGGGGGGGGAGTTGTCACGCACTATTGCAAAAAAAAACTGATATGCCAATGTCCTTATAGGTACATACTCGTATGTACTGAAAATTCTGCAGTAGAATCCACGCATAGTTTTCACTCCTATTCCGTATACGTAAATTTCTTTATTTGTGATGTTAATATATTATATCCGCTAGCAAAATAAACATGACTATGACTAGCAGGAAGATCGAAGTACGCAATTGTGCATCTAAATGAAAAGTTGGGCAGTGGTTATAAATCAACTGTTATTGACCAAAGTATTAAACAGATAATGCAAGTATTGACGGAACTTATCTTATTTAGCAAGATTAACTACGTTATAGAGTTTTCTGAGCTTTCATTACGAATATCACAACCGATAGAGTGGGATACTTAGTGCAGCTGTTAGATAAGCATCGAGCTAAGTTGTACCTAGTTCGCTTAGCACACTTACTAGGTACCTATTACCCAGTTCGCAGACATTGAAAAGTGAATGAACTAGATAACGTCCTAACAAGTTCTTGCTGTGAGTCAGGAAATTGTTATCGGAAAACTGTCGCGAGTTTCGAAAAACTTTCCCTAATTGCACAGCAAACGTGTGTCCACGCAGTAGGTAACATTTTTACTACCTTTGTAGGGCACAAATGTGAAGTACGTACCTTTGTTCTCTTTCATCGACATTAATACACTAGTGCATCACCGAAACAAAAACTCGTTTTTCAATGCCATCATCTATTAAATTGTTGCTTCCTTATGTCGTGGATACGTTTGAATGCAGTGGGATAACCGATGCTTCGAGTAAACACTAATATAGATTTTCCAAAGCCAAACTGCTTCGTTGCCATTTAAATTACGTCGTGGATAAGTCTCGATGAGTTACGTTAACCGATATTCCTCTATAAAAAAGCACGAATTGTTACAATTTTTTAAGAGCATCCTGGATAAATTTTATAGCCTTCTGATGACAGACACAAGTATGTTTATGACAATATTAACGTAACAGATCAGTCTCATCTTACTAAAAATGCCAATGCCCGATAGTCATACCCATTTAACCCACATGCACGCTGGATGTACGGGGTTATTGCCACTACATATTGTCAACTAAAACTGTTTCACTATGTAACTTACAGCCTTCATTCAATTTTCACTAACTAGTCAAGTATATCCTTCAATCCTGAATTATATCAAGAAACATGCATATCTAGCCTAGCTCCGGGTTACCGATTCAGAAATATTGTCCAATAGAATTATTTTCTATAACTTCGTTAAGCATTTTGATATTAAATACATAGATGTATCGGTCGTGTAAAGTTTATTCAAGTGGCAGCCGAATTTTATAAAACATTTCCTGTTGTCTCGCAATACCCATCGCCTTGCTTTGCCACTGAAATTGAAGTGGCATTGTTCAGTTAGGTTTTTCGCAGAGTGCCTTGTCAAGTCGAATCACTACTCGCTTCCATAAACTGCACACAAACTCTTACGTGTTGAAATCTAAGCCATATCTTCTCTGCAAATTTCTTCGGAACGGTCCACTTCATGCCATTCATTTCCACTGAGAGCTTAGTCTCATCTTTTAATAATATCTTTTAAATGCATTCACAGCGGTGATGCACTGCAAATTCAAATTTTGCCCGGCCGAGACAATCCAATAAAATATTTGATTGATTTACCGAGCATGATTGGACAGCTGTGATTTTATCCCATCAGTCAATGGATACACGGACGGAATTCATTTACGTTTCAGCGTAAAAACTCCACCAGAACTGGAAACGTTGGATCGCAAAGAATAAAAGCTGTTCTTGTGCCTGAAAATTAGATTCGGGTAATCGAAACTGCATGGCAGCTTTAGTAGGAAACTCGGTCAAAATTATTGTTGTAACATGTGTTCTTCATCTATGCGGTTAGATAGTGTATAATAATAGAGCGACAATGGTATGCCAATAGGAGCAGTTTCTCTGGTTACTGAGTATATTATTGTCGTACGTTTTTAGTACAGGGGTTCTTCCTTCCATGGGGGACAGAGGAGGTAATTTCACCCCTACGGAACACAGGGAGTGCAGTTCAATTCCAGTAAAATGAGGCGTTACTGATCCATTTCGGTTAGTAAAACTATAAGGACATTTCTGTTTATTAGCATGATTCTGAGTTTGTAAATTCTGTAATTTTTTGGGCAGTTCTCGGCTACGGTTAACGAGGTGAACATATAATTTCTGAATACTGGAATTTACTGAGTATGCTACACAGGAACGCAATTTTTCTGCACGCATTGAATATCAACAACCTCCGGGAACAAATTACCGGAAAATTATATGAAATGGTAAAATTGCATGTACAGCACTAGTAAAGTTTAAGCGTGTAAACATATATCCTACACCTAATTTCAATAAACGCAAAATAAAGAAAAAACGCTCAGGAGAGAAGGCATTGCAAACGTTGATGACACGTAGAAAGCGTGCAAGGCTCTACCCCTTTGCGAAATGATGGCACCTGTGAAACGAGCAGACGCACAGTAAACTAGAGCAGTCTGAGAGCGCATACCACCGCCAAGTAAGGCAACGGTAATGAAAAATTCAAATTGGGTCTGAAACCATGATTTCTTTTGTATCAACTCCAAAATTTAATAATTTGTTCCTTTTAATAGTATTAACAATTTCTGCAATTCTTTTGAAGATCCTTTCATAACTGTTTGAGTTATGCTGCTAACAAACATTACGACATATATAAGTCAAACATACAAACGAACCAACCGATCTTCCCTAAAATTTAATCATTTATATCTTTTCACGTGACAAACAACTCCTACAAATTTCATAAAGATAGATTCCAAAGTTTTTAGTTATTGCGTAACAAACATTATGACAAACACAACTCAAGCACAGAAACGAATCAGCCGATCTGCTCCAAAATTTAATAACTTATGTCTTTTAACATTACTACCAATTTTCCTGCTAGTTTCATAAAGATTCACTTAAAACTTTTTGAGTTAATGCGCTAACAAACATAAAATTAAACACAACAACAAACATACGAACGAACGAACAGATCATCACAAAAATATGGTCATTTACTTTTTATGATGTACGTAACAACTCATGTAAATTTCATAAAAATCCGTCCATAACTTTTTAAGTTATAACATTGAAATAAATGAGGCAGACAAACAAACAAACGCAAGGGTGGATCTTCACCAAAAGTTAATCATTTGTTCCTCCCAACATACTTAACAATCTCTGTAAATTTCGTCAAAATCCGCTCATAACTTTTAGAGGTATCTTGGTGACAGACAGTTAGACAGGGAGACAAAGAGACAACGGGACAAACAGACAGACAAACCCGACGAAAACATAACCTACTTGGCGGAGGTAATAAAGAAAATTCAGTCAGGCGAAGCAAGGAAACCTATTTGCAGAGAATGCATTGCAAACGCTGATGACTGGAAGGCAAGTCTGTAACTCGTTACAAGGGAAAACGATGATTCCAGGGAGACGAGGGGGCATCCAGGCGATGATGCAGGGAGCTCGGAGCACTTAATTTGGCTAAGTGTTTCTTGAAGAGGAGGTGTTTGGTAGGATCCTTGACTTCCATCGAATGGTAAAACGGAGTTTTTTTTATCTTTAAGTGTGTTTCACTTCTAATGTGAGTTCTGAACATTGATTACTGTAGCGTTGTGGGATACGTGACATATTTATCATGTTGCATAGAGAGAGATACAAATAGTTGCCGTAGGTACGTGTTCAACTTCTGTTGCACTTATTGCTGAGGAATCATTCGTAAGTGGTGAGGTATAGAACTTATCATGCGTAATGAAGATGAAAAATTGTTTGTGAATGGTGCACCACATAATTAAATTAATTTCCAACAAAAGTATAGAAGAACCCTTACTTGTCCTCTGAGAGGTGCTCATCTAGTATCGTGTGTGATGAAGAGGGCATATTTAGTGGTGTCCATAAGGGCTGAAAAGTCGACTATGAGAGATTTGAGTACGTGGGAGTCGAAACCCCGCTGGTTCCAAGAGTTAGAATAAAATTATAGAAGCTTATCCCAAGTTGAAACTTCGATTTTTTTAAAGAGTTGGAGCAGGAAATCGAAACTCTAGCTAACTAGGAGTCAGAGTTGAACCTTTTACCTCCTGATTCTGTAACCTTAGCATCCACAATCCACGAAAGTACGTGAAAGCTTTGACGAGCGCTAGAGCCTGCTTGATATGAATGGAGATTATGTCTTAAGTTAATACACATGAGGGCTAAAAATAAAATTAAAGGAGACACAATACAGACAGCTAGCAGTTAACAGAAAGCAAGAATCGGCTAAATTCTATTCACGTAGACGTCAAGCGTTACTTAAGCAAAATTCATGTATTACAATGAAGCACACCTTGGAAGGTCAAGGGGAAAACTTTTCAAGCCAGCGAAAGCGTTTAATAGAGTACACCAATTTCCTCGTCCATTGACAGGCTGGATACCCTGAGACAGAATTGTGGAGGCCGGAGCCAGATTTTGCCTATCGTGAGCGTCGAAAGCAGATCAGCCTCTGGTAATCGATAGCATCTTCGAATTCCGATAGCCAATACGGTGGGCAATGCAAGCGACGGAAAAACAACTCTTAAATACGACAGAACGGGTAAATATGACATGGCGAGGTACAAAGGCGCAAATAAATGTAAAATATAAGGTTGAGTCGCGTTAACTTGGATGCATGCGAGCAGAAAATTCGCTAAGCTAAGTAGCACTGACCTGAAACAAAGAAAAGCTGGTGAGTCAGTCTAATACTGATGGTAAGTTAGGACAGTTTTCGTTATGGACTATAAAATGCCATACCGCGTGAGTATTTTTATAAACGTTGCTATATAGTGTCTCTCCATGAAACTGTCACGTGAGTTTTGCGTTACTAAGGGCATGTTTGATTGATAGCCAAAATTAAGCCTTTGAAGCTTTACTTGTCGGAACCATCGGATAGAAGCGTTGGCTTTGCCACTTTGAATTGTGTTGCCAGTGCAAGAAATATCTCGATTACGTTGAGCCGGATGAAAACATCATTTTACGGAGCAAGACTCTGTTTCAGAAAGTCTCAAGGGCTACCGATTAAGGGTCAATGCCTGAAATTCACTTCAACAGGACGAAGCCAGCGCACCTGCTTGAAGTTACGAACAAGTCAAGCCTCGAAGGCTTAAGTTTGGGGTCCAGTCACACATGTCCCAACGGTGCCCAATGCTGAGTTCTGCAGCATCAGAAGATTTGACACAACACAAAAAAAGGCCATAAATTTTATGAACGTAACTTAAATTTGAATACAGCATACTGCAGTCAGATTGCTGGAGGGTTATGAATTTATAAAATTATCAAGTCACTCTGTCAGTAGTAAGGAATACACATAAAGAACTGGTAATTCAATCTGTTTCAACCAAGGCATAACTTATCAGAATAAGAATGCACTCGGCGATTTAAGAAGAGCTTGACAACCAGCTAAAGACACATTTTTTTAGCCACATTTATTGTTCGCTGATTACAAATGAATTCATAGACAAAAATATACAAATTACCAAAAGTCACATTAAAATCCAGAACGAATCCAGCTAAAAGTGTAGTCACTTATGGGATACATTGTAATGAAATAAAAGCGTTAACGTATTTCTCTATGAGCAATACATTAGTCATGGCCATATCTAAATCTACTGCGAATAAAGATCCGACATCAGACATACAACATCATACACGAACACAAGTACATCAGGCATTAAAAATATTGTCATCCAACGTATGCTAAATCTAAGATGCATTATACTGACTTATACAATAGCCTTTAAAACGCCTTTTCAGTGTTTCGTGCGACATTGGTAGAGCATGTTCTTCAGGGAGCTGATAGTAGGCTTGCACGCACTGGAATGTAGTGAAGTGCCTCTCAATTTCCAGACGGATATCCGGCAAGTTGAACCTACGGCTCCTTGTGCTAAAGTGCTGAGTAGGTACGAGTGGGCTAAAGTGGGTCGGAAAATACGGAGTTTCAACAACTATGGCCCTTTTAAAGAATTTCAAAATAAAATAACGATGTACGTCTTCGAATTGAAGAAGTTTTAATCTAAAATACATAATATTGGTCGATACCGTAGGGATAGGCCTATTGTTGACGTCTCTTTTTACTTTTAGTATAGTTCTCTAGGTCTCGATCATAATTGTTTAGACTCGTTTCACGACACTCTTAGCAGCCCCTCCCCATATAACAATTGCATAGGTCAGCTGCGAGTATAATAAAGGATAATATAGTGATACCAGAGCATCTCTAGATAAATATCTAGAAATCGTGTAAATATCACCTCTAGCTTTGCTGATTTTATTACACAGTAAAGAGATGTGAGAGTTGAAATTTAAATGCTTATCTAAGATGGCTCCAAGGTACACAAAGGACGTTACCCACTCTAGTCTATCTCCGTTGAGATATGTATCAGGTAAATGGTAATTTCTAAATGAACTAAAAGCATCAGTTTGGTTTTGATGGCGATTGGAGTAAGCCTAGTTGAAGTCAGCTACTTGAGTAACATCGTGATATAACTATTTAACTTTTCAATTGCTCCTTGAAACGAACAGTCGTTCACATAAAAAACCGTATCATCGGCATAGAGTTGACTATCTGCACCATAAAATTTCATGTCAATAATGTAAACAATGAAAAGAAGTGGCCCAAGAACAGATCCTTGTGGCACGCCTATGTATAAAACCTTTGAATAAGACTGTACAAATCCTAGAGTAACAAACTGTCTACGGTTTTGATAAGTAACTAGCTATAAGATCTTTTAAACAGAGCACCTAATTCCATAGTGATCTAACTTCGTAAAACAATTTTTAATGTCTACAGTATCAAAAGCTTTCGTCAAATCTAAAAATGAACAAACAGTGTACGTTTTACTGTGAAAAGCTGATAAGAGGTCACTGACAAGATTAAAAATGACATGGTCGTATTTCTTTCCATTCTAAAACGATATTGAGCGGCGTTGAGCAAATTGTTAAATTCAAAGTATTGCGTTAAAGAGTAAGATTATGGCCATCAAACTAATACATTTTCCGGGTTCCGCATGGATGTGCATGAAAAAACAAGGAGGAGCAAGAGTTTTGTACTGGAATGGTCCGCCCGCAAAAGGAAATATTTATAAAATTGAAATAAAGTCGACATGAACTAATATAAATGTTTGACGTTTCGGGAGTATTATCCCATTTTCAAAAACTAATAAAATCTAAGGATATATACCTAACAACAAAATTTTTTATTTATTTAAGAGGACCTAAAATATGATGGTGTTGGCAGTGTGGGACCTAGAGGGCGAATGACCACTGTGCGCTATGGGGTCCTTATATACGCGTCGAGCGGCACGGGAAGCGGAGGAAAATCGGGCGAGTGCAGTCGGAGGAAAAAGCGTCAGCTATGGTTGTGACGAGTGGTACAGCTGTAGTCGTTATATAGGGCGGGAAGAAAATGAACATG
>LQNS02278180.1:5872829-5899176 GCA_001587735.2 Parhyale hawaiensis | reverse complement strand
TCTCAATCATTGCCTCCTCTAATCCAATCGAGCTTACAACATTAGAATCCCTTTATATCCATAGAACAAGACCTAACCTCAACATTATGACCTCAGCTGTACCTCTTCACACTATCCCCGACTAGCTAACTACACATCTGCTGACTGTACGGGAACTGGCGCCCGGCCCCTGCTCACAGCTCGGTTCGTAAGCTCTTTGTGTAGGACAGACATTTTCCCCCCATGACTGTACATGTTCATTTTCTTCCCACCCTATATAACGACTACAGCTGTACCACTCGTCACAACCATAGCTGACGCTTTTTCCTCCGACTGCACTCGCCCGATTTTCCTCCACTTCCCGTGCCGCTCGACGCGTATATAAGGACCCCATAGCGCACAGTGGTCATTCGCCCTCTAGGTCTCACACTGCCAACACCATCATATTTTAGGTCCTCTTAAATAAATAAAAAATTTTTGTTGTTAGGTATATATCCTTAGATTTTATTAGTTTTTGAAAATGGGATAATACTCCCGAAATCAAACTTTTATATTAGTTCATGTCGACTTTATTTCAATTTTATAATTTACCAAAGGATAGTCAGGAAATGTTTAGGTTGGTGTTTGTGTTGACAATGACCAGCATTGGCAGAATGTTAGATCACGTGCCAGCCTCACGCACGGTAGTCAGAGATAATCAAGCCTCTGTAAGACCGGTGAAATCTTGCGGTACTTGGCTTCTCGAGCCTGTATTTCTGATATTCAGACACCACTGCGGGGGTACTGAACCAAACCCAAAATGGGGATGGTCGGGTACGCAGCAGTCGCATGAGGCTTCTGTCTCTGATGCTACAAAGGTAAAGGGTAAAGTCAGCAGGACCACACCCATAATGGGAACCCCAAACGCAATAGATCGTGCAGCAGATAGTATAGGTCATCTGGCCTCAGAGGAGTGTAAGGCTGAAGTCGACTATAGATGGTCAAGAGCTATGGACGGAGGGCTCTTATATAACAACCGGTGCCCCCGACTCTCCCCGTTTCTGACTAGGGTCAGTACCCCCGCAACAGATGTGCAGACATAAAGTGCTTACTAAGTCCGCCAAGCGACGCAAGAGCTAGCCTGCGTGGGTGGTATTCTATCTAGCGGCCTTCAGTCTCATTGATATCAGTATGCAAGAATTAAGAATTAGATATCGGGATTTTCTAGCACAGTGTTGTCCAAACATTTTCGCCTACTGTACTCCTTATTACCTTCTTGTACAGTAGTGTACCCCCCTCCCTCCGCTCACCACGGCTGCCAAACTTGGGGATAATCATTCAAATTTATGAGAAGACTGCATTACCGGCGTGTTGGTCAATAAATTCAGATTTATTACATAAATAAAAATAATTTATTAATAAAATGCTTGAAAATTACTCAAACAATTTTATGTGAGGCTGATGTTCCTTGTTTGTTCACGTCCCTCCAAGAACTATGTTGCGTACACCTAGCGGTACGCGGACCCCGAATTGGACAACACTGCTCTAGTAGACCATTACTGGAATCATGCAGAAATCGCGCACTCTTCTAGGGCGAGAAGGCAACTATCTGAAGCCCAAAAGAGGGCATGTAGATTTCTCCTTTGGGGTGCGCGGTGAAGCTAACTTTGCCTTTAGTATATAATTTCCTAGCTGTTGATAATTTATAGCTAAAAAGAAGAATTTGCGGAAATACACATCTGACGAAAAATAAGCAATCAAAAATAGAATATGTAATGCTCAATATTAATTCTTCCACAATAAAAAAATCTGCAAGGTAAAGTTGACTACTCAAGTCTCGAAGGCCAGGATTAATTTCCTTGTTTTACAATTAATTATTAATTCATTTCTGATATTAAATTTACGCATTACCTACTCTGGCTGCCATATGGATACCGTGTTTTATTTGCTTCAGTGATTTATTTGCTTCAATGAAGTCCAGTTATATTCGTAGAAGCCTGCCTTATTTGTCAAACCAAATTACTTGATAAATTCAACGGCAACGGGCTCAATAACAAAACAGTAGTTTAATTTCAGGAGAGGAATAAGAACATTTGAAATATTGCAAGGAAAATAACAGCAGACTTCTCATACCGACTAGCCTTCCCGCGGTCACGAACGAATTACTTGACCGGTCACACGAATTACTTTTAAAAATACGACACCCGCCACACTGTGACGCCAAGAGACAGAGAACATAAATGATACAGCCGCTGCTAAAAACAAGCAACCAGACACAAGACATATCAGACACAAAATCAATCAAAGGACGTAACTGAAGCAAGGCGATGCGTCTCTAGAAAGTAACGTAAAGTTATACCTACATTGGGTTTGCGAAAACTTTTTCTGTTTATTTCCAAAACTATATGGCGAATACAAATTAACAGCTAAATTGAAGCTTTTCAATTTTACTTTCGCATTCCAACACTTACTAGAACTCTACACATAGACTCGAAAGAGATGTGACTAAGAATTTAGTTTTTGTATGAAAAACAAACTTCTCTCTCATTTTTCATTCGCATTCAGACACTTACTAGAACTTGACACGTGAATTCGAAAGAGAAGAGACTAAATCGATTCGATTCCCTTTCATGCATTTAGTTTCCGATATTAAAATCCAGTAAGTTAGTTGGTCAATGCAGTAAGAGTTCGAGGGGCACAATTAAAGACACGTCAGTAAGTTAGTTGGTCAATGCAGTAAGAGTTCGAATGACAAAATTACAGGTACGTCAACGTTGGATTATTTTTCAGCTACGGCATCACTACTAAAAAAAACAGCTACTGACATCCAAGCGCACAATCATGCTCATTTGGGCAATGCTTGGCGGCTATGCAGACTTTGGGCAGCTCGTGACTATAGTTAATTGAAGACCATTAATCAATTTCAGGAACATAATTATATTTTTCAGTAAAACTGATCGCACAATAATTATTACTGTAGTCCAGAGTAGCCGGTCCTTATTCCACTGAACTTTTATTAACTGGTTATCGTAAAAAATCTACGTATTTTTTGTTGGGTTGAGACTAAAAAAAGACACTTTATTATTAGAAAATGTTCACAAATTACGATAAATTTCGTCCAGTAAGTTTGCCACTATAACATTGGTAAGATCGTAGCGACGATCATAAAACCAAAACACTTTAAATGAGTGGACGCTAACTATTCTACCATTGTACATATTTGCAAATCACGCATGAGTCGCACACGACTAGAACCCAATACAGTGTAATTAGAAGGACCCTAACTATTTACAAACAAATGAAATGGACAATGGCTACGCCATGCTAGTTACGGACCGATCAATGTCAAACCACGTACAGCCTAAATTATCAAATTTCGTTTTAAAGCAAAAATAATCAAGTCCTTTCCAGGCATTGCAAGTCTTTGGTACTTCATTCTATGCATGTGTTTTTTACGCCTTAGGCGTTCGTTGCCAAACTGTAACCTTCAAGTCATCCAGCTAGAATTCATCCAAACTGTTTTCAATTAGATTTGTTAATGGAACAATTTGGAAGTCCTAGTCGTTGCCGGTGTATTGAAAGAACAGGCGACAAGTTTAGATTTACACACGGCAGCCTTGGAAGCTGCGAGATGAAAGGACATTGAGTGTCCAAAGATTCCTATGGAACTACCAGCGACTGTGACGACAATGGAACAAACAGCGGCAACAAATTGAATTCCAAACATCAGCTCAGAAAACCTGGCGAGGAGTCTTCAGTTGGGGCCACGAAGAAGAAAAAAAAGCTACTGAAGAATAGCGGGGATGATTGGGCTTGAGCAGGCTGGCGCTGACACTGGGGTACTCGACTCCATGGGAACAGTTATTATTATTATTATGATACTCGTGCACTCCACCATAAAAAATTACAGTAAAGAACACTGCACTGGCACCTCTTAATCCTTCATTTTATTGATGGCAATTCTGCTATTAGGAGGAAGCACGGCGCCCATAGCAGCTGCAGCTTGATCTTCATATCAATTTAAGAATGATCTGTGTAACCAATGTCGGTTCTTAAATCACAGTAGTTTGGTTCCAGTGTAGCTCTAAACGCTGTTAGAGTAGATTATTTTTTCGGGCAATGAAAAGCTTCGTAAAAATAATACAAAGAAGCTGTTATTTATACCTTCTGCTACAAGTGTCGTGGATAGTTGCATATACGGCAAGACACAGCTCGAGCTATTTTTGAACCATATTCGAAATCAAAATTTCACTTCAAGCACTTAAAATTCAGTTCTCTTCGGCTAAGAAGAAAGGACATGAAATATTGTGAAATACACAATACAAAATATATACATAAATATAAAGTTTCACAAAAACTTACCAGTGTTTATTATTAACTAATTACGAAGTTTTTCAATTTTGCCAAAATTTACCCTATTCTTGCTCAAGAAACTATGAAATTTCACTTACACTTGAATTTAAAATAAGTCGACCTTTCTCGGTACCGTTCACCATCTTCAGGACTAAAACTGATATTTTATTACATTACATGCATGAGAGTTGTAGCAGTAAAACTCGATCGTACAGTCTAACGCATACAACAAAGACGTTACTTGCGCCGTGGGTTGCACACGAGTATAAAGCATAAACATACATTGGTCTGTATTATAGCGTTTTAATATCGGCTAATTAGGAACACGGCCCTCAGACCCAACAGCAATCAATCGTATTAAAAATCTAAATGCACGGAAGAACGTAGCACAATAATTTATTAGCAGATGGTCACGACTTTGATGATAAATCGCAATTTTTCTCAAGATCAACAATTCTGTCTGCCCCGTTTGGAAATAAGTACTCGGTGTATGCACCGTCTAAATTACTTAGCAAACCCCAGCGAGTTAAGCCGTTAGATACGGAAGAGCTACTGCAATACAGGATGCTAATTTCAAAATATTTAAGTTATAATTATAGGAATGTGAGATGCATCCACTCGGGTCAGGTTTCACATATAGGTACTTATCGGTAGTGATTACTCAATCACCAGTGTGCTAGGAGTATAAAAAAACTAGCAAATTGCTGTGGCGGTAATCCATAAAAAGAAACTCAGAGAGTGCATTAACAGAAGTACCCACCAAGTATTTATACATTTCGTAACAGATTATTTTCTACCTCGATTACGTAAAAATATCGGCTTTGCAGAATCATCGCCACACATTTCAATAGAAAGAAAAGAACAGATCGAACTAAAAGCCAAAAATTCGGGGCACGCGGACAGACTGGAAAAAAGCGAAGAATTGCTGGAAAATGATCCTCAGGGATTACTTCATTCACTACGCCTCGGGACAGCGATAAAATTTCAAGAAACCTGCAAAAAATCGCTCAAGCTCAGGGCGTCTATTCTTTCATTTCAGCGGAGACGAGGGAATGCGTGAAAGAGAAGCAACTTTAGAACAATAGCTACGCTGCTCGAACAGGCGAGAAAGATTTAAAAGCCAGGAGCGTATTCAAATGATCTCGACATTTGCAAATAGTCGTATTTTTAATGAAGTATATGTATATCTATACGCTGGAAGAATGCAAGCGTTCTACCGTAAAGCTTAATGTCTCCATTTTATCACAAAATCGACGATCCATTGTGTCTGGAATCCGGAACAATACAACAAATCCGGAGAGCGCGATATACGTACGAAGCTTTCCATCGTATTCAAGAGGAAGCCGGTCGCTCAAAAAAATGGTTCAATAATTTTGCTAGTCCCTTGAATTATTCCGGAATGTTAATTCTCGTAACTTTCTCAAGTATTTACGGCCTTGCACTTCTTTACAAAACAGCAAGGCGTTGATAAAATCTAAGGCCGTTTTTCGAAGCCATGTAGCAGCTGAAGGTTTGGGAGCATGAAACAAGCTTCAGAAAACAAAAACGTAGTATTTTTGAAAACGACTGTCATTGCATTTTTGGAGGCCAAACCCAAAATTAAATTTCGTCTGGCTAATTCGACATTAGAACTCATTTGAATTTACATTTTTAGAAGTCTCGCCAGCTCAACAGCAGACAGATTTTTGAAATTTCCGCGGCTCATCGCAACCGATATGCTTTGTGTAACGAATTCGACACATTGGAATGATCGATGGCAAATGTAGGCCAGAATGGACAACTAAGCTAATTCAAAAATTTGGGAGCCTCTACAGCTAAAGGACGAGGATAAGATCCCCTGGTTTGAGAGTGCAGAGACCTAAACCTACGGGATAGGCCTAGTATTCTGCCTGTAGTTCTGTTGCGAAAGCTCCAGCTGTCGTTACAGAGTGAATGCTTCAGCAATTCAGTGGTCCGATAAATCGTCGAACAGTCGAAGATTGCGAGCGATTTACATAAAGCATTTCTGTTTTTTTTTTAAAATATCAGTGCGGTACACAAACCACAACCATGACATAGATATTATCCCACAAGAATATAAATGCTGTATATAAATATCTTAAAAATACTAGTTACAAAGATAGTGGAACCTTTGAATATTCTATTATATTGAAAGAAGGAAATCTAAAGAGAAGCAAAATGGGAGGTAGAAAGCTGAAACAGTGCAAACTCTGATATGCGAAGAACGTCAAATCCAATAAATTCACTATCTCCGCCACAGGGAATTTATATTTCTGTCAGGGTCCGTTATTCTGTTCATCTGCATGCTAGCAACATAATTCGGGAGGATTTTTATGAAATTCATAGGAAAGGAAGTGTTTGGATATTATGTCTTGGTGATGAACCGCTGCAGTCAGTTCCGTTTCTGTCTTACAGAAATTTAACTCAAAAAGTTGTCGACGGATCCTCATGATATCTACAGGAACTGTTTGGAATGACACGAAGAACAGTTCATTAAAGTTCGGTAATGATTCGGAAGTATTCATTTACTCTGGACCATTTTGAAATCTTCGTCAGGATTGTGCTGCTTTAGGTGGTAATCAGTGCTCTCGGAGTGTTATTCAAGTTATTATTGAAACTACACATCAAAACGTCCTTGGTAAGGTAATGAAACCTAAGTGGAGCATAAGCAATCCCAGGAATCCCAGAGCGCTGCTTAGGAGAATGGCTATAAAAAAAATGGCGGCTGACTTGAACGCCTGCACACCAACACGGCTGAGCACGGATCCTGGCAACGAATTCCATGTCAACACAGACCGGGAAATCGGAATCAAACACCAACCAATAAGGCATAAATTAATGTTTTTGACTGCTATCATTATGTGATTGCAGTCATGATAGTTGTGATGATACATTTTTACTGTGATGCAGGCTTTTGATCCGTTATAATGGTCTTAATTTTATTTCCATATTTTTACATAATGTCTAAGGGATCCGAAGTTATTCTGATACAACATCTTCAGTTTTAAGAGTGTAACTTCTAATCCTTGATGATCTGCCAGCTGCTAAAGTTCTGTACAACTATCAAGAGAGTAAAGTGAGCAGAATCAAAGTATCAACTAGAACGCCTCGTGGAGTAAGGCCATCACCCGCAATGGGGGAAAATTTCAACGCAGTTATTTATGATAGCCAGCTTATTCATGAGTTTTGACATTATTCATACTTAGGTTGACCAACTAGACTCACTTCAAAAAATTATGAACATTGCTAAACTCCTCCCTCTTTTGGGTGCCCAGACAAACAAAATACACTTCAATCCTCAACGAAAACATTATCATGGCTCTTGGCTTCGCTCGCGAGTGATAGATATCTGTGGATTTATTATGTACGTAAAAAGCCGATATATCTCTTGCATTTCACATAATTTATTGGCATCGCTCAAAACATCTCGTACTATCATGTAACTGGTAGCCGAGATTGGAAAACCATGCAAAAACTTAAGAAGGGCTAAATAATTTTTTTTTAGAAGGAATAGCTGTCTGCAAAACACGCTAGGCGTCACAGGGTTAAGATATATGGTGTTAAAGAGTGTTATATCTTACAATAAGAGTGATCCGAAAGCCACTTTGGCACGCAGTGTAAACGAAAAAAAAAATGCTTTCAAGTCAACATGCTTCACGTGCACCGTTATAGAGCCGAATCTCTGAGCGTAATGAATCTATCGTCGAGAATGATATACGAGTGATTGCGAGTTTCATTAGCTCGAGCCAGACAGCGTTATCTCTAATTACATTTCACTTTAGTCTACCTTCAATCAATTTAAAAGGCTATGAAGTGCAGCAGAAATCTCTCTTCAGAAAATCCATTGAGTTTGCTCAGCTTCAGCCGCTTGTCTCATCTTCCTGCGTAGCAATCCTTCACTCGTTGCTTGTCGGGTCCGTGAGGAAAATCAATTAAGAATTCATCACGACTCCGAGGCGATGGAATAATTTTTTATTCCCGGCAGCTGGGGGTGCATTTTTTCTGTCTCAGAAACGTAGCTCTAACGTAGCGGTGCCTCCAATATTGTCTTATGGAAGTGCAAGCTGCAGCCTCTGCACATATCAACGAACCACTCGAACGAAGCACCATGGGATGAAATCAATTACTAACACCCTCCAAGAAGCTGATTGGATTACGAAGCTCAGGAGTACATGTTCAGATCCAAACGTTAGCGTCAATCAGAGATAACATTCTATCATCGCTGCAGAATCTCTAATCTTCGACGACATTAAAACGTGAATAAAAGATGGGCACAAAACATTGAATTGCAACAATTCGAAATATCGAAAATCAACGGAGTTTATTATGAATTTGAAAATGAATGCAAGTGTTTGCTGCGCTGCTGTCTTCCTTACAATGGTAAAAAAAGAATATGGTGATGAAATTAACATCTGTAGGGTCTTTTTTACCTGCCAAAATTTATTGATAAATCAAAATTTATTCAATATAAGCAATGATTCTCTCCTTCTAGAAGATGCAGAGAGATAAAATTTAAGTCAGCGTAATAAAATGCTTTTACAAAAGGCGCATATGCTTATGATGACGGAAGCAGATCATTCACCACACTCAATGCAGCTCTCATAGGTGTGTGGCTTAAATGAAATAGTTTGTGTTTGCATTATACCGTACATTAACCAAACAATTCTCTGTGTGTGCTATATTTAATTCGATGCATTCAGTGCACCCAAAACAGCACTATAAAAACACAGCTCTCTTACATGTGGAAAGGAAATTGTTTGTGTTTGCATTAATATATTTAGATATTAACCAGAAAATTCTCTCTGCGTACTATGTTCAGCTCGAAGAACTAAGCATCTCCTATGGTCATCACAACTAAATGCGATTGGCTGTAGCATTCGGTGTACCTTAACTAGAAGTTTCTCCCTGCGTATGAGGCCAGCCTGTTGCTCTACAAAAGTACATGTTATATAGTGATAATTTTGCTCGCACCGTAAAAACATCAGCAACGCACTTTTACTCACGAAACATCGAAGCTGGGCCTCCATGCACCAAGTTGTAGTCACGTACCTGCAACGAAAGATAACGGCGTTTGATTAAGTTAATCAAGGATGGAGATTCTATTCGCTATTATAGAATCCAGAATATTTGTCGGCCACAGTGGGATTTGTTTTTGCGGAACAGTAGAAACCCGGTATATAAACACTGAATTTAATATTATAATATAAGTAACAACACCTATTAAAAAGTAAAATGAACCGCTAAGAAAGATATACGGAAATAGCATCGGTTTCCAATGAAAAATATATGATACGACTGAATTAAACGTCTTTTATACCATAATATTATGGCCAATCTTTGGCATGTTTGGGGCCTATGACACGCAAAATAGGTCTGGTAAAACTATATTAGTGATAGCTAATATAATGAATATTTACACACATGCATATATACGGACGCTTTGGAGTATGACAGATTGTCAAATTAAAACGTTACCGCCGTCCGACAATTATTCAGTGCGGTGTGTGTCTCTATGAGTACAAAATAAAATTTATTAATTCAAATATTACAATTTTATAAACAGTGCACAAGCCAGTTCCCGACGACGGAGCAAACTCCTTGATGCATGTTAAATTATCAAGACAAAACGTCTCTCAATTACATCAGGGAAGGTTTTAAAGTAAGCACTTTGTTTACCGCAATACGGGCGATTAGCATAAGGATTGTGAATAAAAGCGAGATGCAGCAACTGAGTTGCGCAATAAGGGGGCCCCGCGTAAAACTGTTCCCACTTAATAGACCGCGCATATCGTTACCACTGTGCACTGAGGAGAGTACCGGTATGTAAGGTGAATTCAGAAGAGCGCTTCCAATGTCACAGTGACGTAAGTGCACCACTTAAATAACCAAATTCCTATCTCATTGAGTTATTCATTTCACTAGCTGTAATATATACCGAATATTTGGAGAAGAAAGGGTGGAATAAATATGATGCAATGAGGAAATATGATAAAATGTTGACAAAGTATATGAACGGTATCGATTACTGTTTGGATTGCATTCGCTACAACACAAACGAAAAAAATGTCATGGAATGGAGAGCAGGAATAGATGTGATATTATTGTGTAGTAAAAATATGGCGAAACATTGTTTTGAAATGAACCTTCATGTGCAGGACCTGTTATATTCATTGCATTAGTTTAACTATCTTTCATTATGTTGTTAAATCGGACTAAGAGTTGTGAGGCGAGTCTAAATCTCCACATGCAGCTCTAATGCGATAGACAAATGTACAGAATAGAATCGAAAACAATAACACCAGAAAAGCCGCAACGGTTGAATAAAGCCGAGTCGACTATAATCTTTGCAGCGCAACCATAATTAAATGGATATTAATAACAACCAATAAAAGTAATATATTCATCCACCCGAACACTGCGCTGACCATTAAGTAGCAACCAAATGAGAGTAACAACAACAATTGTTGCTAAAGTATCTCAGCGTCAACAGAAATCGAGCCAAGGTCAAGACAAGGGAAACTAGGAACAAGTATCAACAAACGAGGCCAAAGGAAAGTTAGGAAAGTCGTTAAAAGTAACCGTATACTTTTTGCAGCTTCCAGAGGCTCGCAGAGAGTTGCAAATGGAACTTCATACGATATTCAGAGGAGACGAAAACGCAGAGGGGCAGCAGCATCGTGATCCCATTCAGTCTTGACAGCACAGAGAAATAAACAATCTCGGCTGGCTTTCCGCAATACAGACTACAAACGATTGATCTAGTCCGTTTTCAATAAAGGGTGCAAAACTACACGTACAAACAATTGATCGAGTCCGTTTTCAATAAAGGGTGCAAAACCCCACATACCACAAATAGCTACGCGGTGTCGTAAAGTGACGTTGGCAAACTTGACCCTCAATACTATAAATATATTGACATTAATTTCCGTGGTAATAAGACAGTATGAAACGGAGGTGAGTGGTCCTGAGGGCGGTTGGAGGAGCCCTTGCCGTGATAATTTGGGCAGGTTGAAAAGTTAAATCAAGTATCTTTTATTAACATCACACTAGTACAAAACAACTACAATTTCCACTATCGATTAGGTCCAGTCACATAAACAGGTGGCAACGCACAAGAAAAATACATATATACGTGGATACACTCAGCCTACACCTGCAAACATGAATAACATTAAACATTTTTCTCACACAAAAATAACAGAAAATAGAGTAAAAACAATTTGCTGCAGTGTTGCAGGCAGTTTGCCAGTAACTCGAGCTAACACCCCTTGTACTGTGTGATTGAAAACACTTTTTCATGAATGTCAAACTGGGGGAGTACCGATAGAAAATAACTAGTCTGGCAAAAAAGTTAGTAACAATAATAACGGCATATTAATTTTCATCCAGGAACTCAGTCGTGAATATAACAATAGGCTCACGTATAGTCCTACTGATGTACCTCAAGTAATCATCATCATGCATCATCATGCAATTTCAGAGGCCCAAAAAAGTACAGTACGAAAACAGAGGGGAAAAGACATTAGGAAAATCAGCTCAAGTCCGCGTAAAGCAACGGGGAAAGTTGAAGAAGCGGCAAGTAATAGGCACATCAGCTAGAGGTCATTCCGATCATGTAAGTCATCGCCCACCTGCAGAATCCTCACCCACCGCTGCTTGAGCGCTAAACTCTGATAATTTAGGTTAGAGCGTATGCCATGGAGCAACGAATTAGCTACCAGAGTTTTAAAATAGTGTTACTCCGAGAGCATCGACGTTTTATCTGGGCGTTACAGGGTTACAAAGCGACATCTGTAGAAGAGACATAATAAGGGTTGATATTGGTATCATAGACACCCAGGGCCATAGTGAATTCGGTATGAAGGCCAAGGAGCTCCTTGACGAAAGTAATGGAAACCGAAGCGAAGCTATGGGTATCTCAAGAAGGCTGTAATTGAAGGGGAGAGCCTATAAGCCCTCTTTCGGCGAGTTAACACGTGGCTGAGTCACGTGACGGGAGCTGGCGTTTTGGACCCCCGAAATTGGCTAAACTGCTCTCATAGAGTGTGCCGAAGGCCATGGTCAGCACATACTAAAGAAGACAGAGACAGGCAGTGCTTCAATATTTTTGCAAGAAAATTGTGTCTGAAGATTGATATCAGAGTGCTCACTTTGGTACTTTCATCATAAGTAGGTATACAGGATACAAGTTTCATTTTCAAACCTCCAGCCACTCGAAATTTCGTGGATGGTTAATCAAGGAGCTTCTAATGGGAGGAGTAAGCGCAAGCCTTCTCTGGGCGAGTAATCACATGGCTTTGTCACGTGATCGAAGCAGGCGTTTGGAGTTCTTGAAGTGGCTGAAGTGGCAGTGGTCAGCACATATAATTAAGGAAGATACAGACAGGCAGTTCTTCAATATTTTTGCAAAGACAATTGTGTCTGAAGATTTATATCTCAGTGCTCACCCTGTTACTTTCATCATCAGATGGTATACAGGATACAAGTTTCCTTTACATACTTCCATCGGCTCGGAATTTCGTCGATGGTTAATAGCTATAAAAATTTGAGCTCCGGACGCCTTCCAATACAGACTGCGTGAGGCAATGCTTCTCTCCGAATGGATATGCTACTCAGCCAGTTGAAGGGGAAAGTTTACTCGCAGCGCTCCCGTAGGGTAAATAGAGAGGGTGCGCTCCTCTATTAGAACCTCCTTGTTGTTAATGGCTATAAAACTTTGAACTTACGACTCTATTCTATACGGGCACCATGAGGCAATGCCACTCTCCGATCGGAAACACCACTCAGCCAGTTCAAGGGAAAAGTTTACTCGAAACCAAGGAGCTCCTTACTCGAAACGCTTACGTACGGTAAATAAAGAGGGTGCACTCCACTCATTACAACCTCCTTGGGGTATCTATACCCAATAGGTACTACAGAGGTCGAGGAACATGGTGAACAAAAAAAAAAAAAAAAAAAATCGTTAGATTAACCTTTTACTGGGCAAGTGACCATAATTGTTTAATTATTAACAATTTTCACACGAAAGTGCATTTCAGCCACCGAGTAAAGGGTTAAATGTTTCTAAGAAATATTATGCCTAATATTATTATGCTACTAGTCGACCCGTACGTGAAACAATTCCCGCAATAATCGATATGTTTGCTTAATATAGGTCGGAACGGACGGATCCAGAAGGGTCAGGGCGGAGCCCTTGGACCGGTGGGGGTGGTTACTGTGTCGCATAGGTCTGTCTTCTTTCTCCATTGGTAACACGTCTTTGTCCACGAGACTGAAGTAGTCTCGTTTTTTTTAACGTTCCCTGTCCGGTCTCCTTCTTTCACGTGTGCTTACCAAAGTGAGACGCGGAAGAAAATCTTGAGTAAAACACGGCAATAACTTGAATGCAACGCCAGTCAGCTTATATGCTATGTGAGCGTCCCGTAGCCATGATGGTGAATTTCAACCTTAAATATCTGCTTGATTGGAGTGCAGAAATTTTGACCTATGTTTCTTAAGAAGCGTGCACAAAATAAATAAGTAAGTAAACACACGAATCGTTTTTATATTGGGATGGTTTCATTCATATATCCATTCATCTGTAAGTTACACTTGCATTGCTAGATGGAGGAGCATTCAACTAGCAAGACGCTTTGACTTTGAACGGGGGGGGGGAACTGCAACCATGGCTACGCTTTCTTTGCTTCATGAAAAAATGTCAATAGGTTTCGCAGTGAAGTGCATAGCTACTTTTTATGAGTATTCTAGGTACTGGTTTTCACTGCGTTCCACATGTTAGAAAATTACTCAGCTTGTAGTACCTTTCATCCATCCCTCTATGCGTTAGTCGGTAAATAATGCTTAACGTATTAACTAGGGTAGGGAAAACAGGGTATCATTGATAGGGACTCGGGAGTGAGCAAGAGGAGTCTATTTTAAGTAGATATTTCTGACATGGCATAAATTTACTATCAGATGTGAAATATTTTTTCACATTTCGTAGCCATGTTTCGGGTCAAAGCATAAATGAAGAACGACACTTCTGTTTTGCGAAATTCTCAGAGGCCTTGGCTGGTAATTTTAACTTTCTAAATTTAGTACGCAGTTGAGACTCTAGAAACGACAATAGCACAATGCAAGAAACTCACACTGAGCCCCGATTAGGTAAAAATGCGTCAGTACGGGGAACATTCGGCCCATGGCACATTTATTCACTGCAGTAACGTTAATTAAATGGTAATCAGCGTACATCCACCACGAGTGATAAGAAATTATCTCAGCATAAAACGAAAAGTTGCAAGGAACCATGTATGCTTGATGAAAGATGAAAGTTTTGACCAGGACACGTCGATAAATTGTCAAATACATTTCATGAAATATTGACATGCAACTAACTGTCACCAGCAGTTATCGCGGAATAAGATGGAAGCAAGTAAGGAACTATGCATTCTCAGATGCTACTTGGCAAGCTTGGTTAGCAAAACAAAAATCTGTGCCATGATATGTCCATTAATTCCAAATTACATTTCGTGAAATGTTAATTAGCTTGCTACCAAGAGTCACTGTTATCACAGAATAAAATGGAAGCAAGCAAGGAATCAGGCATAGTCAGTCGCTGCTTGGCAAGTTTGGTCGGCAAGATGAATGTTCGGTCCATGGCCCATAAAATCACAACATGACCTCCAGACATTGATTGGAAGGAAAGCAGCGGCGCAGCAGAGCTCGGCGGGCTGTAGACGCAGTCAAATTGCAACGGACCAAGAAATTCCGAAGTCGCCGTCCGGAAATTCGATAGCTGATCAATGGTATGGCACCACATGCAGTAAACTGAGCTTGAGAGCTACAGGGAGGGACATGTGAAAACGACCGATCATTCGGTTCGCCGAGGGGAAAAGTTGACTGATTTTAAGAGCGAAGTGCGACCCGTCGTCGTCAATAAATACGTGCAGAAAAATTATCAAGCGACACACACGCCAAATAAATTGTTATGGCGAGCTTGTTTACAATATTATGAACGGGTTTCTCGTATGAGAAAAATGCCGTCATGGTAAATTTGTGAAGTTTTACTGTCATATTATGACCAAAACCAATCATAATCTATATTCCTTATGGTGACCTTGTAACAAACGTACTTGCTAGAGCAAAACCCTGATACCGTTGTATATATATACTCGATTTATGAATAAGAGCAGTTGGCCATCTTCATGTGTGTATTTTCGGTGCCGCTATCTTTGACTATCACAGTCTCTGAACCTTGTCGTACCCCTAGCTTGATCAAGTGACGTTTATTTACTAAGAAAAAAAAAATACTAGTACGCTTGCACCCTGGCGCTCGATAAATATGTTATAAATCTCATCAATTACTTAGTTGAAGCGAAAAAATGGACGCCGTCGAGCCCTAGCTCCATCAAACATTGATTTAAACCTGGCAGTCCAGAGCATCAATTACATGCAACGTGAATGTTAATAACCAAAGTCACTTTAAGCCATATTTCCGGGAGAAACAAGCAGTGAAATGGAAACTACGGCTGCAGTGAAGCAGGTACGTAAGGCAAGTAAGAAATATGCGAACAGACGATAGTGCAGTATAGCTTTTGTGGGACAGTTCTAGAAGGACGGAATTAAATCCCAAAGTAAACTAACAAACCAAGTTTCATATGTGAACACCGTGACTGCTCAATATCTTGCCTGGCAGCGCAAGACTTCTCTGCTGAAGGGATGCAGGATACTGAACTACTTGAATATACTGAAGTATGAAAGCTCCTGTTGTACTTAGTTAGGCAGTGAGGAACACGGTATCAATAGTCTTCTACGCACTTCAACTGTGACAACCGCAAGTAGCCAACTACGGCTTCCAGACTTGTAATAATTATTAACAAATCCGTACATTTGGCAGTAACATAGGTTCGTGAGACAATTAAGACACGATTGTGGCAAAGACGTTAGGTGTAAACCTGGGAGACTGATGAAGCTAAAGAGAGAAGCACATTAGAAGGGTCAATAAAACACAGCAGATGTGTGAGTGATTGATATTGATGCATGCTATTGGGACAATCAAGAGGTACGTGTTATGTTATACAACTTAATGCAGGTACGTACATGGCGCGACCGGCAATGCAAGGTGTAGGTACGTGGGACTACCAAACGATACATCAGACTGACACTGAAGCAGATACGTATGGCGATCAAGAGATGAAGCGACAGACATTGAAGCAGGTACGTGACCATAGCAAGAGCAAGTGTGACTGACACGTGGGGACAGCCAAAAGATACGTACGGCTGGCACTGACGCAAGCGGGCACGATGGACAGTCACGAGAAAGTGAAGTTACCAAATAACATCAGCTTTCAAGTAAACAAGTACCTATGTCAATTAATGACTAGCAACGAAAGAGAAAGCCATGCGCTAACTACACGAAAGTGTGCTGGAAATGATTAACTTTATACGCTACGACCTTTTAAAGCTCCAAATAAGCGCTCACATAAAATAGATAATGGCCGAAATAATGGGCCCCAAGTATAGAGTGCCGTGACAAAAATAATTGAGGTATAGTACATGGTTGGTCTATTGAGCCTCAGTCGTAAATCTTGGTATACACACACACACACACACCTACACACACACACACAAACACACCTACACTCACACCCGTCGCATCTACACGCCATAATTTCACAGGCTGGTGCATGGGGACGCGAGTCACGTTCACATAAATAATAAAGCAGGAAATTAATTGGTTATTCCGATTAGTAATCCACGTGATAATTCACGGTGCCCTGTGGTCATTATTCCTAGAATTTATATCCCTAGCGTTCACTCGTATCGGTTGGTATTTTAATAGCGGGCTGGTCAATACAACGTATACGATAGAAATCCAGACGGAAACATACATACATGCAGCAAAAAAGTGTAGTGGATTTTTATTTTATAAATTTACTGTATGTTTCGAATAATCTTATTCTTATGCGAAACCGCGTATCGATTTGATGCTCTCGACCAACAGTTCACTTCGCCCTGTCGGTATATGCATTATTATACAGGCGCATATACATTATATACAGGAATTAGCAAAAATACAGTGCCAACACTGAAAATTTTGTCTTTTAATTATTACTCGATTTTTGCTTGTCACGAAAGTGCGTGATAATAGTTTTACATCTTTTCCAAATATCACACATGTTGGTATCTGATGAGTTAGACCACATATAATAATTTAACTAAAGCCCAATTTTACTAAATGATTCAACGTTTGGTTAGGCTTGGCTAGTCGAATTAAGTATTATTGTACTTCAGTCAAATTGATTTACTATTTTCGAATTGCATTTTAGTTAAAATTGCATTCTTGTCGAATTAAATTTACAGGAATTTAGGCGAATTTTCCTCGACACGCTGTACCGACGACAGATTCGTTTTCTCGCCGTTTATCCACCCTCGCTTTTGGGCCCAAGCCTTGTGCATTATTTCCCTGAAACAGATCTTTAAAACTCGGGTTAAAAAGTTTCGTCCCTGATGCTTAAGAGGAGAGAAAGCATAACGTTATTCTGAATTTCAAATTCGCAAAGATATGAATTGCAGCAAAATTTCTTTTTGCAGAGCTATTAGCAAATTCGAAAATAAGGTATATTGTCCGGGTCTGAAAACGCGCAAATGAACTTGCCGTCTCATGAACCTTGATGAAATATTGAAACTTAATCGCGGCTGAAGAAACGTGTCAGTAGGGTGCCAACGCGTTTCGGAGCGTCTAAGTTAAGCATCGGTATATTTTACAAGCATTCGGAGATATTACTAGTACACTCCTTAATGGGTGTTATCCTATAGTTTCCCATCTTATTTCATATCCTGAAAACTAATATTTTCAAACTTAGTGAACGGGTCAGTACAACAATCTTCATAAAATTTTTCATACTTTAGTTAACTGCGCACTGAGAGTAGCATTCAGCCTGTAATATCATCGTTCATGTCTTCTGAACAGCAAAAAGTGAAGCATTTTGGTTCTTTTTTCTAGAACATGTTGGAGAAATTCTGCATAAGAGAGAGTGTGTATGTGTGTGGGTGTGCAGCAAACTAGAGAATACTTCAGTCCTCCTAACCACTGTAATTATGAAAGAATCCAAAAGTTTCATCAAAAGTATTTATGAAATAAAAATGAAATTATACTCGCCGAGCTAATTTTTCAAGGATAGTTTTAAACTTTTTGCATGTTGTAACTAGTCTCAAACAGTTACGGCGAAGAGTTCATACATCGGCACCTCTTCAGTATTGATACCAGTAGTAGCAGTTGAGCTTTTACATAGAAAATCCACCAGAGGTTCAGCAACAGCCTTCATTCCTATTCTTTTCTTGGACGCGCCATCGAATGAAGTATTGTGTTGAGACGGTAGCTGAACTTTGAATACTACATAATAAAAATGAAAATAGTAAGGAAATTAAATTACGATAAAAACTCCGGCCTATTCTATTTATCATACTCACACGACTACTGAATTCAGCGAATAACAGCTGCACTTTAGGCCCCTACGGGTGCACTTCATCGAATTCGACGCATAACTTCTAAATAAATAATGACAATAATAATTACTGGCGTGCATCTTAAGTCTGTACCAATATATAGACCCGATAGTAAATAACGAGGAACCAAAAAACATCGTCTACTTCGCTATCGCCGTTGCTTCATTTTTTGTGACATAATCGAAAATGCGGCAATGTGCTAAGCTGTTAAAATAGGTGTGGTCACAAAGAAAAAACACTATAATTATCGATCCACGATCAATAACGTCTCAGCAATGTTTCAAATTGTGTAGTGGTATATTTCTGCGTTATCCAAAAAAAAAAACAGAATCATAAAATTAAACCAAAATTGTCACTCTTTATAGCTCAAAGACTGGATGTCTACTTTCTTGACGAAAAAATCAATCTAGAAGACCTATTAGGTCGTTCATTCTCTTTTCCATCCAACTTCGTCCTCTCCTTCCATGAAAAATTGCTTCTCTTAAAAGTTTATGATCGAGGCTGTAGCAACTGGAGGCTATTTGCAAAGATGTTGCCTCACTGCTACTCATTAATCATAGGGGCTGAAAGAGTCCACTGACTACCTGTGCTACCTCTGAATAATCGCACCTATATAGGGTAACTCAGAGGCTGCGCGCCCGGGCTGTCTCCATCACACTGGTCAGAAGTAAGATGAGGTTTCGCTCTACCAAAGTAATTGGCTGCTAAAGTTTGGGCAAAAATTTAAGAACCGATTTACAGTAGTTAGTGTTCTGGCAGTTACTATACTTGCTTGTATGCTCAAATACGTAGATGTAGGTTTTGTATTGCGGCCAAATTCGTTCTTAGAGTTAGTAAAAAACGGCAATATATGGAATAGTTATCGCACTGATGTTTACTTACTTTCCTTGTACCTAAAAACGAACAGACGAATCTTCTGTATTACAAACAAAGTCGCTGAACTTTGAAAAAAGTGCAGCGATATACGCTAGCTGTTATTCTTAAAGTTTCTCTCTTGTAAGCATACATAAATAAACGTACAGTGTTGCAAACCAATTGGTTGCTGAAGTTTGGAAGGATACTTAAATGTTGTCCTCTTTCTTGCCGGCCTGGCGTTATGGATGAAGGTTCAATATTGCAAAGATGATATTTGTCCTCCCGCTTGTAAAGTGCTACGTAATAGTTGATAGGGTGCCGTACTGCGCATAATCTGCTAAGATTAGCGCAACAGCATGTGATTTAAATGAACAGAAATTGATCCAATTCATTTACTGGTGTCTTTTAGATGGCATACTGTGCTGTTATATCCATTTTAAATGGAGTCTACGTTGTGATGATAAACATTAGAGTCCAAAGAACATGAACTTCATGCTTATTAAGTCAGTTTAAATGACGTTCCTGTCAAAGTTCGACTAAAACTCTAACAGCATATAGCATGGCTACAAACCCAGCACGCAAGATAGATACCTCGACTATAGTGTGAAATATTTTCGATGCAAAAGCAGCTTAACACTTCCTTTTGTATATTTCAAAATTCAAAAGAAGTAACTCTGAAATAACAATTTTGCTGACAGTGTGGTTTCAACATCTCCAAAGACTTCATTTCCTTTGCCAATGTAAAATACCACATTCAAGCAGATGCACTGGAGTAGAAAACACATCAATACCGAAGTATATTTAGATGTAGGCTGAATTAAAGAAGTGTATCGCCTTAAAGCAAGAAATTAACACTGCTTGTCGAATGAAATTTATCTAATTGTTATATGGAGAGTATCAGCTTGCCACGAGGAGCAACAACGGGAGACACTAGTGAGCTTCTGTCTATGTCAAACTGCTGGTTCTACTAAATCCAACCTGCAGACTTGTTAAATTTCACTCACATGTAGGTACAATCGCGACAACTGCCGCCAGAAAACATGAAACGTATTTACTGACAGTCAATAGATTACATAGTGAAATACACATGTAACAGGAACAATATTAATAATAATAACACTCTTCACATTTTTAATAACAATAATAACAAAAAGGAGACTCCGAACGAACTTTCTGCCAAAATTGGCATGTGAATAACTGGAGGTCTACAATGATAAGTTCAGTACCATTATATTTTAAATCTAAGGTGTTACAGCAACAGCTACATGGCATTATTAGTTCTCCAATTCATAAAAAAATATCTAACTAACATAAAGTAAACATTCAATTGATAAATCTACGCTTACAAGCTCTTGCCTTTCATAAATCATTCAAATTGAATTCCCTTTCCCCATTATTTTTACACCAAAGAACAACTAAATTAATTATTGCATACTTTGGGCATCAATGTTTAAAGCCATTTCACGGCACTGAATCGAGCAAACTGTAGTTTTCCACGTCGAAGGCTACCTGAGAGTAAATAAAAGTAAGAGGGATAGGCTAGGGTAGCTTCACCTAGCTTTAGATGTGACATCAAAAGTCCGACGTAATTGTGTTCTTTTGCGCTCGCAGGCAAAATAATTCTCAGCAAATCCACGGGCTAATCTTTAGAGCCGGGGCTCTAAGAAAATACTGAAAGAAGCTGAACAATAAAGGCAGGGTCTCCTGCACGATCATCTAATGCGATTCTGATAGATAGCCACGAGAAAAATAGGGTAAAATAACCAGGCACACCATTAGTTGATACAGCTTTGTCTGAAGACAAAACATGTAACACGATGCATCGCTTCGAATATTTCGTTAGGGGGAAACTGTAAGGGAAAGTCTACGGTAAGAAAACGAAACATTTCACTGTCCTACAATTTATCAGACGTCAAGCTGGGTATCACATGATAGAAAGTAACATCGTAGTAATGGGTGTAAAACTGCAAGCTCAAAAAGTGCGTTAAATTCATCTCATGGTCTCACCGACCCTTTCTCTACTTCTTGCAATAACGAATGAGACAGAAACAGATTGAGATGCACTATATATTGAAATACGGGATAAATGTTTCTATACACATCTATGGCATAACAAACGGAATCGAACGCATCCAGACAATACTGAAATATTATTGAGAATACTCATTTGACAAGTGCGGTAAACCGCAGATTTGTAAGACAAATGAAAGTGACTCTATGAGGATTACTGCATTTTTGTAACTGGCCTTGGAAACACTGCAAGCCCAATAGTTTGGCTAAAAAAACACACTCCAGATAAAGTGACTACAACCACCTACGTACAACTAATTTAAAATTATCAACAACAATGGAGATAATGTCATTAGGCAGGAATTATTTTCGACATAAGAGATAACCGTAGTCGCGTAGCGCTTAGATCGCCATCGCGTAGCTTAATCACGTAGCACTAGGATCTCTCTCTAGCGTACCATAATCGCGTAGCGCTTGGATCATCTCGCGTACCATGATTGCTTAGCACTTGCATCACCCACGAGTACCAAGATGGCGTAGCGCTTGGATTACCCTCGCGTACCACAATCGCATTGTCCTTGGATCAACGTCGCGTACCACTAGAACGAGCAGTGGACCTTCATCTTATTTTTTCATTTGTCACATTTACAAACGTTTCCACACGTTTTGGCGTTTCTCCAGAAAGAAGGATGTAAGTTTATACCAATTGATGAAAGCCAAAATGAAGACCATTGTAGATTTATTTATCCGTATTCTAATCGTGTCCCCCTTACAGCAATAAAGTGGGGATTTGTATCGCGCTTCGTCAATAAACAATGTTTTTTCTGCACACAGCCTGCAAAACTAGGACTATTTTGCCAAAAGTCTCGAAATATAAATAAATATATTTATATTTCTTGTGGAGACGAGTTTATCTGTGTCGTTTGGGTAATATTGGGAACGAGCGAGTACAAAGGTGGGATGCTGATGGAAAATCCACTGCTGTTATTTTGGACGGTCGAGTGCACTGCATGGTACAGCTGCCATGTTTGAACTACTCTAAGCCTCGGTACCCTGATGTTGTTCTTAGTTTTTAAGCCTGGGTACCCTGATGTTTCTTTAAGGTTTAAGGTTTTTAAGGTTGCGTTCACTGGTGTTGCTGTCATTTGTAAAGGCCTAAGTTCCCCTTTTATGGTTTGCTGTATACGCTGGTGTTGCTGTAATTGATGATGACCAGGTGCACTTTTGCTGTTGTAATTTTTTAACTCCGGAGTACACCCATTTTTTAACGCATAAGCAACAAGTGAAGCCTTATCTTGTACCCTCTAGCCTACCATTTCGCACCTCCGATAAGAAGCCACCGTACTAATAGCACGTACACAGCAGATTCGTATAGTACGTGCCACTGCAAACAATATCGAGAAGGAGTTTGACGACACTGTGCCAAGAGAGGCCATCGTTTTGGCTTACTACCCTCCTGTGCAGTGTAATGCTGGGGACACACTAGCATTTACACAGACAACTTGATACAAAGATGCGAGACTCGGACGTCATTTATGCTACGGTATCCATTGTACCGATTTCAAATATATATTAAAACGGCCCGCGAGCTGCTCATCCTTTCCACCAGTTGGGCGTAGAAATGCATATGTGGCCTCGGCATAACCGATGCCGTACAGCCGCACGTCTACATGCACATCTCCACCTCCTACACCGAGAACCACCGTTATTAAAAATAAATTTTCGACTACAGGTTGAGTGTATAGGTTGGAATTTCCGGGACCGGGAATCAAACGAAGAGCCCTGGGGCTTTAAGTGGACGTACTTGCCCCACTTTGGGTCATTTGCTCTTAATTCCAAAGGGTAAACACATAATGAGGAGAAGAAGAAGTCGAAGGCACGCTCACTTTTATGTCGGCTAAAGAATTTGCGAAAAGGCTTCGGGACAGAATAGAGGCGCTCAACACCAAATTGCTCGGAAATTCTTTGAGTAGATTACACTCTTTTAATATGCGTTCTAATATTCCCAGGCCAAAAGTGGTCATGATGGCAATTTCCGACCTGTTGTGGGATTAAAGAGCGAACGGAACTTCAGCTGAGAGCCATGCGCTTTGAGATAAAAATTTGAGAGAGTCGACGGTCCAAAGCGAGGACATTTTCCCTTGAAATAAATGAAGTTAGTTCCGGGGGACCAACACGGGGTATTTTCGTCCGGGACATTCAAATATTACAGCGAAGTCCTTTATAAAATATGAGAGGAGTACGATCCTAACATGTTTTCTTAGCGCGGCCTATTCAGAACACTGGACACCTAAATATTACTTAATTCATGTATTGCAGCAGTGGTCGCTTTGCAGGCATCATTATAAGTAACTGACATAGTTTTTAAGTACAAAAGAACTTGAGTCAGAGAAACCAGAATGCTTTAAGTATGAAAAATAAATCTCCCGACTACTTAATTTACAAGCGTGAGAGCGTATATTTCATGACAATATACCTGAGTTGTTAGAGTTGTTATTTAGTCACCTAATAAATGACTTTAAATATAAGTTCCAGATCACACTTTCGCTCGCTAGCTCACCTGCAAAATCGACCGGGTGATTCACCGAACTCTACACATAAGTTTCGGTAAGGCTTTATGCCTCTACATAAATGATTAACCTTTCATAAATCTTCCGAATGACACCTTGCACGTTGTAAACCTTTTGACCATACTCTTTCATACCCAGCGATAATCTGCACACATTTTATATATTTTCTAAACTGTACAAGCTTCATATCTTATACTCCTCAGACCTCCAGTGATGTTTGCAGGTCACGAATATCTCCAACCATACTATGGATCCACTAAGATTTACGCTTCACACTTCCTAAGATGATCTGACCCTGCATGGATCTTTCGAACTATTTTATATGTTTCAAACCTGACTCTTAACACATCCAAAGATAAGTAACTCTTCACGAATGTTCTAAAACCACTGTGCATGTTTCAGACCTTACTCTTCACACCTCTAGAGATGATCTGCCTTTTCATGGATCTCCCAAACTATTTTATAAATTCCAAGCCTAACTCGTCACATCCAGAGATCATAACTCATCATGAATGTTCTAAAACCACTGTGCATGTTTCAAACCTTACTTTTCACACCTTTAGAGATGAGCTGCCTCTTCATGGATCTCCCAAACTATTCTATTTGTTTCAAACCTCTCTCTTTACACATCCAGAGGTAGTTAACTCTATATGAATGTTCTAAAATTAATACGTGCATGTGCAAGTTTCAAACCTTAGTTTTTGCAACTCCAGTGATAATCTGCCGCTTGATCGATTTCGTGAGCTATTTTATACGTTCGAAATATCACTCTTGACACATCCAGATGTGATTAGCGCTTCAGGGATGTTCTAAAACTACTCTTCATGTTTGAAATCTCACTTTTCACACCTCCAGAGATGATTGCCACTTGATGGATGACCTCCCGTACTGCTTTGCATTTCTCAGTCCACCACTCACGTGCCCGAAGGCCCGGGGCAGCTCCGCAGCTCAGCGTGGAGGCCTGCTCCGAGCGGCCGGGACGCATCATTCCAAACACTAGGCGTAAGTTCGACATCGCCCCAGGTCGTAAATTTGATTGAAGCAGCCAGAAGTCGTGATGTCTGCTGCCGTACGATCAGATTAAAAAGCCGATCGGGCTTTAAGATAAAAGCTCCAGCCTCAGTCAGATCGGAGCTTCAAACTTGGGACGACTGCAACGAGGCTCCTTCTCTTCGGAACTGGAAGTCGTGATCGCTAGGGTCTCATTAGGATTCGTAGGTTGGCACTACGTGTCGTAGACCATAATATATACTATGGATATTGAGTAAGCCAGATATTTCATGAAAATCCTTTGAAAATCTACATTTTCTATGTTTACATTTACAACACCACCCCCCTCCCCACCCCCAAATAGAAATTGCTACGTAAAGCGGCAACAAATTCACAAAAATTCGCCTATAAATAGAATAAATTGACTCTATGAGATCTAACTACAAATGACGCTTTCACAACTGTTCAACCTTTTCCCCACTTTCACGCATGAATTATATATTATATGTTCTACTCTTTTATCATTGTCAGTAAGTAATTTTTGATAACTGACGACAATGCACGCATTCAATAGTTCAGAGTTCTTCTCTCGTTGGGGCACTATGCTTTTACCATAGATTACTCTTGTTTGAATGTGGTACTACGCTACAAAAGATAATAAATGAAGAAATATAAAACTTGAACGCCTCGTGGCGAAAGACCATCGCTCGCGGGGGGAGCAAATTCCATCGCCGTCATCTTTGGTGACCAGCTAATCGTAGTTTTTTGGCATGGGTCACATCAAGGACAGCCCCCCCAGACTCCCAACAAAAAATTATGAACATAGCTCAACTCCTTCTACTTGTATTTGGGTGGACAATAAATTTCATTGGTGTCATATTTTATGGCCAGCTAAACCCAGTTTTTTTGGCATGGTCACATCTAGGGCAACACACCAGACTCCCTGTAAAAAATTATGAACACTGTTTAATTCTTTCGACCTATCCTGCACCATAGTTAGGCCTATCACCAGGGTGACTGGCAGTTTTTAGCTAAGCAAGAGTATGAGCACAGCTTGCTCGAAACGTCGCATTTTAATAGAAATACATGGATTTTATCGCAACAAAATGGTTATCCTTTGTAAT
>LQNS02278180.1:5860370-5872811 GCA_001587735.2 Parhyale hawaiensis | reverse complement strand
AAAATATAGAGTTTTGGAAAAGGCTTCTGTGAAGCTTGTAAAAGAACTATGTCATCTCAGTTTCAACGATACTTGCCTTACAAATCAGTTGCTGCCAACGTACACAAGAATATATATATATATATATATATATACACAAATACTGTATATATACTTAAATCTTCAGCGAAAGCATTATCACCTCTCTTACTTCGTTCGCTGGTGATAAACAGAAGACATTGCATACACTTGTGTTGCATTTCATCTCAAATTTCAATTATATACTGTGAAATGATTTTCTCTTTGCAGCACTAACTGTGATATATTACATGATTCTTGATCTTCAAAGTCCGATACATTCATGTTGTACATTCCAAGGTAACTAGAGGATAGAAACTCATTAACTTTAATAACAATTCCCGCGGCAGATTATTCCAACGACAGTATATGCATACAAAGTTGACTCAAATGACAAACATGCGCTTTATTTCAGTTTTGGGATAACACACATGTTGATTATTTGAACTAACTAGTTTCTCTGGGTAATTATTATATACTGCGTTGTTCGCTACGTGCAATGATATAAATTTCGAGATAAAAACCTCATCATTACTAGGTGTTGTAAACCATGATGAAAGGTGCCACTAAAAAAATCTCACAGTTTAATAACTATTTTGGACACTATCGAGTCCATTGCCATCATTATTTCGTCAGAAGCTACGAGGTGTATTTATTCTAGCAGTCTTCAAGTTAATCTAGCAGGAGATAGAATTCAACTGTAGTATATTTTCCACACAAACTGAGCAAAAATGTCATTACTTGCTGCCCTGATGACAAAACTGAGAGCCAGAGTACAACGATTCGACCACAACCAAATGATAAACGATAACAACGAAAATACTCACACCTGAACCCGACAGAGCGAAGCTGTAGGGAATCCAAAAATAACACTTTCTGCAGCCATTATAAAGCAAGATTGGTTGAGAACCTATAAACTTCTCACTCCAGTGACGTACAAAACATGAAAACAAAAGCATTCCTAACAGAATTCAGGGTTCAAACCTCAGTAAAACTGAGTTAAGTTAGCGATACAAAATCAGCCCGAAAACAACAGCAACTGAAACAGATTGGGTGGGCTGTGATCAAAATACCACACTTCAAAGAGACCCAGCTAAGTTAGGCTATTGAAACAACACTAGGCAATAAACGAATACCAACGGGCAAGCACAATAACGCTCAATACAATCAAACCAAAAGCACGCACACCTATAAAGGAGACCGAGCCAGGTCAGCGGGAACTGCAAATCAATTTAGGCAGTTATACAAAATGCACAGCTCTGCCCACTATCATCTCGTATATAATGGATGATTCAGTTGCTATAAAGAACAGCTTACCACATACATGCCCTGGCGAGTCATGTTCACTGAAACTCCGACCATCCATCATGGGTAATACAGCGGAAAACATCATAGCTCGGGTTATAATTAACTCTGTGAAATAATGGCATTCCAACAGTGCATTTGAAACTGAATAGGCTTTACCATTTTATTAATTAAGTTCTAAATGCCCAGTGTCGTTCACAAGCGACGTTTCACGCAATATCGGTTATGAAAGAAACGAAGATTTCACTTGATCCAATGAAATCATAATTCGTGTCGGGAACTAAAATAAATGGCAGTTGTTATTTGCAATACAATTCGTACTATGACGCGTCAAAGTTAGAGAGAAGTAAAATATTTTTTTTTCTGAAACAATAAGCTGGGATCGAAATTTCTGTAGTTGGTATGTATGAGGCACTACGGCATGCATACATTACGTTAGTTTCTTCCCCAAAATTTTGAGGCTTGCTGCACTTGTCAAATCAGCCCTCTAATAATTAGTAAGATGTCTTGCATGTTAGTAACAGAAGTACGTTGGTCGGTTGGAATCGAAGAGGAAAGCTGCATCGGAAATATGTTCGGACATTGACACTATGATTTGCTGGCGTCCCATAAATCTTGTCCCTAATGATCGTCGATTTTCCAGATGCATTGTAACTAGTAGGGTAAGTCAAATAATGCTAATCTAGCATCACGAATGAACAAGCGGGTTGCTCGACCATGATACCCAACTAATACCACAAAAAAAAAATGCTTTTTGTGTTTACCTGGAGAACATTGAAGATTAAAATTTGAAGACTAAGAAGCATTGCAGAAATCCCGTAAAATTATATTGTTTTCGCACAGAACATATTGACAGGCAGCTCACCAAATCGACACGCTGGTACTGCTATAGACTCTCATTAGCTCCAATCCATCCGACGTAGCTTCAATTATTCAAATCGCTAAATTGGCAATCGTTGCCAAGTACAACCGTCTAGTGCGTATGCACTATGGTTGATTGGCATTGCCCTTATTTCTATGTATTCTCACGAGGTAAGCTTCATAAATAAATGAAGTCCGTTCATTCTGCAGAAACCATACATAGTTAATCGTCTACCATCCATAATAAATATCAACTTCCGCATGACTTATACTACTACTTTAACTACAACCTGAGATTCGCCCAAAGTTTGCCGGTAAAGAGTTAAGTGATTCACATAGCAGCCAAATTTCGTTGAATAATAAATAACATAACACGATAATTTAAATAGTGATATTATCAACATCGTGTCAACTACCTAGAAAAATATTTGCATAGCTGTATGTTATGTAACACAGTGTAAACACGAGAAACTTCAGTAATGTTTGCACTTGGTAGTAGTAATTTGATAAGCCCAGCAACTTAGCTTAACTAAATATGTAATACTTGAGCTAATTTTCAATTACTTCAGTAATTGACTTAGCTATACCGCGTGTTCTGCATTCTTTCAAGACAATAAAACTGTATAGGTTCCTTACCATAAAATAAGCATATTTTACTCTATCGATGCATGTCCGAAAATGTCTAATTTAAAAGTTACGTTGAATTAAAGTTAGGAAGTGCGATTCAGTTAACCGGCGGACTACTGCACTGTGCAGCAAAGATAAAGATACACACCGGCCATTTGTTTACATTGAACTTTCCTGTTTTCCTGACAATAAACACAATATAACAGTGAATGTTCATTTACCTTACCACACTAGCCGATTTTAGGGTAGGTACAAACTAGGCCTTTGTTTCCTGTAGCCACTTCATAAACTTTAACTTAACGTAGCTTTTAAATGAGACATTTTCCGACATGCATCGATAGAATAAAATATGCTTATTTTATGGTAAGGAACCTACAACATAGATTTATTTCCTTGAAAGAATTCAGAATTACGCGGTATAAAGCATAATTAATGAATGCCAGACACTTGAGAAAGAGATAACGCAAGTGCATCAGTAGTCTGCATTAAGCCGAATAACACATTCTTTGTTTATTGTACATATGTGTGCATATTTTAATTTTGGCGTGTTCGATTGGGAGCCGAAATTAAGCATTCAAGGCTTGGCTTGTTTGAAATTTCAGATCGAAATTTGGCCTTGTCACTTTGAAGCGTGTTGCAGAGGTTAGAAACAACGCGATTACCTAGAACAGGCTAAGAACTCCATTTTACGGAGAAAGATCGAGCTTATGGAAGTCTCGAAAGTAACCTACTGAGGGTCAGCACTTCAAACTCAATTCAGTAGGTCGAAGCCAGCGTAATTTCTTAAAATTTCGAACAAGTCAAGCCTCAATGGCTAATTTTTATATCACCCACTCGAACATGCTCCTATTAGTCATGTAACTAAATCCTAATAATTCGAACTTCAGATTTTATTTAGACAGAATGAATTCGCCAAGCAAAAAGTATTTCAAGCTAAGGATTGGTAGATTTGAAGCTATAGTTACAAGATTGTTATGTACTTCAAAACAAGTCTGACGTCTTTACGTGTGAATTACATTCTTAAAACATCACTGGTAGCTTATATATAGGCTGCATCGCCAACACGCCATATACAATGACCGTGCAAGACCGCGGCAACAGCGAGACAATATTGAAAAAATTGATAGTGTACAGGGTTGACTAAACTCATAAGTTAACAAAGGATGGCGCGGAGTAAAGTGATCTGAAAATATTTGGATTTAGGCATGCATATAAGCAGATGCAGTAACGCACCGAGCTTACTGTAATACGGTCGACTAGAAAAGTCTACTAGTAAATAAAAATATAAAGACATTGAATAAAAAATGAATGACTATAAAAATCTTATGATATTGTATAAACTGTCTACACTCATATACTTTCATTATTAGCTTATGTAAATAAAAAAATCACCTTAAAATCGGGATACCTACTTTACCAAGATGTGGTTGAGAATGTTTCTTGAATTCACACGATCTCGCTCGGCATGTTATACCTACACATCCCCCATGGTCAATATAACGTTAAGATTATTGAAAAAATTCTCTTCAGAGTGGAAAACCTTTGTCGGGCTGCCAACTTTCCATCCCATATTCTCGTACAGTTCGTAGAAAGAAGCAGAGTAAGAGCGGTAAGTGTCAGTTTGCAACATCCGTGGGAGCCCAGAGCACTAACGTCTTCTGTTGCAATATAATGGCGAGAAGAAGAAAAAAAAAACGAAAAATTAAGATCCAGTGATGCTACGCGTAGCGAGACTATAGAGGCAGCGATTACCAATCCCCTCAATCGTTAGCAGTTACCGGTATCGACATTAAACGCGGAAAATTTTTGGAAAAAATATACACGGAGTACACTGCAAGCAGAGGAAATTTGAGAATAGTAGACACTGGTATGCATATGAATCGCAGGAAGTTTGAGAGAAAAGGTAAACGATGTTTACGATTAGATATACTACAAAAGTCACACTCTTAAAATGCGGAAGAATACACCAATGCCATCAAATAGTGATAGGAAATTTACCTACATAAATTAACAAGTAAATCAATAAGAGAATAAGAACCTTTCCCAGGACAAGCGCAAGGAGAGGTAACTTCAGCAACAGATAGGCTATAGATAAGTAAGCATGTGTCTTCAATTCGTAAACATCGATCAAGATTATCTAACCTGATTAGAATCAACTCATTAGGAACTTTAATCTTGACAGCTCGCTTCGCTTCTATGGATCGACTATTAAGTAAAATCGGTTTGGAATTACTGCGTGCAGCTTGATCAAAATAGCGAATCGAACTCTCAGGATTGAAATTCCAAACTATGCAAAGCTAATCGGATTAGAAGACCTCAATCGAATTGGCCAAATCTAAGGCACCTAATAAGTACTCAATTACAATGATGATGGCAAAGCCTCAAATTTCTTTAAGTATATCCCAAGTTATCCATAAAAGGTTTACTACATTTCTTCGATTAGTCTACGAAGTAAAAAATAGTTTTTTTTTCACCCCTTCACGCCCAGAAATGTGCTCAATAGATTTTTTCCTCAACAAATCTTTCCCTAACCAGAAACTTTGCTCGATAACTTATTCTTTCTCGCCGTATAAACATTATCATCAAAATTTTGAAGGTACGACATCCTTTAAATTTCAACGAATGCATGTAGGTGAGGCATTCACATGATGGTTGCTGCACTTGCAAAATTACAGTGAGCAAGTGTGACACAATAAAACTTTTTTAACCTTACCGAGGGACCAGAAACTTTTCTCGTTAAAACTGATTACGATAGACTGTGAAATTAGAGCAATACTTCTGTAGTTTAGGATTTTACTTATATATGTGTTCAATTCCATGCATTGTACTCAAAAAGTTTTCCAATGTCACCATCAGAAGAGTAATATTATAGAACAGTAATTTACAGCTGGAAAAGAAACCCACTTTTTCTTCAATAAAGGTAACTAAAAAAATAAAAAACTCCGAAAACGAAAGTCAGATCGATGTTGACTATAGATAGGTGAGCCACACTCACCAACTTTCCCGTGCAACAATTCTTAATTTTGCTGCTCTCCATTTTTTTTTAGCATATTTTGCCGCTTCTCCAAAGAGTTCATCGCGATGCACAAGAGTGCCGTCATCTTCCATAATCTCCTCACAAATTATTCAAAACCTCCACATTAAAACTTTGCCGTTAATGAGTCAAGAGACCTACTAAAATGACTTTATGGCGCACATGCTCTCAAAAAACTCTATTAAGGTCCTTTTATTCATTAGAGTGCGTATGACGAAGAAGAAAAGAAGAAAGAGAATAGAATATTTCGGAAGAAAAATCTAGGCGAGCAGTCTCTCTTCCCAAGAAACACCCAAACGATGGAGTATAGAGAAACAAAGTTCAGTACAATATATCCTCTGGAAACAGTCAAAGCTACGGAAAGTATTTCTGTCATAAATCTGCTGAAGATTTGTTGAAAAAATGCTACAGCAATCTACAAATAACAAGAAACTATATATACAGGGTGTCTTTTTGTACGCGGACAAATTTCAACCATGGGTAGAAAAACTCAAAATGAATTAATTTTCGGGAATGATAAAATGACCAAAACTTCTTACTTTTCCAGTTATAATGACTCAAAGAAACTTGAAGCTTCAAGTATTTTACTACGTGCGCGCAATATTAGCGCTAAATTTGATCATTCAGCACGTTTTCCGACTACATTCCTGCTCCTGTGCTTACAAAGAATCGATGGTGATGATTATTATTTTTAGGCGAAACACACGAAGATTATTAACCATAAGTCCCAATGATGATTATTGTAAATGTTCAGAACATCATCGCGAGTAAAATACTTTTCATCTGTGAAAAGAATCAGCTTGGAGAAGTTGGAATCCTTTGTTCGCTGCTGCTACATATGAACCACTGTGAAAATTGTATACAAAGTCCAAAATCTGGTGGCAGCAACCTTACTTTTTTTTCTTAAAAAAAAGGATACGGATGTAAACTCTAACAACGTAGTGTCCGCCATGCAGTAGTGTGATTATGTTTTTCCTAACCATGAAATGCTTGCAGTTTTTATTGTAAAAATAATGTAAACTGCTTTGGTGGGGTCGGAATCGGGCTGAACTATCAAAACTAGTGCTAACATTGGCACGCACGTATAGTATCCTACTTAAAGCTTTAAATTTCTTTAAGTCATTATAACTCCACAACTAAGGAGTTTTGGGTATTTTAACATTCATCAAAATAGATTTATTCTGAGTTTTTTTACCTACGGTTGAAATTTGTCCGCATAAAAAACACCCTGTATACATAAAATCCTATACTGTCATTGAATCGTCGTCTTTTAAATCCACTGAATATGCATCTTAAACTTATGAAAACTGAAATTACTCGATACTATCGTGTAAAATCAAATTCTATGTGATTTATGATTATTCAAAATAATTGGACTCCGACAAATAGTCAAATATATATCTACAAGGGCCTGTACACACGCTAGTCAAAAGAACGAGTTTCGTCAGCTCCGCGTCCGGATGCGTTGATGTGTCCATCTAAATAGCACACACTTGCAAAAAATTTTGAGTTAGAATCTCCCCCCCCCACGAGATTAAAGAGAAGTCCGGAAGTTAACTAACGGCACTTGCTGAGCAAACTGAACTGGCGGCAAACAGTTTTACACCTTTTATGGTAAACTCAAAGCTATGCTTACTGGAGCCTGGCACGATGGCCATCGCCGATTATACGAGGGCGATGGTGTGTAGACCATCGCCATCGGAAAAACTACGATGTTACGATGGAACATCGCGAAAATCCATCGGCGATAGCGATGGTCCGATGGAAATAGTATCAAACAATCGGCGATGGCCATTTTCTCCATCGGCAATGGTGATATGAGGAAGAAATGGTCCGATGAAATGGCTGAACATGCCATCGGCGATGGCATACGATGGGCATCGTCATCGGTTGTGCTTCCAATGCCGATGAAAAAATAAAGCTAAAACTACAGAAAAAAAACAGCCTTACGAGTTTAAACTTTCATTTGTTAGTAACATTAAAACAAAGAGGAGGTTACAATATTTATTTTAATGCACATCCAAGATCTAACAATGTCAATTAATAACCTGGACCTCACATTTCGCACCTTCTATTAGCTAGGAATAGTATTACTGGTTTGAAAATCGCACACAGGCCGAAGTCATAAGAGATGCTGCTTTTATTCGATGTTTGTGGTCTGAGATGCTTGCATTTTTATAATGTGTTAATGCGATGGTCCATCGCCGATTATGACGCCCTACGATGGAAATCGCCGACAGTTGTTTCATCGTAGGTCATCGCCGATGAAAATTGGCGATTTTTGGTTCCGATGCCGATGGAGCGATGGTGTTGTCATCGATTTTGCCATCGTACCATCGTAACATAATCGAAGATGGCGACCTCTGACGTTCAGACGATTAACTGAGGAAACTCGTTCTTTTGACCTACGTGTGTATAGGCCCTAACGGTCATTTATGCGTGGCAAAATAAAGTGAGCGCAAAGATGGATTCACAAAGTCCAATATTTACAATAGGAATTACAAAAGTTCAACAAATCAAAACGTTATGAATTAAGCTCACAACTTAAGTTCGTCCAACAGTGGTAAAAGGAAGGTGTGATAATTATGGCGCAGCTGGACCTAAGAAACACTAAGGGACGGCGAGCTACCACGTCCATCAAAATACGGTAGGGGTATACTTGAAACATTTCTGCTACTGAGCCAATTGGGTCCAACGTAGACGACTTTCACGGCAGAGTATACCTACAATTTTCGTCACAATTTAAATGCACTGAGACCATGGTTGTCACGGAGCCATTTAATTTCATACAGCGAAGGCTGGGACAGGGAAGTTAATCAATCCCATCGTAATTACAGCAGAGAAGTATACTGAGAACATTCTTTCTACCGAACGCCACGGCTGAGACGGTAACGTAATTGATATACAATTTCCATTATAATCTTGCAAACGTACTTCGGGTGTCAGACAACATTTGAGTGCAACTCAACAGCTGAGCCGGTGGGCTACCATTTCTCTCATAATAATGCAGGGTAAATTTCACCCGCAGAGATTGGAGAAGCGTTACGCAAAGGCTGATGACTCGTCGTCACACGATTTGCCTATACCGTCGCCTTGGCATCTCCAGAACGACTCACCAATCAGGTAGAACGGCAACGTTACGTCTTGCACTCACTTGCTTGGAGGTTGTGCATGCATGGTGGGGGTGGTGTTGAAGATGTTACGAAAAATTTACAAACATCGTTTGTTAAAGCAGTACCGGTAGCGCTTGGAGGTTGTGCATGCATGGTTCTGATGATGATGCTAGATGCTATAAAAAGAAACAGGTCGAAAGTTAAGTAGCACAAACATACAACTTAGCGTTGTTTCACGGTTAGGGAAACTAGTGAATAGCAAAGGTGAATATAAGTTTAATAAAAGAATGATAAATAACTAATAACTAGTACGCGGTCACTATCTAACGTTATTTTGCATCAGTATCTGCAGGATGCATAGGGATACAACCGCGTACTCCACATTTAACTTGTCGATATAGTTAGCTTCCTTTATGTTTGCACTTGATGCCATTGCAGTTGCATTAAATGAGCTCTTATCTCATTAATATTACATCGAGTTTGTAGATGTTTTTGAAAGGAAAACGCGTGGAGGCGGTATATATCTAAGTGCCTTTATATGTGTCATACAATGACCTGTAAGCTAGCGTCGGCAAAAAGTATTTTTTGCTCAAATTTGAGCACATAAAAATACTTTAAGAAATGAAGAAGAAAAACCAAAATCTAAGCAAAGGTATTTAAAATGCCACCGCATTGAACTTGGAATTTATGAGATAAAAAAAATGAATATACGCAACAATAGTGACGAGCTGGGTCACTTTTGGATCAAGTTTGAGTGATGTAGGGGATAAAGATAAAAAACGGACGTGTTTTAGACCAGGGAGCTCAAAATAAGTGGAAACGCTAAAGGTTATTCTCCAAAATGTTATCCATAGGCAAGATGTGAGATATTCTCTGCCTTAGATTTACAGAGGCAAGAAAAGTGTTAAATGGCAAATTAATAATGGCTGGGGCAGTAATGTCAGATTCTAAGAGCACGCCGACCACAACGTTAATAATTACAAGTGATATTTAAAGTAAGACGCATCTTGTGCAATCGAATCCAGTGACATGGAAGGCGGAACACATTTAATTGCAGATAATGGCACATGTTGCAGTGGAATCTAATACTAAGAATGACCGTCGTGTACATATATATAATATATAGGTATATATATATATATATACATTTATATTTTTATTTATTTACTTATTTATTTATATGTTCGGTGTCACGCTTTTAACGAAATAGATAGGCAAAAATTAGCTCTGGGCTTCCCGGCTGCATTATCGTCTCTCACGACGATTTGTGTGCGTGTTTGTGTACGCAGATCGTGTGCGCGCGAGCGGCGTTCAAGTTGGTGTGTCGAGCTGCTCGCTGTATCGCTGATTAAGTTAGGTTAGGTAATGTAAGGTAACGTTAGGTTAGGTTTGGTAACATTAGGTAACGTTAGATAACCTTAGGTAACGTTAGATAACCTTAGGTAACGTTAGGTTAGGTCAGGTTAGAAAGATTAGATTGGGTTAGGTAAGGTTAGGTTAGAATGTTAGGTAAGGAGGTTAGGTTAGGCTACGTTAGGTTTGCCTACGTAGTGTTTATTTTAGTGGTGGCGCGCGCAGGAAAGCTTACGTGAACGCAAAATCGTCGTGAGAGACGATAGTGCTTCCCGGCTAAAAGACTGTGCTGATCCTGCCAAACTTCATAGGAAACTGAGAGGTAGAAAATATTTCAGGTTGCTGATGATGGTACTCGAACAGGATACCTGATTCCGGTCTTTCTTTAATAAATTTGAAGTCCACTTGATGCCGATCCATACAGCTTTGAAACAATCACTTCCATCGTGATGTGTACTCTCATCTGAGATCTTCTCCATCCAAACTTCAGCTGCCTTTAGTTTACACTGATCGTCTTAAGAGGGTCTCTTACAAATTTTTGAATTTTTTTTTTTGTAACTAATCGATTTAAGTCGATAAGTTTTTATGCTACACTAAAAACAAAGACAGTTTTGGAATTCATGAGACATTCCCAACAACGCTAAGGAGGGTTTTTCTCAATTTCTTTTTCGTTTTCTATTGACATGAGACTTCAGATGAGTTACCGAAGAATTCATAAAATATGTAAATTTTCTTGACATAGTTAATATAGTAAATATACAATATAATGAAAAACTAAAAGGTAATTGAAAAAATCCCCCCTCAGTGTTGTAGGGAATCTTTCAAGGATTCCAAAACTGTCTTTGTTTTTAGTATAGCATAAAAACTCATCGACGTACGTTGTTTTTCATTCTGAATAATCAAATTTTTCAGGGCGGCAAATTGTATGTTTGTTACATGTTTTTTGGATGAATTTTGTAAAAAAAAGCGCTGTTTGCAGTGGAAATGCACTTGACATGTTTTATCTATAGTACATTTCCACCTACAAATGCCTTACATTCGTCATTCACTAATCAAAATATGAAATAGCTATGTCTTAGATGAATAAATAATGAAAAAGACAATTTTTGACCCCTTCCGGATCACCTTTGCCCCCCATCTTTTTAGGGGGTTCTATTGCTGCTAGCCCCCTGAAAATTTGGGACGTTATAGCCCCATACCTGAGGACACTTTTTGAGCATAAAACAAAAAATTGAAAATTTTGACCAATTTTGACCATTTTTCGTTAAAAGACCCCCTTAATTTAATTGCATAATTATCGAGGCAAATGTAAGATATTCTTCAGCGGTCAGCACGTGCGTAAAAACCACGATGATTTCTTGGCAGCCAATGGTTTTTTTCATTTTAAGTTCTTCTTTCAACAGAACAAGATTTCTGAGTCCGAGCTATATGCCACTCTCGAGTATCTTGGATACAGACCAATAAATTCATTAGAAGCAACATCGACTGCGGGCAAAGAATATTGCTAATCGTTAGTAACAATGAATGCAGTTACTAACGTCCAGCTTCTCTTGCCGTTTCCGTGGAGCCTGATATTCACTGCGGTACTTTACATCAAAATAATATTTTCTTATGGTTTACGATGTACACATTTTGTTGCAAATCAGCTAAGCGTAGAGCTACCAATTTTTTCCGGCACAGTAAACGTAGTAATTATTCATTCTAACTTCTTGGACGCGAAAATTTTGTTTTGCCGAAGTTATCCCACTGTGTATTCTGGATACGCAGCGGAATTTATAATTGCTCTTCGCCTATTCCGTCAGTTGAACGTAATTTTGTGTATATAACTTTACCATTTTTAGGTTTTGGAAGTTACAATCTTAAAAAGAACGTTACTTTACTTGCAAAAAAGTTTTATCCGCAAATTCAGCTTCGTGTAATATTGAAATCATGTAGAACTATATGCTCCTTTTTTAAATTTAAAGACAAACTACCGCTTTCGCTTGCTTCTTCTGTCATTTACAAGTATCAGTGCGGACAGTGTTCTGCCTCCTACATAGGTGAGACGAGGAAGCAAATGAAAGTAAGAATGTCTTAACATCAAGGTATTTC
>LQNS02278180.1:5833442-5860317 GCA_001587735.2 Parhyale hawaiensis | reverse complement strand
GTATGATACGTCCAAAACAGCCTTTACTCCAACAGTTTCGAAAATTCTTGAAGAGCAAAACTCCTGACGATGATTCACGATGAATCGAAAGCTTGATTACCGGGACATTAATACTCCGAAATATATTTTCTGTAAAAAATGTCTTTAATTTCTGCACTTGTAATACTGATAATATTAAAGCTGCGTTTCCCAAGAAGAAAATGAAATTCAGTAATGTTTCAGCGCTTGTAAAGAAGTTTTCTTTTTTTTTCATGTTATGTAAGGAAGCGAAGGAGAGTGCTGGAGACGAATTGAGGTGTACTGCTCAGTTGAAAGCACGTATCTCTTACGCTAATTTGAGTTGGCCGTCGCAGCGTTTTCATCTACAAAGTACATTCAATGAAGAAATGTAATCACAAATTTCTTGTGATGAAGAAGAAGCAAGTCAAAAACGAGAAGATTCCGCACCGGCCTATATTAAGCAAATTTATGTATATATTGTTGCGTGAATTTTTTCACGCACGGGTCCACTAGTTCTCTGTAAAAATCAAAGTCTGCAGTATCGAAAAGCATAAAAATTTAAAAAGTGCAAAAAAAGTGCGGAAAATTTAGTTGCTGCTGAAGAACGGTTGTAACTTATCGACGACAAAAACACAGAAAATTCATGTTCAAACTGAGGGACCTCATACAGACAAAAACATATATTACACTTAAATTGAATGTAAATGTACAACAATTAGTAGTTCCCAAAAGGCTACTATACCGCGTGATACTATTTCGCAAGCGCTATAACACAATAGAAATAAAAGAAAAACGCATTTCAACGACATGAAATCAATTTATACAGTGTTCGCTAAATGTACGGTACCAATATACTGATAAAATATGCGAAGACTACTATTTCCCGAAGCGTTATGATATTCACTCAGCTGGTATGAACTGCTCTCTGTATATTTGGCATATACCTATTATACGAGGCATGACTAAGCGAATGCATGCATATGTATGACATATGGCGCATTAAGAAATTATATGTGAACATCAGCACAAAATTCACACCCAACCTTCGAGCCCTGCCTATTGGGAAGCTGCCGGTCGGTTGTCCTGACCGTGGACCAAATTAAAGGTGTTGCATGACATAAAAAATGCAAGACACCAATAATTTTCTTCAACACAACCATAGAAAACAGAAGCAATAATGGAAGAATTATTACTACACTCCGGAATGAAGTTCAATGATACGAGATGCAGAGTCCGGGACTATAACATTTGGAATCTAATAGAGTTAGCGGTACCCGGTGGTGACAAATCCAATCCCACGAAATGGAATTGGCGTTCGGAAAAGGTCTAATGACACGATGCGAGATTATTACGGTTTCTGAAGTGCGTTGTCCAGCGACACCCCATTGCAATATAATGGGCAATTAATGTTGACCAACACATTCTGTGCCGTCAACAAAAAAAAAAAAAAAAAAGAAAAAAGGGACGCCTGAAGAAAAGTTCTGAAAAGTTGTTGCTCATCCGGACGTTTTGGGTACGGATTGGAATAGGATGATTTCATCAACGGCTTCTAACAAGAGACGGGCATGAGTGGGAGACGTGAACGAAAAATAGTTCTTTGATTAGTTAGTTTTTTCGACAATATTTACCAACAGTAGCCATGTGAAATCCAATCATTTGAATATGACATTCCAAAGAAAAACTATAACACTGCACCCACTATGAGGATAATTTCAACAAATGTAGTTCTCTTTGTGATCAACGCAAGTGATTTTTTCACGTTACCGTGTTTCTGTTATGCTGAAGCAGCTTCAACTTCGCAGTGAGAAAAGTTTTTATAAAGTCGTCTACAATACTTTACTTTCACGTTCACCCTCAATAGAGTTCATAAAGTCGCCTTAAGTTATCTAATGAGTTTCTCTGTCATTGTTTTTCGGTCCCTCCACTCTCCCATTTATTAGAGGGTTGACATCACAGGAAACTTGTAATAAAGCGTTTTTTTATAGCAAATATATGCAGTTGAACGTCCATAATTATTAAATCAGCTAGGTGTTTTTTTCCTATGATTTTCTAAAAAGAACACAAAGTATTAATTGCGTCCAAGGACTGAATAAATTGTCCAGAGTAATTTTTAACGTAACTTATGACATGATCGTTAGTTGAGCTCTTAAACAAAACAGCTGATACTACTCACACCCTTCATAAATGTATTAAGCCTTTCGCTGGGGGCAGGTGTGAGATGTATTATAGGCATATAGTAAAGGTCGTTAATTAATTAATGACTGAGGTGATCAATATCACGGAGCGAAAGGATTAATTGTGGTTTGAACGAGTGGTAATGCATTCAAGCTATTCATGCCCAATTGCACATGCATGATTCGGTAGGCAACAGTTACCGCAATAGGAACACTCTGGTTGTGCCGCGGTATACCTAAGATTGCTTTCAATCCATGTTTTGCGAACATAAATTATAGTTTATTTTGAACAGCTCAATATTAATAACTTATGTATCATAAAGTTGGCCTCATGTATTTGAAGTCCTAATTTTCTTATCTATACTTAGTTTAGCTGTACCACCTCTTTAAACCAGCATCAAATTATCGAAGCTCTCTGTTTATCTTATTTTAACTGATCACTATTCACACCATTTATCAAATCGGCTTGATACAAAATTTTCAAGTACTTCCGTCAATAATTATTTTTTATCTCTCCTAATATACTCGTAATTTATTAACTATGCAAAAATTCTCACGTAGCTTATCTATTTTGCAGTTTACCTTTTTATTATTAAGTGAAGTGGTAACCATCTTAGTGCACCCACTGACCGCCTTACAAATTTGTATCCATCACCGTTCATGTATTTATCTACATGCAAATTGGTAACCGTCCATCTCATCATGATATACACATATGAAACAATAGCCACCCACTTAAACCCACTCATTTAGGTATTGATCGATATAGGTACACGAACATGCACTCAATGATTTACGCGTAACTATAAAACCTCCCAGATGCATCCGTTGACGTTACGCATACGCATCAGTAATCACTAATAATTGATTCAAGTACAGAAATTGGTGCCACTCACATATAGCCATTGATCTAGGCACACAATTCGTAAACCCCCCACCTGCACTCATTGATCTACGCACACAATTCGTAAGCCCCCCACCTGCACTCATTGGTCTACGTATACACACAAGTCGGCAAATCCGCCTACATCATCCATCCATGTACAAATCGGTATTCACAAATATGTACCCAATGATTTACTGACAAGATTCAACACAAAGCACTAACGGGCACTGCGTCAGCGCCCTGTGGTTGACACGAGCGAGTCGCGCAGGTGCAATGCGACTCACCGCAATTTGCCGTAGCAATTCGTCGTCGTATGGCGAACATCTTGGCTGTTAATTGCGATCTCATAAATTGTGTGAGAGTCGTGTTGACTGACTCGCTTGGTTAAACACGGGCCTTGATAGGGCCTTTAATCGCCATTACGAACACTTCGGAAGATTCTAATGGAACTCTTGCCCGAGTGCTAAGGCACCTGATATTGTGCAGGCCGGGATAGAGGTATTACGTGAGTAGAAATTGATATTGCTTCGTTTGTTGTGCCAAGTGCATGTGGATAAAACAATATTACTATACATCTTACGATGCATGGGAGATAATAATTAGTGATATCTTGACAATGAATGAACCCCGTGAACACTGGCAAAAATTCTTATTACTGCGTAAATCGTACGGTACCAATGGGGATTACCATTATTACGGATCATATCCCAAAAGCGTATGAAGCACTGAGGAGTGGACAGGAATTCATATTATTGAGCACAATATTCAATGAAGATTGGGAGCACAATTATTGATAACGTTCTAAGAAAATGTGACCAACGCGGACGTCTATCGCAATGAATAATAATACTCCGCACATAGCACTATGCAGATAAGGATAATCAAAGATAATGTCCAAAGCATATCATGAACAACGAGGGTGGGTGTGACGCCACCGATTCTGTTTCTAGCTACCATTTTTTTGTATAAAAACAGAACAGATATTGAAGCAAATATTGCAATATGTAGACGGGGACCTAAAATTTGTATCACTGACCACATGCAAAGACCTACATATCATGTGGCCAGACAATTATTTATGACGTACAGACACCAAGAGGGATGACGAGGAGAAAAATATCTCAGCCGCTGAAAGACTTAGAAAAAATACCTCGACATAAATTGAACTTGCTTTGAACATTAAATTATTGAGGGACCCAGTTGATATTTTATCACTGAAATTCAGGATGGTTCTAATAACAAAACTTTTTATTTCGATAACTGCTAGAACGTTTTCGGCAGGTAGTCAATAGATGGATATGAAAGAAATCGTTAGAAAGGAAAAGGACGATGGTTCTAATTACCCAGTTTCTTTCATATAACTATGGTAGAAAGACCTCGATTTGCGATTGCTATACAACAGGCATTATAATAAGAAAGGGTTAGCAACGTAAACAAAAGCTGTTTTAACATCAACTATACAGCTTTTCCCTTTAGCTGCAATCGAACGTTCTCTCCGTGTCTCCCATAAATTGCAATGGGGAGAAATTGGGTTTCTAAGTAGCCGATAGTTTACTGCAACTATTTCAAAAGTCCTCTGAATGTATCCCAAAATCGACAGCAGAAGGAATAAGAAATCGTTAGCAGGATAAAGCAAAAGAAAATAGGGAAAAGAACAGCGACAGATCCGTCTCGCACGACTGCGACAAATCTCCAAACGACAACAAGGCTGCGTATGACAGTAAAAATAATGCGCGCCCAAGGAACAAAGACTTCAGTTCAGGATCAAGCGGCCGTTTTGTGAGAAAGCAAAGAAATTGAGTCGACGCCTATAATTCATCGATAACAATCGTATGGACGAGTGGCTACGACAAAAATAAATGTGCCGTATTTTGATTAGGGAAGGGAACGTAAATCTGACTTTAGCTATTGGGAGCCTCAAGCGAGCGCAACCTACGGGAAAATAAGAGCGATTCCTTGTGGGATTTGAACGTGTTTGGGCAAGCCAGCAGCGAAGCCCAGCATGGGATGTGGTGTGAACGGAAAAAAAGAGGGAGCTAAATCCAAAGGAATAAAGTCAGGATACACGTAATGGTTTGGCAAGCAAGAGACTAGGGAATGTGACATGAAGTGCGATGATCATCATTATCCGCACGATATCCAAGGTATGACGACGGTTCTGGAAACAAGAAAGACTCTTGATATGGGACAGACTGAGCAAGCATAATAACATATTGACAGGACTAATTGTAGGTCACTGAAATGGAATGGAAACAGCAGAAATGTTCAATCCCATTACTGTATGAGGCCATTCGATAATTTCAAACAGAGAACCAAACATGCAGTATAGTTAACTTTTTAGGAAATATACATATAAAAGTGAAAACAAAACTTGACACTGTATGATAGTAAGAATAATGGAACTATTGAAAGCATTACTAAAAATGGAAAAAATTTCTAACAACAATGTCATCACATAATGCTTCACATTACCATACTGGTTGGCACAAGCTGGGAGACATGGATATATTGGTCAATTTGATACTTTAGGCAAAATCTTAGTTTGCTCGGAATACGTTGGAAAGATACACACAGGCATGGCATACTCAGTATATAGTTCAGGAGAAAAGAACCAGGCTTAGGCAAAGTCTCCTGAGGAAATATAGAAGAACTTGAAATAAACATCAAACTTCATAGCTACTATATATATATATCCTGGAGTTTTCATTGCGCACATTAATTTATTTGGCCTCTAAAAAGCCTTTCTTCCGGGAATATATTAGTTTAACTGGAACATTCTGGGGAAAATAGCAGCGGATTCAATACTTGCAAAGTATTATATTAGTATTCCAGCATAGTTCAAGGAAAACTATTCAAAATAACTGAATTTTTGAGGCAATATAGTCAGCTGCGTAGAGTAATACAGCCGCTATCGGCAAGGACAGAGGAGGGCCTACGTACGCATCTAGCCGCGGATTTAGATATCTGGAATCGACACCCAGGGTGTTTTCTCACACCGAAAGCTACATGATCTATGGAAGGGAAACTCGAGGGGGGACGCAACTATATAGAAAGGGAGAGAATAGTGGAAGGGCAATGGCTGCGTACTCGATAAAAATGTTCTGCATGCGGCGACATCGCGCGTCGGAAATGTTTGGCGACCCAGAAAAGAGAACTTATGAAATATACAATAAAGAGAGCAGTCTTGCCGATTTTCATCACACAAACCTCGATACATGCAGCTCCTCTACCCCTTGTTTATACGGTTTTATTATTTGGGTTTGAATTTTTATTTAGCTGAAAGAGAACATGTATTGACTACTTGGCAGTAAAAATTTTGAACCTAATTAATAAAATTGCATACAACAGTGGAGAGGGAGCTACCTATATCGAGGGTTACCGTAAATAAGCTATATATAATAGCATAATTTTTGACACCGTTTGTTATAAATACAAGCAACACGCCTTAAAATCGATGCATATAGAACTTCAAAGATTATGGATACAGACTATGAAAAGCAACTACGATCCAATGAAACTACTCTTTTTCTCTCCTTCAAAACATGGACAATGGAAATGCTCGCCATATTTGGCTGGAACAAAACCGTCAATCCAACTGACATGCAGATGACCTTGCTATCATCTATTATTATTATTACAGACACTTTTCCTCGGCTTCTCTAGATTGACATTAGAATATTAAACATCCAATATACATCTACAACTTACGGAAAAGTGTAAATCGAGTCTCACACTTTTTCGCGTATTACTCAGAATTTTTCTCAGCTACATCTAATACTCTGTTTTTTTCTCACCATCGATGCGTAGATATTAGAAACCTAATTCCCCTCCCGTCCTATATCCGCAGTTTTCAGAAAATGGACTGACTGGAAGACGGTCGAGCAACGAGGCCAATCGATAAAACAAACAACGAGACACAGTCGTGTTTTCAGAGGCCAGTGAATTCGGTCATGTCATCGGGCGATCGCACCTGACATTTCCTTACAGCGGGCCTGTACGGACGGGACAACTGTACAATCAAGACTTATCAGACGATTGCAGAGCATATCGGGGCAAGTGTGACACTGTCAGAGTTCAAAAAAATGCTTTAAAACGCTTTTAAATAACGAGAGTTCCCATAACTTTAACAGGTAAAAGAAAAAATGCTCTGATACAGTGCAGGGAAGGACTTTAAAGCAAGTACATTAGCATTGACAATAATTATTCAAGCTGATAGTTAGCAGAATACTTATCATTGATGATTTGTTGAGGTATTGTTTAGAACTAGACTGTGATGAAAAATACTTAGAACACGGGGCAAATATTAAATTAGAGTTTCACTATCAGTTTTCATTTACACCGCGGATGTCAGAAAGTTCCCTGAATATTAAAAAAATTACTAGTAGCAGAAACAATTCGTTTCTTTCACATCGTGCATGCTGCTACGGCCAAAAGAAAAAACTTTTCAGATGCATCGTGTGAAGACTTGCATATACGGGTATTACATTAACTTTCAGAACGTTTCACATTTGACAAACACTTTTTGTACATGTGGTGTGACAATACACTCAATACACCTGAGTGTCAGCACGGATTCCATAGTTTTTCATATTTCAAATGAGCAATTAAGGCACATGCTGCACACCATGGAAGTGAATGATGGCGAACACTTTCTGCTCCCACGTAGATATTTTCAGCAGATTTTAGTCAATTTAGGAAAATTTGATAGTTGATTAATGTTTAAAAGGATTATTGAGAATATCTTTTCGGTCTCCAATCTTGATAATTGATAACTAAACTCAAAAAGTACGAAGATATTCACCATCATCTTCAAAACAGATATTAGGTCGGCAATGTAGCAATGCGTAAGCACGTTCATGCTCTCTGCCATCATTTTCATGGTACACTTCGGGAACCATTATTGCACAACGTGCAGTATGATAAAAGGTGAAAATACTGTGAGCAGAACAACAATTTTGGCGTTCCTATAGTTTTTGATATTTTTTGGCAGAAACGGAGAAATACGCCAGGACCACAATGCTGAATTCGATTCGTGCATTTTTAAATAAAATCTTTCTTCTCAACGCGCAAAACACTCAAGCAGGTCCGGGCTAGCTGGTAACATTAGTTTAATTCACGTTAGGATTCAAACAAATGCTATGACTATACAATTAGCGAAGAGACACTGGCATAGGCGTGCGTGGATTTTACATGTCCGTTTCTAGAATTTTGCGAACAAAATTAATGTCATATAGTACATGCAGCTGGACAATACGCATGCAGGTGCGTGCATAGAGTTTACATTACCGTGGTCTTACATGGAGCATGACAAAGCAAGCATGTGCATGCATAAATTTTACATTACCCTTTTTGATATTTCTTGAACAAAGGTCTTCCATGGAGCTTGACAAAGCAAGCATGTGTCGTGAAGCGTCGATCGGAGAACACGACGGCTGAAGCACCACCGGGAGTCGCAATTGCGGCGTCTCCACGGGAGCTCCAGATTCGTTACCATCCCGCAGAGCCACCAGATCCTATTTGTCTTATCCGTAGCATGGGTGAAGCTCTTACTATTCATTGGATAGTTAGGCGATAGTGCTTCAATTTGGGCAATCATATGAGGGATATTTGAAGCGATCGCTTCCACTAAACGATGTCCATAACAAGCTGCGGGTCTGGAGCATGATCGAGGTAAACCGTGTTCAGGTATTTATTGCAAGTTAAGATGGAAGTCTATGTACAACCAGAATACGAAATTACAGGTACAGAACTAGTCGGAAAATGCGCAGCACGCGAAAATGAAAACTCCTTAGTTACGAATATGCAGTTTAATACATTTTTAGGGACTGCAGGGCGACAGACAAAGATCGCAATCATCAGTCTTAATCGGAGCCTGACTCTTTTCTACGACCATGAATTAAGTGTAAAATTTCCTCCTTACAATTACGATAAAAAGAGACAAATTCCGGGGCCCTAAAGCCATACGAGCCTGTGGTACAACACAGGAATAGTTCGGCGCGATATAGGCAGTGTGCTACTAGCTGAAGCGCTAGTAAAACTCTACTACTACATGGATTAATTGTAGAAACATTAAGATGTACACTCGCAATATTTTTCAATTGGACTACTTTGGAATGCAGAGACAGTATCTGTGACTTCTCACACTCGTCTGCAAATCTGGACAGTATGTATCTACAATAACGAACCTAATTGCAGAGTGATCCGTGATCCACCTGGAGTGACTATTACACTGCCAAAGTAGATAAAACACTCAGCAGTGGCTTACTTTGGCTGTAGTAGTATCCGAAGTTTGGATTTCGTTGGGTAGTCCATTAACGCTGTCTACTTTTCAATTCCTAAAACTATTCCCTGCATCCTCAACGTTAACAAAAATTTGAAAGAGTTGTTCTGTATCCTCAATGATAACAATCGAAAGGGTTGCTCTGTATCCTCGATGATAACAATTTATAGAGCTTCTCATAATTATGGTTATTGCAAATCGGTCAACGATCAAAATTTCTACCGTTACTATACTGTATTTACGATGTTTAGAGCATCCTGCAACAGATGGAGCCGCCTAAATTTACGTCCGAAACTTGAGCTACGTCCGTACCATCCATCCCTAATGATACGTAATACATGTAGATTCTCATACTTAAATTTTCAGTCCCAGCCGCAACCACATGTAGCACTGTCTCTATCACAAAGGTCATATCTACCACAGACCCGTACGCACGTAGCATGTATTTGCAAGATAAAGACTCAACATGCAACTCCCATCTCTCAACAGCCACAATTAACATTGCATTTTCTGTCGACGCAGCAGCTAGATTTGAATTGATTTCTGCGTCCGAATTTCAAATTACATCACTCAATTTGTAAACGATAAAAAGAAGACGAAGAAAAAAAAAACAGCGGATATAATCAGCGCGCAGTTGGCTTCATAATTACCGAGGACAAAGAGGTAAACACGCAAATCAAATTTGATTGCCGGTGTAAATTGGGCCGACTCGGAAAAATATCCGTGATCCAAACAAATTCATCACGAGTGACGAGAGAAAATGGTTTTAAAAAATGAAATTATGATAACCGTTTATGAATGTGTGAATTCACGAGGTTCTTCAGAATTAAAATCATATAAATAGACAAAATACTGGGTGATCACGATTATATAATAAGTAATTGGCTAAAAAACGTACTCTAAGCTCTAGAAAATGCTGTCGCCGTGCTGTATGAGCATGCTTAAGCGTGCATCGGACCTACCGCACAGCAAAACTTGCTGAACTGGCACGCGTTCTACTTTCTGGTATATTACCCGCTTGCACGTCAAAGAGCAAGGCGTGTTCCACGTACCTACTTACGCGTGCAAACGTCGGAGAAAATGTGTAGTTGTGTTGAAGTCAGTGAGGACTGGTGATTTTTCGGGTTGACTTTCAAGTGATATATTGTTTGCGCACATACTGCACACATCTTACATAATTATATACTAGCTGTACCTGTGAAATTTTCACAGTCTACCGGGCCTTTAATTTTTATACATACTGTGTGTCCCCTTTATGGAGCTTTCCAAAGGTGCAAACCAATCTCATTCTGTTCAACCANTGATGCAATCGGCAAACTTTTGCGTCACGAATTGCATGACATGGTGCAATATCCATTTTCAATGCCCATTATTCATTGTGCTCCCTTTATGAAAATAAAGGGAAAATATCTTTAACGCAATTATAAAACGACCTTGCCTAGTGGCCGAAAGATTACTGACGCTCGCCGTATCATAGATACCCAGCATCCCGATGTCATCGAATCTATAATTTCCTTCCGTCTATTTGTGATGAAAAGCGTGACACACATCGCAGGTAGGTAGGTAGGTAGGTAGGTAGGTAGGTAGGTAGGTAGGTAGGTAGGTAGGTATGTAGGTAGGTAGGTAGGAACAAGCGTATTAATATATAGATATTGGTATGGATGTCATGGGCAAGGAGCTGAATCTGTTTTTCAAACTGCTTGGTGCGTACGTGCATCCGGAGATGCGTGAGCACTCACTGCCCATAGCATGCAACCGATATGAGGATCTAGAGCACGCCCATGTGTGCAATTAGTGCACGTGCGTGCTGGTTTTGGCATAAGTTTTTGGCACGTATTCACGTGCATTTCCAGCACGTCTGCTTCCTTTCAGTGATATAGGTTGGTCCTTCTCTCAGTCTCGATGTTAAGGATGTGATAAGAGAAAATTAACTTACTGAATAACAGAATGAAGTGACAGGAAATTAATACTGCTAATATTGTTTCTGGAATATACTCAATCTATTGCATTTCCTGAATCCCGCACCACTTACAAAAGTAGTTCACTACTATTTATCTTTTTTTTTTTTGGCGTGGTATACAAGAGGTCAATCTTGAATGATATTTTCTTTCTGACGTACATTGTCCAGCTCGCTGATGTTTTCCTTGGCTGAATTTCATCTTGGCAGTTGCAAAGTCACGCTGAGTAGAGGCCAAAAACTATCAGCTTATTTGCAGCCATACTGTGACCTTGATGGTTCAACCGTCCGCTGGTATCCAGGATACAGTAAGCATTTCAGGTGAATTCTTTTGATGGAATTATATTTTTTTTAACGCTGCTTAACTTCCAAAGATTTTAAAACTGATATTGGCATTTTTACTAGCAAGAGGGAAATTTTGCTATCGGAACTTTATGACTGCACTTTTACTAGCAAGAGGGAAATTTTGCTATCGGAACTTTATGACAGCACTTTTACTAGCAAGAAGGAAATTTTGCTATCGGAACTTTATGACTGAAGAACTTTCATAGCTTAAATGGAAGATCAAGCTTCTCTACAGAGCAATAAAATAAATGAAAATAAGTCATTGCTTTTTGCCCGCTGTTCAGCAATGCTCAAACTTATAGTTTCGATTTGGTATCATGGATACAGCAGAATATCATATAGGCACAATGGTTTTTGCTCAGCGAAAGTTGCTTCTTCGACGATTGCATCAAAATTGAAAAAATAGCTGATGCAACGAAATTATCTGTTCGAAGAAACTAAGAATCAAGATGCATGAGACTGCTAATGCAAGCTTCACACATCGTCAGTGTTTTGATTTCAACTTCGGTCATACAAGAAGTGCTTTCAGATATAAGGTCGCCCTATAACTTGCCATCGATTCTATGTATGGAGAAGTTAATACTTATGCAAATCAGACTCTTCATTGCTGGAATTTCAAATGTCGCTGTTTAAGATACGTTTGCAATCAAACGCAACCTGGTCTATTTTCTACCAGTTATAGAAAAAAAACATGACAGGATGACCACAGTCTCCAACCTGGCCTAACTTTCGCCCAGCTGTTTTCTTAAGGCGAGACAGAAAATGGACAGATAAACTAACAAAGAAATAGACAAACGGATTGCCCTCAGGGGTATATTTTGGCGGGTCTTTTCCCTGCCACAATGTAGCCAAATGGGCATCACGAACCCAAAGGCTGTCCCGAGTGCCTTCTCTGCAGGGGATGTAGCAGCTGGCAGCAGTCCCTGCTGAGAACGTTAGTGTGTTAGGTTAGGTAGGCTCTCTATAGCCTATTTCCCTTATTTCTTTCTCTGTTCCGCGGGGTGAGCTATCGATCGCGATAGCCGACCTAGTGTGCGGGACACCTCTACTCTCTCGTCTCTTTTTTGTTCATTGCGCCTTTTCTCCGCCACTATAGTGTGCACTCGGCCAACTGTGACTTTCCGGTTGTAATGCCGAGATAAAACATTCATATACTGGTGCGACATACAGAATACAGATAAAACAGCCTAAATAATAGTAAAATTGTATCCTTTAGAGAGCTAAAATAGTTCGTAAATGCTTTGATAGATATTTTTGTGCAACTATAATGCTTGTAGGACATGTAGGACACTGGAAGCCCAAATGAAATGATGGAGAAACAATGTAAAAGAGCTGCGAATTACCGCACTTGAACATTATGACGTCACACGATTCATTACCCGTGATCAAAGATTATGAGACTAACAGGTTAACCCAGGGGGCGGAGCCAAGCTGTACTGCATCACAGGTAGTGAGGCGTGTGACGTCATAATGTTCAAGTGCGGTAATTCGCAGCTCTTTTACATTGTTTCTTCATCATTTCATTTGGGCTTCTAGTGTCCTACATGTCCTACAAACATTATAGTTGCACAAAAATATCTATTAAAGCATCTACGAACTATTTTAACTCTCTGAAGGATAAAATTTTATTAATATTTAGAATGTTTTTTTTCTGAAAGAGGCACGCACCCGGTCAGAGAGTTTCGGTAAAATGTTAGCCTAAGCTGTGCCGTCGCGTATTCATCGTTAACACATCCACCTCTCCTAATCCTAAAAACTACAGCACCATTGGAAAAAATACGGATTAAGCATTCGCCAGTATCAACGACATCATTCCGTGAGATAGTTTAGGTATTTTGAATACGGTTAGGTAGTTTTTCCGCAAGTTAACTAACGCGACTCGGACGCCACCCTACTGTACTGCTGCTGTAACGCGCGCAGCTGATGTTTTTTTTCTGATTATACTGAGCAATTGTATGACTTCTGCGTATTCTATATGGACTTTTGCTCTAATATTACTTCGCCGGAAGGAAAGTAATTTTTTTTGTCCTTTAACCCTACAAAAGGAGACCTGAGGTGTATTGCACATCACCCTGCAGGAAATTTGCATTTTTATTGCTTTCAAATTTCAGTTGAGTTGCTGGAAACATGTGGCTTTTCATAAAATAGCATTTTTCATGTTTTGTGTAAGAACTTCAGCGAAAATACCGTGCATAAGGGAAAATACCATAGATTCTATGATAAATGGTCCCTATAGATAGAGACCTGCGCTATAGTGCACCGCAGTCTGCATTCGTACGGCCGGCAGCCCCGTACGTTTCAACTTTTGTTTATTCTGTGTATCTGCATGCAACTTCATCCCAGGGTTATAATTACTGATGGACAATGAAGATTAATACACAGTATTTATAACAAATATAACCACCTTAGTTAAATGAGGCTACTTCAGTGCAGTCGCAGTCAATTGTATACTGTATCATTGTATGAATATTGTTGTGTACACTCGTAGTACATTAACTGATTGTTCTGCGTACGTAGATGGTACAGTCCCTGTAATACAGCAGGCGCCCCACGGTTCCCGAATACATGCACACTCCCTGCATTGGTGAGCAAACTGCCACGGTTATCGTGCAAAATGTATATGGCTGTATGCTTTTTACCGTTCTCTTAGAAATATTCATTTTATGGTGTCTTATTATAAATTAACGTTGAATTGGTGATTCTAATTATGTCTCAACTCATGTATGAATGTCTGAAGAGTAGGCCTGTTAATTTTTTATTCGAAATACCTATAAATACATAATCTATTAGCAAACTAGAGCACTCTGAGAGCGCATACCTCCGCCAAGTGAGCCAACGGTAGCAAAAATTCAAATTGGCTCTGAAACCATAATTTTCTTTGCATAAACTCCAAAATCTAATCATTTGTGCTTTTTTATATTAACAACAGCTTGTTCAATTTTTTTGAAGATCCGTTCATCACTTTTTGAGTTATACTGTTAACAAACGTTATAACAAATATGAGTCAAGCATACAAACGAACCAACCGATCTATACCAAAATTTGATCATTTATGTCTTTTATCATTACTAACAACTCCTATAAATTTCATAAAGATCCATTCATTATTTTTTGAGCTATTGTGGTAACAAGCATAAAATCAAAAACAGGGACAAACGAACGAACAGACGGATCATTACAAAAATTTGGTAATCTTCTCTTTGTTATATAACCAACAACTCATGTTAATTTCATCAAATCCATTCCTAACTTTTTGAGTTATGGCATCGAGAAAAATGACGCAGACAAACAAACAAACGGATGGACATATCTTCACCAAAAGTTATTCATCTGTTTCTCCTAACATACCTAATGATCCCTGTAAATTTCATCCAATTCGGTTCATAACTTTTTGAGTTATCCTGGAGACAGACAAAGAGGCAGACAGACAAACACAACGAAAACATAACCTCCTTGGCGGAGGTAATCATTAGGCTGCGGTACATTGCAACTCATCGCTAGGGGTCTCCCTGTGTTTGGTTGTTGTTTTTCTTACCAATCTTGTTAAAAAATTTTCTATCGCGGGGTTCAATCGCTCGCATCTGAGCAAATTTTTGTTGCAGCGGTTTGCATTGATAGAGGATAGCAGATCACTGGTAGAAGACGAAAATGAATCGAAAACATTGCCGTTTTCAATCATATAAATTGGCTCTAAAAGTGTTTCTGACACATACGAGTATTTGCCGGTTGAATTCACTGCTCTTATACAAGCCGTTTAACCAACGTTCTTTCAAAATTTTATCCTTCAGAGAGCTAAAAAAATTCTTAGATACCTTGAGACATGCTTTTGTGCAGCTATAATGATTATAATACATGTAGGACACTCTGGAGGCCCAAATGAACTTATGAAGAAACAATACAAAACTGCTACTGAAATATAAGCTAAGTTTTTATGACGTCATCGCTTCGTACGTCCGCCGTTAACCTGATCCCATTAATCATCCTTGGTGACCACAGCATAGCCAGCGCATATGTTTTAATACGGTCAAGTACAATAATTTTTTAAACTCTAATTAAAGAATCAAATAACAACCACCGTATGTTCTATGGTTATGGCCAGTATCAGTAGAGGAACGGGCAAAAAAAAAATAATAATAATTACTGACTTCAAGTATCTTAAAGAACTCCTGTCTTTAATTATGTATAATTTATCTAGCTTTAAATGATGCCCGTCCGAGCTACGAATGATGCCGGCATTCTCATAGCCGTCGCTGGCGCAATGCTCCTCATGCCGATGCATCACTCGGAATAATAGACGAGGAATCTCTTCAATGCAAAGTAGAAGACAAAAAATAGCTAAAATCCGGTAACAGCTTTAGATGAGCCGATCTCGAATCGCTTTTAAGATCCTTCACGAACCATCAAGCCAATTATTAATAGGTGAGGAATGTGTTCAGTGAGAGGTAGCGCAACAAGGATATTAATATTCGATTTTAACTTCTTACGAAACATAAGAGCACTAAACATTTAAGATATTTATTAAAAACTGTTGGAAACGGATGTCGATTAATCAAGCTGAAAATAACGGATTATCATTACAGTCGGGGCATACCTAACAAAATTTGCATTTAATGTTTAAAATTAGACCTAAACCGAAAATAAAAGTACTACGAGTACTTTAGCATAAAACAAAGATTTTCCAAATGGAAGTCGTCAACAAATTTGGCTAATGCGTGTCAAAGAAAACTCTTCAAAGAGTATGACGGCGAGAAAATAGGAATTCAAAAATTCATAATGGCGTACACAGCGCACGTCTAAGGAGGACAAAGAAGTAGCTAATTTCAAAGTCAGTTTATCGCAAAGTCATTTGTTTCTAAAGTAAAGTGTCATTTACGCATGGAACTTTATAGAATTTTACGCACATTTCAAAGCCCGTCCTTAATCAAATGTCAAAATGTTGTCTGAAGTATACCAGAAATGTCGCCTGTGACAAGGTGTTATTTGTTCCTACTGAAATATTTCATATAGCAGACTTCTGAGCTGAAATTGAAAAATATTGATGTGTCTGCTCTTAATTATTTATTTAAATATGAAAAAGGTGTATATTTTGGAACAATTGTCTTAGATTCAATTTTTTTTTTGCTTACGGTTCATGTTATAGCAAGACCACACATGGGCTGATTATACCAAAAAGAAAGTGGTAAATAAGGACAGTATCTGAAATTTGCAACCCTAGCCATATACATTTTGCACCATAAGATAACCATGGCAGTTTGCTCACCAATGCAGGCAGTGTGCATGTGTTCGGGAACCGTGGGGTGCCAAGTTGGCGTACTGTCTATGTACGCAGAACAATCAATATACTACGAGTGTACACAACAATATTCATACAATGATACAGTATACAAGAGACTGCGCAGGTCTCCCTCTGTGGGGAAAATTTATCATAAAATCTATGGTATTTTCACTTATGAGTGGTATTTTCACTCAAATTTTTACACAAAACATGAAAAATGCAATTTTATGAAAAGTCACAAGTTTTCAGCAACTCAACTGAAATTTGAAAGCAATAAAAATGCAAATGCATGACCAGCGCCGAACTTACAACACATGAAATTCACAGCACGGCATGACCAGCACGGCTGACTATACCAGTTCTTAAGTGGTAAACAAGTAAGTAGGTACAATACATCTAAAATTAACAGCACAGTATGATCAATTCAGTTTATAATACTACTGTAAAATAATAAATAAATGAGATAGCCCTGAAATTCACACCACTGCATGTACACGGGAAAGCTACATTGAGGAAAACATTTAGCTAATACTTAAGATGTATAAATACCGAACTAAATACGTTACAGACGAAATAGTGAAAATTATATCACTGTATGACAATAGGCGGGTGCCGCCGCAAGCACGATAGGACTACCCATAAGAGAACTTAGAGAATAAATTTGCACCACTGAAGAACATTGCTATCGGCCAACAAGTAAAAAAGCAATTATGATACTCCTTAAAACTAACAAAATTAAAATATCATCACATGTAGGTTGCACACAAACTATAGTGTTAAACTCCAATGTAATTGGCGCAAAAATCAATAACCTCGGAACTGAGACGGTCAAGACTACCCTAAGACGATGGCGGCCGCGGCGGTGCTCCATATAAAAATAAAAGGGTAGTGGCGTTCCACAGGACCGTTTAAGGAGGGCCACTTCATACGAGTCCAAATACCTGGGATGCTATGGTGCGCTCGAAGCAATGTAGGACTGTCTTAAATGATTTCAGGGTTTGCATTCCCGAGCGGGCATGAAGCCTTTTACGCATTCGTAAGTGGATGAGTGCGAAGTTTTTTTTGCCTTCTATCTTATTCATGCCGAGACAAAGAGGTTTAATAACCGGCATGGCAGTAAACCAACGGAGTCTCCCTGTATACCTCCCTGCTGCTCCAATAAGTGGTTCGCTGCTCTACCGACTGGGTTCTGGCCGTAGTCGCTCATGCTATTGCAGAGCAGATATTACTTCAAGCTATGGAATCACTGCACGCACGTATGAGCGGTGCACGTGGGGAAAATATATGCAGTCATACGCCGGGGAAAATTAACTCAAGGCACCTTCCTGTGGGCTTGGATAAAGCAACACACGCACTTATAAGTAAAGAAAAATCCATTCAAGCATTTACATGCTCGGAAGATTAATTGAGACACAAAGGTGGTGAAGAAAATCAAGGATATAAGAATGATCGGGAAAATAACTGCTGCAGATGCACGTTCCGTCAAAACTAATCTAAGAACATAGTATGTTCCAGAAAAATGAGCAAACGCACATACAAGATCGTAAAAACCTACACACGTTGGAATAATTATTGGAATTCGATAGGCGAACATGAAGGCGCACTCGAAGTTACTTATGAGCTTATAGCTAGGACGTTAGCGACTTCCATGACTCGCCACACAATATGGCAGACCCGAAACAGCAGTTTTATGGTAAAGGATACCTGCACGGTAGTAATTAAGAGAACATTTCACCCCGTTTGTCAGTGCAAAGAGATAGCCACGATAATGAATAGTTGGATGTTAACACAACATTCCAGTCCATTTGACAGTGTGAATCTATCATAGTTAAAAAAAAGGTAGCTTGAAACCAACAAAAGAGTCCACAGCGCTAGCCATAACGAACCGATCGTAATAACAGGGTAGAAATGGTGGACACAGGTGTACAGCCTCTCATACCTTGGGACACTACGAACCAATCGTAATTACGAAAAGCTGTAATAATCGCCTATGGACGTACGACTACAGCAGAGCAATAAGCGATAACATTAAGGCTTTTAAATTGCCACGGTCATAGCGTCACGAAACTGCACATAATTGGGAGATAATTTAAGCTGCTCTCGTTATCGGACTCCACCGAATCTGGTCGGTAAAAGCAGGTCAGACCTGCTGAAATACCAAATCACAGGCCTTAAATTGAAGTTAAATTAAATGCACGAGCAGCCAAGTTGGGAATCGTATGGATTGTACGTAACTCTCAACTGTCCCAATTAGGAATCTGTTTTCGTCAAAAAATAACACTTTTTTTTGGAAATTGGATCACGGTCTCCGAGGGCGTCAGATGGGGGAAAATGCACCGTAGTTTTACCTAAGAGTGAAACGTAGAACTAACTTTTGGTGTTGCGATTGTAGGCATAACATTACTTGAAAATAGCACGGGCGCTGCACTTCATGTACAACAAGCGATATCGGGTAAAAATACACATAGCGATAGAAATAACTAAGTTGGCAAATCGTATGCGTGAAGTGTTAAATATCTAGACTATAACGCGATGAAAATTGATGGCGAAAATGAAATAAAATTAAGAAGAATATTTAAGAAGCCTGACTGCAAAATTTAAAAACTTACTGGATGCATGCTTATTGAAAGTGCCAGATAAACTGGCTGTAAGCGGCTACATGAACTGTGGGGATAACTCGCTGTTAGCCACTCCGCTGGTCACGGACTGCAGCATCATCTCTGCACAAGATGGGTGGCGTGCATAACACCACCTGGACCTCGTCTGAAGCATCATCAAGGTTATCAAAGTATATATGGATGAGGAACTATTCTGGCTGAGAGAGCCATGAAAGTAAAATAATAAAATAATTTGATATTTATTGCCGTGAGAGGCACGTAATTTTTTTCCATACTAGATACAACTAAACGCGTCCATGTTTTCAGTAAGACCAATAATTTTACAGGATGTTAATGACCTAAATTTGTTAACAAGTTTGAGCTTGATTCTATCTGTAAACCAGATGCACTTAATCATCAAGTAGCCATCAAATCTGTTCGCGAGCCTCAGGATCCCGTCTCCAGGTGTATCGGGCGAATGGGAAATTGGAGAGCTCCATATGCTTAAGGAAACAACCCTCACACGGAACGCAGTAATTCCTTGAATGAAAATTATGCAAGGCTTCGGGTCAAGTCAAAAATCAGCGCTCTAAATGTGCCCCTCGACAAGCGTAATGAGAGTCAGTCAAGAAATCTGCGAAACACAACGGTAGATTCCACAATGAAAAATTTAACACATAAAAAGCAGCAGAGTTCAAAATCGGAAACACACTGCAACGGATAGACAGACAAACTCGACAAAAACACAACTTCATAGGCGGAGGCAACGATCATATCGACACTGGCTAAACAACGAAAAAGCTAGCATTTTAGAACGCAGACAGAATACAGTTACAAATTAGAAGTGCTTAAGACAAAAAAAAAATAGAAAAATGATCTACAGTAGCTGCGTGTAATAACAACTCCTAGCACTGCATACTCTTAGTGACACAAACAAGGCAACTAGAACGCAATGTGGCGTAAGACCATCTATTGTGATAGATGGTGGGGATCTGAAAAAAGCACATTTAGCAGCTTTGTAATTTTTCCCATCTAGGTCAACCCACGTGATTGTCTCTACAAGAGATTCAATTCCTTCTGGCACTTTTCAGGAGAAATGACTTACATAGAAATACACGCTTACATATAGACATATACTGAATGAAACCCGTATCGCCTATCTCACTTCGTTTGCCGGTGATAAAAATTGTGAAAGTAAAACTAGAAAATTGGTACACTTTCGAAGTTGCGCAAGCCGGAATTTAATTTCACTTCTTGCGTAACAACACAAACAGAGAGTCACGACTCTCTTAACTGAAAGTGAATATCATATGACCTGATATAAAAGCTTGTGCAGCGAGCTTAGCCTGGCAGAATAAAATTCTTCAAAGAAATAACATCAAACAGTTTGTGAAAAAAATGGGAACTGCCAATCCGTGTTACTGCGCAGCTACTTCCATTCTATCAGCAACAAAAAAAAAAAAATCAACTGTTGTCGCACCAAAATGATATGCAGTGCGGGAAGTTATATGAGTATGTGTTAAAAGGAAAAATACCTACAAAAGATATCTAATGTGTAGTCACTTGGTAGTGCATTAAACTGTCTAACTCCAAAAATTCATGTGATGTTAGCCAAAGGGAATGTTTTACTAACGTCGAGAAAACAAATAGGCTATGCTGTGCATCTGGTTATCTCCAGACCGAAAGTTCTGACACCCATTCGGTGGTCCCCAGTGTTGGGAGTCCCACCGCACCGCCATATGCTACTTTGAAAGCATCATCTCATTGCCTCAGTTGTACTAGTATTTAAAAAAAAAGGATCCATGCGTAGGAGAAATTAATGATATTATTGTTATTGGTAGTCCTCGTTAGTTTAAACGGTTTCTATGGCAGGTTTCATCTAAGACGAGGCATAAACTATTTCTATAGCATCTCGTTGTATTTAACTTGCACTGCAGACAAGGGGTTTTAGCCAGTGGCACTGCAATTAACTCCCAACAAGCGGAGAAAATAACCAGGATAAAACTTAAGGTGACGGTTAGAAGATAAAGGATTCTCTGACTCTAGCTTGAATCACTTAGTCCCCATCCCATCGGATCGAAACTTTAACTATGAGCATTATTATCATCATGTTCCACGGAAAAGGCGAGCAGGACTAAGATTGACCATGAAAACAAACAGATAAGATTTATTATTCATTACAAGAATTTTCGTAATATATGCATAAAGATATACGGAACAAAAAAGGTTCGGTCTATATTTCAGGAGAAATAGTGCTGTTTCTTTAGATGAGATAGACATATATACAGTGATCAATAGTAGGAGCAAAAAATTGAACGCAAAGTATAGCAACGTAACTGACATCAAACACGTTTTACTCCAGTAACAATACTAAAAAAAAAAACACATACCCTACGCACTCTCCAACAATCTGCAATTCTCTAGACTTACAAATTTGCTTTTAAGATGGAAAGGAGCGAATCGCAATGCAATTTTCGAGGAAGAAAAATTTGCTTTTAGGGCGCAAGGTTTCCCAATGCAATGAAGTTTTCTAGAATAAGAAATTCACTTTAGTCTGCACAAGGCAAAGGAAAGAAACTCTTCTTCGTTAGAGTGAATATGACATTCGCACTGGGATACTTACTAAACATTCAATCATAGAAAATGGTCAAACTTATGTAATAAAGTTCTTTACATCTGCCTCGGAGGCAGAATGTTTTAGGGCGGACTGCTTTGGAGCAGAAAAATCAGCTGTGGGACAAGCTTCAAAGACGGCAGGAAAATTCTTCGAGAAGCGTTCCCAAGGGGAAAGAATACGCTGGGAAAGAGTAGTAGATGGAAGAAGGAACACGTGTAGAAAGCGGAAAAAATTTTAACATGCTTCGGGACACGAACGAAAGGCAAATGAACTACGTGCGAACTGCTTTGAGCCATCCAAAAATCAACATGGCTATATTTACGTTCTTCTGATGCAGCCTTTTTTTGGCACAGGATACAGAATTTGAGAAAAATATACACGACGAAGCATTTCAACCTGCATTAACAAATGAATTTTGCCTTGATTGTCATGCAAAAAGGCGTATATTGGTACAAGTTTCTAGTACAAACTGTAAAGCTTAACAATACAAACCGTAAATATATATGCTACAAGATACAAGTGTTGAAATCTACATCATAACAGGGTATATCAGTTGCTCAAATACATTCTCGATAATAAAAGCTGAGTACACAGAATTAAGGCTCTGTTGGCTCGTTAAGCTTAGGAATAACAGAATAACATCTGCATAGAGATATTTTGCTCGAGAGATATATTCATTGCGAGTATGTAGAGTCGCACGTACTGTGCAGCCTAATTTTCTTGGACGCATCCGGTGTGATGTTCAACAGAGACGATGGGATGGCAGCTTTAGGGCCGTATGGTACAAGTAGTAGTAAAAAATTTTCCTAGCGCATCAGGGACACAATGTTTATATCGCGCCTAACTATTCCTGTGGTTTAACAGATTCTCCTGCACCACTAGGACGCGAAGTAGGTCCGTCTCGTTTCAAATTAGCAATGATTTTTGTTTCGGCTTTTCTGCCGGTAGGTCTCAGATTCTAAGTGGTCAGTGCGCTATTGACAGGAAAAAGGCGCAAGTTGTGCATCTCCAACCTCCGGGCACGGCTGAACCCTTTCGCTCAGTTACGCCGCAAAGGGGTAGGAAACAAAAAACAAGAAGGCAGAAGTCTACTGGAAATAGGTCGGCCACCTCGATCAGCGGCCCACCTCGCGAAACAGAAGGGGAAGTATTTAGATCCTACCTAATTTTACAAAAACAACCTCGTCAGCAGGAACTGCGGCAAGCTGCAACATCCCCTGCACTAGGGACCCTTGGGGTTGTGTTCCAAAATACATTGAGGCAGGGAAAGGGCCCTCCAGAACAAACAACTGAGGGCGATTTAACTAAGGCTAGTCTGCAGACTATACTACAGTTTTGGCCCACACTGGAAATATCAAGAAGGTCTTGACTAAAAAAAAAGCGGTTCTTGTTGATTCTAGGAATGTGCTTATCATTAAAAAACTCAAACTCATACAACCAGTCCAAAGTTGATTAGGGTCCCACGCTCTGAGGGTGAGACGCAGGTCTATTCTAGTATTACAAGACATACTCTGTAGTAAAAATCGACGTGAAGAATTCACGACGATTCTTCGTTGATTATATTTTCGTTTTTAATATGAAATACGAAGGATGGTCTGACCCTGAAAACTATATTGATCAAAACAAAGTCTTTTTGAACAATACAATCTTCCCTTCCGTTCCAATGACCATGCAGTCCAACATCACTCATAAATGAGGCGCTTTTGAATGCATGGGTCTTGTGCATCGTGAAAAATATTATTTTTTCACTGTACTAGATAATAATTCAAAAAATAATTTTATTAAGCACCCAATAGGTTCACAAATGATATATACGTAGTGTTTTGTGCTTGAAAACAATGGCATCATAATCGATGGGAATCTACGAAATAAAACATCCTACGTAACTCAGACCTCCAGGCTTGTAGACTATTTTACAAACATTGTGGAATAAACTCAAGTCCTCTAAGAACAACATGAAAGCGTTTTTAATCTTACTAGAGCACTCTGAGGGCGCATCCCTCCGCCAAACAAAGCAAAGTTAACGTAAATTTTAAATTGGTACTGAAACCATGATTTCTTCTTTATCATCACCAAATTCTGGTCATTTGTGCCTTAATGGCAGTAAAAAAATGAAAGGTTTTGTAATTTTCTTGAAAATCTGCCCATCAGTTCATGAGTTCTGTTCTGATAAACATTACTCAAGCGCACAAACAGATGAACAGATCATTACCAAAATTTGATCATTTGTGTCTTTCAACATTTCCATGAATTCATTGAAATTTTATGAAGATTAGCTTATAACTATTTGAGTTATGCTTCCGACAAACATTTTGACAAACATTACCCAAACGCACTAACGAACGAACTGATCATCATCAAAATATGATCATTTATGTCTTTTAACATTTATAATAATTCCTCTATATTACATAAAGATCCTTTCAAAACTTTTAAGTTATTTTGCTAACAAAAATAAAATCAGACACAGAGACAAACAATCAAAGAATCGAACAAGCACATCGTCACAAAATTTGGTTATTTAGTTTTTGTGATATACCTAAAAACTCATGTAAATTTCACAAAAAAACGTCTATAACTTTTTGAGTTATGGTATTGAAAAAAGAGAGGCAGATAAACAAACGGATCTTTACAAAAAGATAATCATCTATTCCTCCTAATGTACCTAATAACCGCTGTGAATTACGTAAAGATACGCACACAGCTTTCTGAGATCTTGATCACAGACAGGCAGAAAAACCAACAGACAGATAGATTAATCAAATTGACGGAGGTAATAATATGAAAAATGCAACTCTCATATTAGCGTGGTACAATATCCCGGAATTCCATCTTTTCGATGCTAGTTGGGACTCAAATCACTGGCCAACAAAATAGAGGTCAAATTTCAAAATTTAGGTGATGAACCAAAAGTGAAACAAACGGGAAATCTCGATATTCAATAGTAGAGGAAACATTGCACGAACGTGGGGAAAGTCCCCAGGACTACAGACGTGTTGCACAATAATGATTTCACCAATGTAAAAGGCAGTACACTGGCTGCACTGGAATTGATATATCACCGAGGAAGCAATTGAAAGAGGGAGAGTGTCTTGCTTCCTCGGTGATACATAAATAATGATTCCATAGCATTACAATCAACAATGGGGGTTGAAAAGCTACTGTATTATATGTTACCAAATAGCTGCTACTTGGAGCTCAGCATAGAATGTGTATTACGTACAACTCATAGTTAATTTGAAGACTGATTCATTTTGGCAGCGGTACCCAGTTTTCAAAACATGCCAATAGATGACAATATTGCTTTCCTAAGCTTAGGAACTCTATTAATTTTACAGGCACAAATTTTAACCATTTTCCTATATTTCGAATCCTACTTTCAAGAACTTCAATCTCTATTCACCCGGAGCCAAGGGAAGTGTAATGATATTTACCCTAACAGAATGTTTGGCTGCCTAAAAAGCCAAAATCCTAAGTTAGCTGCTGCCGTAGCCAGAAATTCTGGTACCATAGATGGAACATCAAGCAACTCAAGATACCCAAAACACTGTTAAAGAGATCCACTTGAAAGGCCATTCACTACTGACTTGAGCGCTTGCAGATCTACAAGGCCGAACATGGATAAGGGCAATGAATTCCATGCCAACATAGATCGAGTCATAAAATGCTGATTGAATTGACAAGTTTGGCCCACAACAGTCTCCAATATGTAAATAAATGAACCTCAGCTGCAGCTCGAGTGTCTCTCCCAAAGATTTCAGCAGGCGATAGATAGGGTAGAAAATAGTATTCATAATGGCCATTCACCTTCAAATAGTATAGTGGCAAACATAGTTGAAGCTCAGCAATGCTCAAAACAATTAAAAATTTTGCATATATATATATATATATATACTGTACTCTATGTGTATGCACTTGGCTTAAGCTGTAACACGGAAAATAAATTAAAACGATGAAAAAATATAATATTATAGCTATGTAGAACGTATATCGCAAACTGGTATGTTTAGCTTTTATTCTCGACCAAGTGAAAAATAGCTGTTGGAGTATAAAACACGAAGGAAAAGACAACAAAGGTCGCGTCGCAAAAGCAAATTTCCTAAAAAAGACTCAGCCGGTATCAGTTTCGGTGAATTCATGGGCAGCATGAATGCATAATTTTTTCCCGATCGAGCATCCAAGGATGGATGGCTTGGTCGAAAAGGCAGACGAGTTCACGACTCTAAAAGTTTGAGTTATGCGACTTTTGATATTGCGGGAGCGTTGCGTGACTTTGTCCATGAGCGCCAGTCGTGATGTGTCCGCCGAAACTGTCACGTCTTGCGGTTGGAAGTCCAACGCTTCGGTTTTGGCTAGGAAAGAACGTGTCATCGCCGAAGAAAGGCCGTCACGATGTTGGTAAGGCATCTCGGGGGCAACGCACGGTGCAACTTTATGACATGGACGCGGGCCCTGACGGCCAGCCACGGCTGGACGGACGCTGCTCCTATATACTGCTGAGGAGGCGATCGCCGGCACGCTTTTGGGCATCGGGGTCGAAGATTGCGAAACAAAAGCAGGGGTTGCATCAATGTAGAAGGTAAGCAGGGGTTGCATCAATGTAGAAGGTAAGCAGGGGTTGCATCAATGTGGAAGGTAAGCAGGGGTTGCATCAATGTGGAAGGTAAGCAGGGGTTGCATCAATGTGGAAGGTAAGCATGGGTTGCATCAATGTGGAAGGTAAGCAGGGGTTGCATCAATGTGG
>LQNS02278180.1:5819435-5833349 GCA_001587735.2 Parhyale hawaiensis | reverse complement strand
CAATGTGGAAGGTAAGCAGGGGTTGCATCAATGTGGAAGGTAAGCAGGGGTTGCATCAATGTGGAAGGTAAGCAGGGGTTGCATCAATGTGGAAGGTAAGCAGGGGTTGCATCAATGTGGAAGGTAAGCAGGGGTTGCATCAATGTCGAAGGTAAGCAGGGGTTGCATCAATGTGGAAGGTAAGCAGGGGTTGCATCAATGTGGAAGGAAGGTAAGCAGGGCTTGCATCAATGTGGAAGGTAAGCAGGGCTTGCATCAATGTGGAAGGTAAAGTGACTGCTCGAGACAGTCGAATAGTGAGACACAAAATAGGTTACATGGATTTCGAAGAAAGAAGTGACCTTTCGAGGGGGCTAGAAATTAAGACACGAAATTGATTAGAACTAGATAAAAAATAGTACTTAACTGTACCTTGCTCAGACTTAAGCAAGACTTATTTGATTGAGAACCTCCAGAGCATCGAGTTAATTGTCTAAACAATTTCATTTCATTTCATGTTGGTCCCATATCAGTACTGGAACATACCTACGTAGGTACGTTGCTGATCCCTCTGCCCTAGTTGGAACCAGTAAAAATTTCGCAAATAAAATCATTGTTCTTTAATGATATCTCAAACCCGCATCATGTATACGAGATGCGAAAGTATGTTTTAAATCAGACAACTAAGCAGAATAATAATGTAGATAAGTACAAGTGGAGTTAGAAGCGCTCAAAAGGGCTCGTTATCTGGTGGTCCCCAGTTCGAATCCTTACTCGACTCCTTGTTAGTGTAGTACCAGTGTTTTGTAGTGCCAGTGTTACGTTTGTGTATATATATAATGATCTATTTGCAACTCTTTTCATCAATGTGTCTTTTGGATTTCTTAATTTATTTCGCAAGACTTTCGACCACAGACAAATGAACGTAGACAGGCATTTAATCAGGAGTTTTACGAGAAAATTAGCGGCAACGATGACGTTACAAGTAATCGCTTGCATTAAAAGGCATGTTCGTAGCTACGATAGCAGTGCCTCTCAGATAGCCCTAGCTGCACCAGACGACAATGATGACGTCACAACGGTGTCGAACGGTCGATATGAGGTGCACTCAGAAACTGTTCACCTGTGTCTTCCGTTATCTGGTCCGTCGACCATCTCAGCGAAAGTCGTTTTCTCAACAAGAAACTTTTGTTCGCTATTGGCAGGTAAACATTTTACAGTACAACTGCCTACACCTACTCTCGGATCAAACGTTTGTTACCATCTAAGCGGCATTTGATGGGATGGTCGAAGGCCTAGCTAGAATAACAAAATAAATAAAAAGTCCAAAGCCGAAGTACTAACTAAAAAAAATTAAAAAGTGAATGAAACTTGAATGTCCCGCATATTAATCGATATTTTAGAGGATACACTCTTTAAAAGAAATTTTCTTTAGGGTAAACAGTGTCGGCATTTATGGGCTAATCCTTGTTAAATTAGTCACTAAACAATTAAGATCACTCACCTACGTCAAGCTCTAACCAATACGGCAACTTCTAAATCAAGACAGCACACAGTCCAGTCCCTAGTAGCCGCTACACAACAGATATTTGCACTAGTGCAACTACAGTCTTTAGAGTTACACACACATAATTTGGAACCCATGGAAAAAGTATGATTTTTATGGCCATATAAACTTCACGGCCTATACTTCTAAGAAAGTTTACATTTGCACGTTGCATGGAGAACATGAATTTCAGCCGCAACACACTTTGCTTACAAAGATGCATCCTTACCGCAATAAATACGCCTTCACGGAAAGCTGCATTTCAAAAGAATGCGAACAAAACAAGCGCCTCTGTAATGAGGAAAGAACACAAAATAAATATTTTGGGGCGAGGAGAATTTTGCTCGTCCACTTCGTGCACAAGAAAATGCCGGTGCAGCAGCAGTAGAAAAGTCCTTAATGAAATGGCGGGTATGGTGGGAGTTTAATATGACATGCGATCGAAGGAAGGCGACAAAGGCAGAAGTTTGAAGCTGCGTGAGGGACGCGATATTGAAGCCGTAGTGTAGTAAAACGTAAGTGAAATGACTATATGAGGTGAACAAGCCAGGCAGAGAGCACTTGAGGTTACCGCAAGGCTATCATTTGGAGAAATCAATGGAAATGAGGAATTAAGGTACGGTATTCTTGTCGCTCGGCGAGCGTCAGGTGGCTTTGTAGGTCGGTAGTCTCTGCACGATAACGGAAGAGGTATTTCAGGACCCTTGCTTTCTATTTCAGAATCCTGGCATAATTAGTGTTTTAGTGGTTCTTGGCAGGGGCCTTCAAAAAGGTCAGAAGGTTAGTATGTATGGAATATGAAAAGGTGACGACTAAAAACGCGCTCGATTGGGAGTAAAATTAAGCATTAGAAGCTCGATTTATCCGAAACTTTAAAAATAAGCTTTAACTTTTTTGTCACTTTGAATTGTGTTACAAGTGTTAGAAACAACGCGGTTACGTTGGGCCTGCTGCAAACTCCATTTTACGGAGTAAAAGAGTTTCTAGAAGTCTCAGGGGTATTCAAATGAGGATCAAAGACAGCCACTCAATTAAGCGGGTTCAACCTGCTCAATTTGGCGAACATTTGGCCCAAACGAACATGCCCGACCGCTCATCTCATTCAGTAGAGCCAACAGACGGGAATTCGCACCAAAAACGTGTTGGAACAATTAACACACCAAGCTCAAAAGCCTGTCCACACGTTAGTCTTTTGAACACGTTAACTCAGTCATTCGTCCGAACGTTTTGTAGCGTCGATATTAACACAACTTTGTGTACGTCACAAACAGTTATTATAATCTTGCCCGTCAAATCGGTTTCTTCGGCAAGTGTCACCAGGCAAGTTACGGATATCTCTTCGAATTTAGAGTGAAATAAATATCAGAAAACACTGCACATTGCTGCGGTTTCTGCAGCACAGTAACACATTGGGACGAGTTAATGAGAGAACACATTGAAAAGACTAATGTGTAGATCGACCACAATTAAGATACCAAACTTCTCTACCTACACCGCTGGTTTGGACGATTATCCACAGGAAACCAATAATCTTAGCGATTCAATTTTTGCCACTTCAGTAGGTTAACTGGAATAATTTACGGAAATTTTCAGCACGTTTAGTCTCACCAGATGCAGCAGATTGGAACAATTATTACATACTTCAAAAAATGAATATTTCGCCGCTCGACCAAAGTTACGTGACACTTGGAGTAATTGTAAGGTACTAATATCTATATAGCCGGATCTAATCCGATTACAATAAAATCGATCCAACAAACAAGGTTAATCCAGGTCCAACTAAAGTTAGCTTGTTCAAGAGCCCCAGGCTCAGCACCCCGCGAGCCTCATGGAAGGCTGGAAGTATACGTTGCCCACCTCGCTTCTTGGCTTCGATCGGCGAAGGCGATAAGGTCGCCTGCCATTGGACCTTTATTGAGAGCCTAGCGTAAAATACGTCAGCGAAATTGGGGAAGATTAGTGAAAATTACCCGCTAGAAGTGAACGTTGACGCGGCCATTAGTTGCTCAGAACCCCGTCGTATCACTTGGCCCTTTTTTGTACAGGCTTTACTCATCTCACGAAACTTGCTTCCGAGGGACAGCAAAAACTGGCAAAGCTTGAGTTAAGAAGTAGATGTAGGAGTCTGATAGACGTCTCTAGTTGATTTAAATGCGCTTAACACGCTGAAAATGTTCAAGTTATGGCAGTAAGGAAAGCATAAACTAAACGTATACACGTTTATAGACCGTGTTTAGGTTAAAAAAAGAAAGCTTGACACACTGAGAACAATAAATTTGTAGGGGAAACAACACATGAATGAAAATATCGATTGTCGGTTCAGAACTGGGAAGGCAGGTACCGGAACTTTGGACATGTACTTAAGACATTTTTAGACACACTTGAGACATGTCTTTAAAACATGCACGAAAGACATGCACTGATGATATACACTTAAGACGCTAATATGTTCCACTTCTAGCCATAAAAACAAACACGAACGAAGCAGTACAGACGATGAGAGACAGGGTTTAGCTCGAACTGCGCTTATAACATTGGAAAAATCCAACTACAGGACTAAGAAGCGAATAAACCTGGGTGCTTGACTGCTAAGGGATTGCGCATTGGTTACTATGCACTTAACATGCTGAAAACTTCTAATTGATACCAATAAACAAAAGATCGCTCAGAGACGGTGCGAGGAGGAAAAGATCATGACACTGAAAAGCAGAATCCTTGCGGAAACTCACACATGGCAGCACAGAATCACGGGAAAACAGTTCGACATGCACTGAGCCTTCAGTCCCGAACAGACAAACAGTATTCCCGGGAGACTGCGGAGTACGGACACACACATATACAGATTTTTTTTTACATTCGTTTCGCGGCAGAAGGCCGCGCAACAACAACAAAAAAAAAAAACGGAATGAGAAACGACCAAAAATGGGGAACCCAGGCAAAATTAAGCAAACTGGTGCTGAAGTTTGGTGCGAACATTTGGGAATGGTACAGACGTTTGCTGAAAATGTTAGGTCAACAAATTATTCTTTCTTTCTAAAAAGTAATTCAATGAGTACTGACGGAGAAATAGGCATGTAGTAGCCTTATCATAAGTAAAAAAAATAGCGTACATGGCTGTCTGAGATGATAGCAATTACGCACAGAGAGCAGTTTTGTCGTATTAAATAAAATTTAGTTGAGTTAACTAAGTTGTTGGTTTGGCTATCAAATAATTAAGTTTTTAGTTAATATCAACAATTGATTTAGTTAAATGTTTTGGTTATGTTACCAAATTTTATGGTAAAATTAACAAGAAAAATGCGGTAGTTGTCTAGATTTGTTCATTTTTACACAACAGAAGAGCATATAGTAATTAATACTAATATAAGCTCATTATTGCCAAAACATCGAAATATTGGTAAACAAATACAAATATTCCATTAACTAAACTTTTTCGTCAATTTTGCAATAATAACTGAAATATTTGATTACTCTAAACAAATCCCGTTAACTAAAAAAATTTAGTTATTATTATCTAACGGGTCTCTCTGCGTAGGTCTCGGAATAAGTAAAATAGATAACTAAATAATTTCTAGATGTCTTTGCTATAGCTTTCGCTTAGCGGGGGAATTTTTGTAGATGACTACGAATGGAACGTTAAAATTCTACGTACTAATGTCTTTGCATATAGTTTAGTAAATCACGGATTTAAAGGGTAAACACATTTTTTTGTCGTAGAGAACTCTTTAGTGCAGCGAGACATGATATGGCTACAGGTAAATAATACATAAATATACATTTTTCTAATTTTGTTGCTTATTTGTTCGGTACATCAGTTGGAAAGCGAGTTCATCTTTTCGTGATGGTGATAGAAATTTAGAGTTTTTTTGGCTTCGTACTGATATCAAATGGATAACGCTTTAATTGCTAGTGGTGAAGCAAACACTTGTACTGTATATGTACGTTATGCGATGCTCGTTATAGTTAAACAACTGCTTTTGTGGTGGTAATTGGCAATTGAAATGTTTAGGGTATTGTGAGACAAAACGCTAGGATAACAATAAACTTCGATCCTAAGAACGTAAGCTAGCCTTTAAAATAACGTTACAAACACACATTGGTGCGTATTAGAGTGTCTTAATTAGACATTGTTATTTTGGAAACAAGCACCGCTGGCTGTTCATGACCTGCTATTCCCGCTTAGGGGAGCGGGTTGCGGAGAAAGAACTCTTCTGGCTAAGATCGTAAACATGTTTTGAACAGCAGCTCCTCATTGAGATCGTGAAACTGGTCTCCTTTGAAACTACTTACGAAAAAAAAGCCATCGCAATTGATAGCTGTAGCAGAAATGCTGGGGATACACACAGAAAATGCTTCGGTTAATGGAACTGAAAGTTTCAAATAGAAGCTTTCTGGTCTTAGGAGCGAAAGCATGCCAGTTCTGCTTACGATATTTGGAACGGAGTACTTACACTTAACTCCTCCCGAGGGTAACTAAATTTTCCGAGCTGAAGCATTCGGGTTTTATAGATTTTGCATGCCTACAATTATTTATATTTGTTAAGATACTTGATATATCTGGTAACTGGAGGAATATTTACGATAAATGCCGGTATTTACACTTAAAAATGCGAAGAGTGTGTCATAAATGAAGAGTAGAGCATTCAATGGCGGTGTAGCTGAGACACATTGTGATAATTTTTAAGGCAAATAGGTACAATGAATGAAAGCAGCAATGGCTAGTATGGGTGTTTGGAAAACATTACACAGTCAGTCGCCTATGAAATGGCAATATCAGTGGGTGGCAAATGGTAACATTTTTAAGTGGGAAATCTACTATGCAGGACAACTGGAAGTCAAAAACATTGAGATCACTAGCGGAAACTTGGCCTTCAAAATAATAATTTTACCCACAATAGTTTTTCCTTTCCGCGTTCTCCGCCTTGATATACCGGTAGTACTGCAACACGGGAAGAATAAACAATCACAAACTCTCTTGACAGGGACATACGTAATATATGCTCGAAAACGTTAACGTATACATACTCAGTTTGGCTGGAGGCAGTTCCGCTGCCACTCACCTGAAAGAAGAAAAAATACATATATGTATATCAGAATAATTAACGACTGCAAAGAGCAACAACATAAAGATTTACTTTTTCTTGGAAAATGACATTCTCGAGCAGTTAAGGCTAAGAGAAATACATTTTTCATATGTACCGTTTTATCTTTTCATAAAACAAGTATAAGATAGCCGAAGATAGAAATTTTATTGTCCATAAGTTTGTATGACCCTGGCGAACTTATGAATCAGTTTTACGACAGCAGTTTTTTTGTGCCCGGGGAGGATAGGTTGGAATCTGCAAGGTTACAAAACACATTGCAGTGAATACATTAAGAGTTTTAAACCAGTACTAAACAAGTTCTAAATGCTATATTCTATGAAAGAGATCATCTGAAACAAAGAGGAAAACTTAATGGCGGACAGAAAACGTTGCGAGAATGATGAAACACTCAGCGTACTAAATTTTAGTAATGAACAGCATGAAACTAACTAAAGTCGTTGACGAAAAGCATTCATAAATTTCTTAAAATCAGTTTTGAAACAGCAAAAAATATTTACAAACATAGTTAATACAATGAAACGAACATTAGCAGAACCGTAAACTCATAGAATAAACACTCATTATAGAAATAAATCAATTATCGTCGTATAATTTGCTACGCGCAGAGTGATACCAGAACTGTTGCAAATGACTTTCCAATGAGAATAAAAACGATACCTACTACAGAGGTATGTACGTGCATTGCTCAAAGCGACATTATGTAGCCCGAAGACTCCATCGAGGACGAAAAGATCGTCGAGTTGCCGGACTGCAAAGAGTGGCACACAAACAAGGGGAGGACGGCATTAGTGACTTCAGGAAGATGCCTTTAGCACAGAGACCTTGAATGGGAAAACATGTCCCATAAAGGCTGGGCATTTCAAGTTTTGTTGTGGATGTTTTAAGTTCTGTTACGATCAGCCGCAAGGGTCTCAAGAAATGGCATCCAAGGCTGAGTAAACTTCTGTCTAAACACTTACCACCGCAGAAGTAAATCTTGCGATGCTTCTCAAGGAAGTTAGCGTTTACTTTGCGGTTCAGACTCGGGCTGAGCCTGGACAAAGGGAAAAAAAAACCTGGGTATACACAGTGCGAGATCGGGAAAGGAGCTTAGCGCATCCGCATCAATTGAGAAAAATGCTTCGGCAAATAAACTGTGTACTTCCACTAGGATCTTTATATATAAGGGTTTTCGCTCGGCGATGCTAGACCAATGTACAAGTACTACAGAAATTGAGAAAATCGCTTGATAATAAACTTGATGGGATGAAAATGTTCTTGATATACGCTTGTCCTGTGAAATTTCAGATATGACCAAGTACAACAAAAAATAATTACTACCTACAATAAATATACAATCCAATTATTTACATGTCTTTTATACGACGACACTAAATATATGAATAGCACACTATTAGAAAAAAATGCGTATGATGATATATAATTATATGAAGGAGATATGAGTAATGTGAAATGGAACGAAAAATTGATTGGAGTCGAAATATTTTTTGAAACTGTAAATGACAGAAATTGATGGAAGGATCTTCAGCATTTACATACAAAAGGCTTCGCTTTTCATATCAAGATTAATGAACGACAATAAATTGTATTTAATAACGGATGAAGTTTCAAACTCGATTGTTAAATTGACATTCGGAGACATGGGACATGCTGGATAAGATAATCAAAATCGTAGCAAACAATATGTCAGCAATATTATAAAAAAATGCAACTGCCCATAAAGAAAATGTTTATGTGACATGAAGGCCGTAGCTCAGAGAGGGCCGGAGCGTAGCTCCCGGCTGCTTTATGGTAATGGGCTTGTTGATCTGTCTACGTCCTCGTATCTAATTTAATCTAATCTTACTTTATAGTGAAGTGTGGAGTTCAAAGTGCGAGTAGCAAGTTTTAACCACTTTCCTGCCGGATAAAATAGGAAACGTGTCCGTAAAAGTAACATTAGACTGGATAGCAGGCAGTAGACGGACCACGAGGCCCATTCCCAAAGAGCATCCGGAACTGACGCTCCGCCCCTTTATGACCTATACCGTCATGTCAGATAACTGCGCACACACACCACACACACACCACACAACACACACACACACACACAACTCGATGTGGTCGAGAATGATCAGCTCGCACTTAATTAATGCCGCAACTACACAGTGTTGAAGAGCCCGTTCAGGATCTATGTTCGTTAGAGGGTTAAGACATCATTAATTTAAGAAAAAGCTGCACAAATCGTAAGAAAACTTTTCGATTAAAAATTTGAAAGCGGTGAACAAAACGCCCATACATAATTATTATTCATTGCAACGGGGTTCCCTAGTTGATGTTTGAATACTTGGATGATATTTCTGCTTTCGAAAAGCTGTTGCACATCATCAGCAAAAATATTTGAATTTTATCGTACATGAGGGGTGACTGAAAAGTAGTGAGCATTCAAACAATAGTATGCATTTGGTAGAAAATTCACCATTTAGTTCTCTTCCTGCAACAACCTGCCAAACGGAAACAGATAATGATAAAATGAAATAAGCATACAAATTGCAGCAGATTATGAGGGCATTTTTGCGTTCATCTCACAGATATCTACTGCTTGTACATATATATATATATATATGTAAAATCTACAGCAGCTCAATGTTCGGCAGCAGCGAGCAGACTGTGTTCTTGATGAACTTCGAACAAACGCATTTCTCTTCCAACACTCGGCAACGCATTCAGTAAAATTCGTCGAAACAGTTTACCTCTTTTTTTTCTAAGTCCTTTAAAAATGGAGAAAACACAATTGCAACATTTGTTTGCTCCGAAAGCACTGAATTCTTTTGTAGCTATTGCGCATTCGCTGCAGAATTAATTTGGCAGTTTGGAATTGAAATGAATACTCTGAAATGAAACGTTCCACAAAACAACCGAGCTATGCAAAGGCTTTCGATAGTCTCCAAATGCCACACAAATTTTCACGGTTCATTTTCATAAAAAATAAATTCTTCTTGTGGTATAGGTATATGCTTCCTAGATAGATCATACATATACGTGTATATATAAATATAATATTTAAATATAAATCAACGCTTTCAAATATCGACCTCTGATATATATTTTTATATATCAGAGGTAGATATTTGAAAGCGTTGATTTATATATCAGATTATAAAGAAATAAAAATAACTTCAGCTTATAATCGCATTACCGGATCGTCCCTTCAGGCATAGACCCATATACTATGAAAAACAGCAATGTTTAAAGAATGGCAGATTAGAAAACATCACAAATATTCCGACTGCGTACCAATTAATAACACCCTTTGAAAAATTTTTTCACCATTCAGATATACTGATGACGGACCAATAATCTGAAAGGCAGAATCCTTAACGGACTACTTCTAATTTTCAAAATTTCACGTCTGCGGCTTCGACAAAACTAATAACATTGCATGGCATAGACTAACAATGAGCCTACTGCGTGGACATGTCCCAATTCTGAGTCAGGTGAAAGGCCAGATCGAGTAGAATACTTAGCATTGGCCCACTTTGGCAGTCACGCTGGCTAAATTCAGGATTTGGTTCTAAGGTACATTAAAAACTGTTGACCGAAACGTGCTTCAAACGTTCGTCTTAATAACTGTTTCCTTTCCAGTTAAATTGTAAAAGACATTCACATCTTATATCCCTTTCCTAACTATACAACACAATTCTTTCTTAATCGTAACCACCGGAGCTTTTGCATTTCGAAGATGAACTATTTTCGGGGTACTAAATATACATACACTCAGTGGTGCCTAAACAGCAACATCAAGCAGCAGTTCAGTTGTCAAATCAATAGCCGGTTAACGAGATTTGATCAAAACTCAGCTGGAGTGGTACCCGCATATTCACCACAATCGCACGCAGTACAATGACCGCTGGTCTTTAGTATAATAAATGCACGCTCTGTAAAGAAACAACTCCCAAACAACTTTTGCTTGTCAACCTAATATCCCCCTAATTATCAACAAAGAGCAGGGGTAGCTTGAATAGACTCCACATTTCTACGTACTTTACCAAGCACCGCCGTACCAAAGCCAAAGCCTGCATGGCATGACAGAATTCCATCGTAGCTTCTATTTATGGGCGAACAGCAGCAGACGTTTGGATCCAAGGGTCATTGTGTTGGAGTGCCTCTCTTTACTGTCACTTCAATAGTTCTATAGCCTGCGAAACCGGCTCGACATTTCATTCCCATGTCCGCTTCAATAGGAGGATTAAGAAAAAAAGAACCCAATGAAAAGTCCTTCATATTAAGACGTTTGATTGATTCGTCCTTCATTGAAGTGGCCTACGGCATGCTTTTGAGATACCGGTCCTGAATACGGAGCTCAAGGTGAGCTGTTCATTTGGTAAACACAATTTCTTTGCAAGTTCGATGCGCATCTCTCTAATTATATATTAGCATGCAAAATTAATGGCAATTGCTTTTAACACGAGATGAGGCTAAGCAACTGTCGGTAATGACTTTATCAGCAGTAATCGATGGTATAGATTCCCAGGTATTTTGTATTTGTATATTTATTTTATTAAGCTTTGAAGCTTAATGGCTTCACGTAAAGCTTAATGGCTTCACGAAGTTTATAACATCGTAGCAGCTTGATACTTGAAAGAATGAAAAGCAGTCGGTTATGATGAAAAAATAAAAAAAAAAAACTTACTTAACATATCTTAAGCGTCATGCATGGGGAGAATATACGTAAGTCATGGCAACATCGATTTTTGTTTTTTATATAATATCAATTAATACAGGTAGTCAGTGCACACATGTTGCAAATAGGTATTCACGCTCTTTTAGAAGTTTTTTTTTTTTTAAATTCAAGGAAGTACAGATTCTGGCCCGGCCGACACCAACTAACGGCTCAGCACCCATAAAAACACCAATTTTTTGCCTTGCACCCCATCTCTTTCAACACCAAGGTAAATAAGTGACCACCTAACAGGCAGTATGTTCAGTATGTTGGCACTTGCACCCCGGAAAGCACTGTTGGTAACTGACGACCAGGTACAAAATGATACATGACACAAATATTACATTCTTATCAGCACAGGCAATAACGTTACTATGTCTCATGTCACTGAGCGATAGATTCAAGAATCAGTATGCACAATAATGTACGGAAATAGTTTTTACTATTTCCGTACTATATTGACTATATTGACTACCACTCAATTAGTCAATCACATACAAAACAGAAACATGTTGAAAAATGAAAAGAGCCAGTCATTCACAGACACAATTCCCGCACCGCTTCGAAATTGTCAACAGTGTCTGCCAACTATTTGTTGCTCAGCTGTGGCTAGTTGAAAGCAGAGTTGCTCCGGTTCTCCGGAGACGTTATAAAATGCAACGAAACTGTGATACGGTTTTCCATTTTCTGTGCGAAATGATCTTTTGCAGGGTGCGGGCAGAACTCGAGGGTGCAGTTGCAAGGAGAAATCCAAATGGAGAGCACTGCCGTGGCGATGTGTCGTCTACATCGGTGGGTGGCTCGTGTGCAGGACGTGTATTGTGGCCGTGGGCTATCTGCGGCCTCACTCGGACCCGGGAGACGGAGTCGCAATTACCAGTTTCCATTAAGTTGGCGTGTGAACCTTTCCCACGACGCCACCACGCCGACAACCGACCGACCAGCAACCCGTTCATCCCGTGCTCGGATTTGACCAAAGAAAGGCTAAGGTCTCAGAGACAGATCCCTGCAGAACACCACCGAAAACTCTGCCCGCTAATGGCCGAGCAACACGGTTACTTAGATCCAAAGGGACTCGCGAAGAGTCGAGTTATAACAGCGCCATGTTCTCTGAAAATCCGCTACGCAAACAACACCCAAAATATCTCACCAAGCTACGCACGGTTACGAACAGATTTTAGCTGCAGATGGACGGAAGGCAGTCAGGGCACGCAAGAGTGGGAGCAGGACTGGCTGGGACTGACCGCCGGAGGGTCGTAGAGCGGAACGCGGGGTTACTTTGCATGCAGTCGTGATCTGAGACGGCGTTACACTCGCCAGGGGGGTGCTAGGATTTTTAAAGCCTCGCCAAAGATAATGGCAGGCCTCGACCGTAAAACCCGATAATGATAATGAGATAGAATTTTTTGGCAATTGTTTTGAGAAGGTATGACACGAAATTATGAAAAAAGGAAGCGCGGGACTTATGTCGCACCGAGAACAAGGAAACGCTAACAGCTGTGAGAATGTAAATTGGGGTAAAGAGTGTTTGCAACGATCGAGGTTAAAATTTTCGCAAAATTTAATTGGAATAGGTTTTACATTGAAAGCTGACGTAGTCTTAGCCGACACAAAGTTATAAGAAAACGACAAAAATAAAGCTTCAATAGTATATAAAAATTATAATGAGTAAAATCATTATACAGTATTTACACTAAAACCATTACGTAAGCGAAATATTCGAAGAAATACACCGGCTGATTTTTAAGAATTTACTCAGGATTCAAAAGCAAGGACGACAGTATTTGTTGCGCCAATTTACTTAGCGTAATGAGAAAAGAAGAGAAATGAGCGGCTATATAAAAGAGAATGTTAGTGCACTACTCGGCCAGTGTATGAAGAGTCAGCAGGATAGAATACTGGCTACAATAATTATTCTGAATTAAAGTCAGACAAAGGGGGAGGAAATGTACGTATTGTGTCGGTAATAAAGCAGTTCAAAATTCCAGCAAAATAATACGATCCAGGAAGTAAATAGTCATTGTAGTAAAGAAAGTATATCATCATCTGAATAATGAACAGGAATAATAATGTCAGAAGCACTCATAGTCTCTGGCAATGGCTAGCTCAAGCATGATTGTTTCTAGAGAACGATTCGAGCTTCCAAAAACTACCAAAAGGAGGAAAAGGCCCGATTTGTGATGTTATTTGAGAAGATATGGCGAAAATACTGTAAGAGAAGGCTTACTACAAAAGTTAATATAATTTTTGTGTTAATGTTTGCACTTTTCATATTCATAAGATCAGTACCCTCAGCGACGTAAGGTTCGAACACACTACACAATTACTATATGCTATATTTATAAGATTTGTAAACAACATTGCCCCTAAATGACACTGTATACGAAACATGAGATAACATCAAAACAGTAGTCTTTCCTATACTAATAAAATTGACAAACTACCGCTACCCTATTAAAAATTTCGGTCGTGTTTCCCGCGTATTTGACGCGCAATCAGTAGTAAACGGTAGGAATTAGGCAAAGAGGCCACAAATCCCGAGAGTTACCCGGGGCCTGCGGTGGCTCTCCGGAAAATACCGT
>LQNS02278180.1:5796587-5808779 GCA_001587735.2 Parhyale hawaiensis | reverse complement strand
TTGAAAAGCGGACATAACTGCGCAGCCGTTGCGCAATTACTGCGGAGTTCGCGGGTGTATGTACGGCTTAAAATTGCGCAGCGCCGCTGGAATGACTGCTGAAATTTTTAATAGGGTACGAGATCATATAGGCTGCGCAAGATCAGATCACACCAAACCTGTTCTCATTGCTTCACCCCGGGATATGGATTGTGTGAAGAAGATCTCGAGGTCATGAGAGGCAGTTGGTTGCAGTTTATGAGGCCATTAGGTCTAAAAGTTAATTACTTTTATTGACCCTGTGGACCTAATGAGATATTATAGTTTTTGTATCTATCCGAATTTGTGCAGTGCAATGAGAAAAAAGTGCAAAACGGTGCACTGGCAGCGCTGCAGAATATTCATATACACTAGCTGAGCTTAGAGTCTATAGACGCTATTTCAAAAAGACGTACATAATGGCTAAAATAATTACTTCTGCGGTAGCAGTTATTACTTTTATCACTAAACTGATGAAGCACTAAACAAGTGTTAAAATAATGTAAAACATGACTAGCAATCTCAACTTCATGCGAAACAGAATTTTAACATTAGAGAACAAAAGTTACAGAAGGAAAGCAATGAATAGCTTCGCATTTTCGATTAACGTCTCACATAAAACGTAAGCTTTGGTACTGAACTCTTTGACAACACACTCAAATACTGTATATCCGAGCTTTAATTACAAGCAAGTTGAGGAAGGAATTTAAAATGAATGCTGACGAGTAGTTGATTTAACATTTTAAATGCAACAATTATTCCGAGCACTAGCTGCACTACTCCTGCTCTGTTTAATAACAACAACAGCTTTTATTTGGTAAGAAAAATATCTGATCCGACCAACCCACAAAAATGGTCTTGGCTGACACCAATATAGACGAAACATCACAATATGTCGTTATACACAGCAGACTTTACCGTAATTAATGCTAGCTGGGTAGCTTTTAGTTTTGTTATGATAATTTAACTCCCATAAGATGCTAACCCAAAGCATCTTATCCTTAAAAAACAACTTCATAGCGAACGAACTAGCTGAGAATAACAAACAAAAATTACAATAATTTTATTACGTTAAGAGGTGTTGAGACGCATGGCATCGACGTATATTATACACACAAACGGATAAAAAATAGACACTTTTCGATAACTAACGTTACAAAACTTAAATGTCAATAATAGAGTGCTATCGTGGTATGCAAGGACATGGTAACGCTACAGCTATGCTGCCGACAAGACGCGATGCGGACTCCGTCCATGATCAAGTGCCCTGACCGGCGGTAGATGGCACCAGGTTCCCATGGACACTTTATGTATAATGACTACCCTATGGGGAAGAAAAGATAATTATATTTATTACATAGGCCCCCCCGTATTGTACTGCACGAAACAGTGCATCTGCTGTATCGACACGAACAAAATAATGGGAATTTTCCAGTGTAGCATAATTTGAACCCTATATATTAACCCAGAAATTATAAAAAATTTACAATATAGTATACGTCGTAGGAAAAAAGCGCTTTATCTCGTCGAGTATGTAGATAACAATCAAGCTCATAGGCTACTATGACAAGAGTTTTAAATGGTGTCGACGATGTATCCAATACTTCACTTATCGCGTAATGCCATCTAAGAGGAACTTAAGCTTTTAACGATTTACTGATTCTATACAGGCCGATAAATGCTGAAAAAATATTTCAGCTTCCATTGATTTTCTAAGATAATAAAAATGAACTCTGTTTATAAAAAAATTGCTCATCGACTTTTATAGGTCAATTGTTCATGTGTTGCACTTTTGCGGAATTTCAGAATATTATGGTAGAGCTAAATTGTTCTGCAAAACGCTAAAAAGTTCGAGACTGTCGGAATATTCTTGCTATGTATAGTATAGTGTCTATCCATGATATATTACATAGATATAGAATCATATCTATAAAACCCGGAAAGATGAGGTCTTAAGCGAACAGCCTCTATCGTATCTGTATCCGAGAGCGGCGCTCAAGGTCACCAATCTGTCCCAGTGGCTCGCTGACATTTGCGGTGAGAGGTAGCGCTGTACTACAGGTGCAGTTCATCTCTTGGTGTAAACCCCATTGCAGCTGGCTGCGAGTGCCCGTAGAACTTTAGTTTCACATTATGCAAAACAATGCAACCATGGGAATTGTTTCAAAATTTACGTCGCTCTCAATTGGCACGGAGATGGTGAATCATGTTGAACCCAGGAGGCTTGACTTTTCAAGAACATCGGTGAGAAGAGTTGGTTTCGTCACTTTGGATCGAAGTGGTGTTACAAGCAACTCAAGAGCCAAAAACTGCATTAAGAGCAGAACTGAGTTCACGGGAGTCTAAGGGGTAACTGAATCACGGTTAAAGCTTGAAACTCCTCCCGATGAGAGGAACCAACACATCTGTCTGAAGTACCGGACAAGTTACGCCTACAATGGTTAGTTCATCTCTAATTAGCCGTGATAGTCGATGGCGTCTTTTCAGTCTATCCGAACTACGTAAATAACACAACACGCATGCAGGTAAGCAACACAAATCGTATACCCACCAGAAACTAGCGTTGGCTATGCTTCGTGTCAGTTTGATATACAGTACCTACTTACAAAGTTCAACTTGATGCGCGATATTTATGAAGCCTTAATGTCATTTTCCAGCTCGTTCAATAATAAAACGAACACAACGAACACAAAATTCAAAACGCCGAACAAGTAACACAGAGTTGCTGCAGCTCCGATTCATCAAAAATTCAGTCTGAAATGTTCTCCTATGGACACATGAAACAAACGCAAATTCTAATACAATAACACAAATAGGATGGAATTGCAGCTCCCGGTGAAGAGGCTCGTCAAGTATTTAGACCTATTATTGGTGCAGCAATCAACCTGATAGAATAATAAATGATTTCCTGGCATGAAAACACCGATGACATAGCAACCATAATTGGTAACAGGATGCGAACTGTATTTATCATCGACAAATACAACAAGGAAGGACAGTTACTGTTTGTCTGAACTGTACTGCGATGAAGCAATGCTAGCTATGCTATTGACAATGCCATAAATTCTGAAAACGTGGGATCTGAATAGCATGCCGGATGAATGACTGTGTACACGGGACAAAACACGTGATCGGTACTCTGATCGTGATGTCCATCCAGAGCAGCACGTAAATTTAATGTAACTTCAGAATGGTTCAGCATGTACAGTATAGGCGTATTTTTGCGATTAGCAAGCAGGTTACATTTTATAAGGTCAAAATCCTATAGGCGTGCTTCATAAAATACTTTCAATCTGGGTAATACTTAAATGCAGAAAGTCTGCCCAACACAAGAGAGGCGATAGTTCTAATCACCGCACTGAAGTTTCTGTTGTAGTACATGCAGCTTTATGGAGATAATAGAAAGAGTATAGAGCGACCCTTGAAAAAGTGACAGAAGGCTGAGAGGACGAGACGGAATAGACTACCTATGCTATGTTGCATTGACCATTTGTGTGTGTTTCCCACCTGCACGTATACGTATAGATCAGTCTGTCTGCAAGTCGAAACTTAATTCAAATAGCGATGACACAACCTTGTACTGCTGCAAAGATATTGGTACAGAGAAATTAGAATTAGTGATTTGAAGCGCCAACACCGACCTAGTATAAAGCAGGTCAAAGTGAAGAAAATTTCCCATGAAGGTTCTATGACAAAATTAAATACGCACTTACATATTCAAGTAATAGAAATATCACGATGATATTCTAGGGGATTTCAGATGACGTACCAGACTATGATTACAAGTTTAATTAAAATAAGAGTGAAATTAAACTTTTCACTTAGGCGAGTATTACAAAGAGATTAATGCTAGATGATGAGAAAGAATTTGCGATTCGACATAACAAGAGTATTAATGCCACGCTGCATATTTAAATGCTGCATTAATGAATAACGAGCCATGAAAGTTTTTCTATCCACTCGTGGGAAAGCTTCATTAAGAGCACATAAAGTTCATAATTACATTTGCAGTGCAAGGGTCACCGTTAAAAGGAAAAAGTGAGGCTGATAAAACAAGAGAAAAAGCCTGATTCTCGATGCGTTGGAGCTGGAGGTGAAGAGCATTGGTAGCGGTGCGCAGTAGTTAATATTCAACTACTTTCGGTTCTTTTCAAAGAAAACATCAAAATTTAAGTAGAAATGTAATGCTGGCGGCCGATACTACCTTATTTGTAAAGCAGACAGCAGCAACTGCATTTTTATTTATTTTTATTATTGTCATAGCTTACACAACAGATTGTAAACATTTGGTTTTAAAATTAAGAAACTTTTCTTCATAAAACATAGAATTAAAATATTTACAATGAATACAGATTCGCTGATGAACCAGATATGGTACGGTATTAAAACTATGTTCAAAGACTTTCCTGGTTATGTTCAAACGTGCTTAGGTATATTAATGTATTACTAATGCATCAGATGGTGGAAGAGAAACATTTTAAGCGTTGGAAATCTTCAAAGCAATGAGTTCTGGTCTTTAATTACACATATGCTAGTTGATATAGGCTATTGGTGCCCTGCAAAGCTTTTTCTCTATACAAATATATGAAGCGGATAAAATGTTCAACAATTATCAGATTTTGATAGAGGGAAACTCGTTCATTTTACGTAAATAAGTAAAATATAAACCTTCTGATAATATCAGTATGGACGACGCTGGAAAATTTTTAATTCTGTTCGGTAAAAAGACAACTAGCAGTAGTATTAAATACATGCGGTACTAACTCATGTAAATGAGGAGCTTACAGATACGCATGTAGAAAAAGTAAAATACTACAATAAAAAAGGCAAGAAAAAAATGCGTCTAGAAATCAGACACGTACTGCAACGTTCAACTGAATAGGTTAAAAATCGCCATATATATTCATCCCATCGAGAATCAGGGAATCCTGTCCATTATCACTGTCTACGAAGGGAAGAGTCAAAATCACTAGAGATTCATACCATCGAGATCCAAGGAATGTTGTCCATCAACAGCGTCTCTATATAACAAAGAGTCAAAGTGACTAGAGATTCATACCATCAAGATCCAAGGAATTTAGTCCATTATCAGTGTCGCTATATACGTAGCAAAGAGTCCAAGTCACTAGAGATTCATACCATCGAGAGCCAAGGAATTAGGTCCATTGCAATGGCAAGGCGCACGCCCATTTCAGCGCCCTGCCAGCTATTTTGTCTACTCCAGACGAGCGCCGTACACTGTGATAAACTTTATTGTAGGTCCCGGAGGCGTTAGTTTCATCAGGGAATGTCGCACTTGCCTCCACGGAGGTTTATTACTGCCCAAGTTATGTTTATCGCTAGATGAGAGGATAATTTTGCTGACGGTAGCTTGTCGAGCACTTGTGGAGGTCGTACGTATACAACAGCTTGCGCAGTCTTCCATTGGCTGGAGATGACGAGGCGTTGCTTAGTCTGAAGACAAAACGATGTTTCTTAGTTTGCAGACAGGACGACAAGACGTTACTTAGTTCGCAGGAAGGGCTGCGAAAAGACGTTGCTTAGAAGAAGATTCACGACGAGACGCAGTTTAGTTTGCAGGCAGGAAGATGGCGAGATTACAGCATTATAACATTTAGTATGTCAAAACATCACCAACTCCTTACGACTAAAATCCCTGTTACAACACCGCAAGAAAAACAATATCTTTACTGCACTGATACTAAGCCCAAAAACACTTGCTACACAAGCACGCAATCACCGTAAGACCAACCTCTAACACCAGCATGTCACCACCATTTCCCACCACAAACACAATACTACCACCGAACAAACTAACAGGTGCACCACTGGTACGGTACCACCAATTAACACCAAACTATTCCGTTTCACCAACCAATACACCACGACCAATTAACACCACTATCACAACAGAACCACCACCGTAACACCCCTCTCACTCCCGGTCCGAAAAGCATTGGAGAGGCAAGAGGTCCTAACAGAGGTCGGCCGTAAGGGCGCCGTAGGGCCGACTTAGGGCAACAGAAGGCGCGTGACAAAACTCCCAAATGCCGCTGCTCTGCGCCGATGACGAGGCTTCGCCCGAACTTGCCTCACATTCTCATGCTATAACGGGGCGGCCGTTAACTTTAATCGAAAATCTCAGAAACTGAAAATAAATTCCGAAACTCCGATAGATTGAAAATAAATATAGAAATGCTCTCGAAGGAATGAAAACTTGTTCGGTAAATGAAGCAACTCTTTTGGTTAAGAGAGGAAAAATTGAAAACCTTAGAAATTAAATATAGTGTCCGAAACTCCGATAGATTGAAACATAAACAGAAATACGTCGGAGGCCACGCGACATTGCGGATGGCTGAAGTAACCCTTGTGGTACAGACGGAAAATATGAGACACGGGGATATGACAATAATTAGACGTACTACGACGTCGTTTGACGGTCGTAATGTCATCGTTTGCAAGTACTCGCATTCTTTAACAGTACTTATATGGCATAAGCACGGCTTCGCCATACTGACATCTATTATCTAAACGTAAAATCAATTTAAAAGCACTCCATACTGGGAAACCCACATGCACTGGTTCGGGCCGCAGATACGAGCCCACTTGCCCCAGTGGAGAATACAGCTGCAGTCGACGACGAAACGTCAAGAACTGTGGCGCCATCGACGGAAGGTTCTTATACAACAACACCAATCCCCATCTCTAAGAAAGCTAAGTGCTCCTAAGGCAGCATACCTAGCAACTGCTGAGTCAGTGCGCCTTGCACCGCAAACAGCTCGCTGCCAGGGTTGGCATCGAACCTGAAACATCCTGTGTTCCGAGTTCAGTATGTCAGCATGCAAGGCTGCTGCTATCAAGGGTACAAAATCGAAAATATTACAAATAACGGTATATTTGCGGAATGTGCATGATAATTAATATATATGCATACACGCACATAAGTTTTTAACTATATTTTTTTATCAAAACACTATTATGAGTGATACCGATGATACAGTGAATGCCTCAATGCGACAAAAGAGTGCAGGATGCATTAATTGTATTACATAACACCAATAACAAATTTTGAACAATAAATAAACTTCAGCAGCTACGAACATTAAAAGGAGGCCCAAGCGATGTGCCCTACATCGATGAGAAGGTTTTCGGAAACAAAATTACAAGCAATAATTATTGTACCCAAGAAACTTGGCAGAATTCTAGAACATTGATTCATTATTAATCGAGAAAATGCACAGAGAAATTGCCTTTACACTTTTGAATTATTTAGGCATCGACTTTCATTCAGTACAGACACGTAACAGCCACCAGTAATTAAAAGTCATAAACATTTTTGAAATACAATAATATTAAAATGATAATCTTTAGTTGAGAGATGTAGCAGAACGAAGTTTCCATAAATTCAAGGAATTTCGTTGGAATAATATCAAAACTATAATCTTTGGTAAACAGATGAACGTATCAGCCAGGTTAACCAAGAAACTTACTGCAATTATAATCTTTGGTAGACAGATGAACGTATCAGCCAGGTTAACCAAGAAACTTTGCTGGAATTATAATCTTTGGTAGACAGATGAACGTATCAGCCAGGTTAACCAAGAAACTTTGCTGGAATTATAATCTTTGGTAGACAGATGAACGTATCAACCAGGTTAACCAAGAAACTTTGCTGGAAGTAAAGTAAGAAATCCGTAAAAGACAAATGTAGCAGGAAGGTAGCCAGGAAACCGGAGATTCAGAAGCAGCAAGAACCGCCCGTCCGGCCAGCTACCCTCGCAAGTCAAGCACTCTCTGGACAGAGCGCCTATACTCTCCCAAATTTTCTGTTGAAGAAAATCTGTCTTCCATGCATACAAGATTCTTGAGGCTAAACATGAAGGTGGTGGACGCGCATCGCCCCAGGGACCAGCAACTTTCTTATCTACGCAAGTTCAGGCGTGGTGAAGGTTAGTCAGATGCAAGCCGTTCCGTGAGCGAGGTAAGGAAGAACCGGGCAGGAAAAGAATAGAAAATACGTGTTGTACGGAGAGGGAGAGTCATGTAATTTTGATAGAGAAATAAACGAAATGAGCACACCCGTTAATTACATGTTTGATATAATTATGAAAATGAGTACGGGTAAAAAATAGCAAAAAATAGACTAAATAATAAAACTACATAATTGAGTAATAACCGTAAAATATGCCTATGATGCACCATTCACACAAAAGTATCGGATCATAAGATATTAATAGAGAAATAAATGGAAACTAGAGCACTCTGAGAGCGCAAACCTCCGCCAAGCGAGACAACGGTAGCAAAAATTCAAATTGACTTTGAAACCATAATTTTTTTTATATAAACCCCAAAATCTAATCATTTGTACCTTTTGATAGTAATAACAGCTTGTGCAATGTCTTGAAAATCCGTTCATAACTTTTTGAGTTATACTGCTAACAAACGTTATGACATACATGAGTCAAACATACAAACGAACAAGCCGAACTGCACCAAAATTTAATCATTTATGTCTTACAACATTGCTAACAACCCCTATAAATTTTATAAAGATCCATTCATTATTTTTCTGAGTTTTTGTGCTAACAAGCACAAAATCAAGAACAGAGACGAACGAAGGAACCAAGGGATCATTGCAAAAATTTGGTCATTTACTCTTTGTTATATACCTAACAACTCCTGTTAATTTCATGAAAATCCATTCATAACTTTTTGAGTTATGGCATTGAGAAAAATGAGGCAGATAAACAAACAAACGGATGGACATATCTTTACCAAAAGGTAATCATCTGTTCCTCCAAACATACCTAACAATCCATGTAAATTTCGTTCAAATCGGTTCAGAACTTTTTGAGTTATCTTGGTGACAGACAGTGAGACAAAGAGACAACCAGATAGACAGGCAGACAGACAAACAGAGAGACAGACAAACATGACGAAAACATAACCTCCTTGGCGGAGGTAATAAGAGAAAAACAAACCACTTACAAGCATGAATTACGTATGGAAAGTAAGATGGCACAGTACGTTAACAGCTACAACTGAGGTGATTACAGACAAGTGACCTATACCTACTATAAGGTAACTATGACTTTATTTAGGAAGTTAAGTTGAACTGTGACAATTTTCTACACCAACAAATTTACAATATAGAGATTATCATCTCAATGAAGACAGCTAGGCTTGTGCTTACTATTATTAGTATACAGGGCACCTGGAGTGGATAGACGTTTGATGATGCCCGACAAAAGTTTTTCTTGTGCTTCAATAAAACTACATTAGATTGTTGCAGAAGATTCACATGGAAAGCTTTAAACAGCTTTAGGTAACGCCAAAAGCCAGCAGGTATCTGAGTCAATTTCGCCTGGGCACACAGAGCCTTGAAAAGACTCAATATTGTTGATGACAAAGCAACCCTGCGGTAAATAGTGGCCTGAAGTCATCGATCAGAAAGAAGCAAAATCAACAACGCACATACTGGGAAAGCGTGGAGTGGAAGAAAAGGTGATCACTGCCCTGTCGAAGACGGTGTGTGCAAGAAATTCCCAAGAAAAAGAAAACCCATCACACTTTGGATTTGCATGGCGTGGTCGCGTCCCTCTAAAGTCAGTCGTAATAAGACAGAAGACGATCGAACACAGAAATCTCTTCAAGGCCTGTTTGCAAAATGCAAAAAGAACCAGGCGCGCGTGTAGAATTTTTCAAGAAACGCGATGGGTTCGAGACAGAGAGGCCTGCCTGCTCTGTCTCCCTTGGTTAAGCTTCTCGCACGAATCACTTCACGGTGGCTCGATACGGAAATTTGCTCGAAAACTTTGCGCTTAATTTCTCTTGAAGACTTTGCAGCCGTCGATGACATTCTCCGCGACACTTGGCGGTGTCCGTTCTTCTTCAAAGACGTCGCAGATATTTCAACAAACTCGGACATGCATGTGGCAGAAAATGAGGGGATATTGAAACATGTGAGAGATTGTTGATAAGTCATGCCTATTTCTCCAGCAGGCGCACAAAATATTATTATAACGTATGTTCCAACATATTGCACAGTTAAATGCTAACACCAATGTTTCTCGTCAATCATAGGATCAATTATTAAAATCTATATGTCACTAATATATAACACAGTCCATTATTAAGAGCTGAGGCCCTTGTATCTCACACACTCAACTATTAAAACACGTACCTCACGCACATCACGCAGCTAGGAAACTGCGCATTCAGTTTCAGAAGCTCTAAGAATAGATGGTCTTCGACAAGAAATGCGCTAACCAAGGGTGATTTAATCCACATTTTGGACGAAACTGCCCCAATTTTACGGCATTCTCATTTTCCCCTGATCTCGGTGACGGTTAAAACCTCACGTTTCCCTAGGAAACTCCTTAGGATTTTAACGATGATGCTTCCTTCAAGTCGGATAAATTAAAATTGGTCTGCAGTGGGTGAGAGAAAAATGCTCTAGTGAGGGGTAAATATCTTTTGTTTCGACGTGCGGAGGCAGTTAAAGCTATTGTGCGGAGGCAGTAACTTCGGAGATGATCCTGGTGGGACATTGTCCTTTGTAAGAATAGTGTAGGAGCGAAGTGCGCGGTACAAATGAGGACCGGAAAATGGACGGAAAAATCTTAATGAATAACGCCGAAAAAATAAAACTAGCTGACAGAAATCGAACGCACCGAGCAGTGGAGTAATTGGAGGATCAATTTGACAAATTGGGTACCCGTAGAAAATTTCACCGAACTAAAAAACGATGTTTTTCTCATCTTCAAAAGGCTTGCTGCGATTACAAAATCGGTCCTCAAACAGCGACCAAGAAGAAAAACTTATAGTGGATAGTTTACCAAGTAAAAGTGAAACTACCAAGCTACATATAGCTAGGCGCATAAAGCATACAAAATTTCGACTAAGGCCACGAAGACATCCACACCACAACCTCAGTCGATAATCCTCTGAACAGGCACTGAGCCTCGAACAGACACTGCCCACGAGTCGGTGAGTGCGGCCACACGCACAAGACTGTCGCCCATTCATTCTCGCATTTTCGCTTCGCTATGACATGCTGTAAGGACAAGTAAAAAGAGAATAAAAATAAGTCCTTTGCGCTCTGAGTGTGCAGTACGTCGATACAGTGAGACACAAAAATCCTAAAAAATAAACAACTTTTGTTAATACTTGAGCTGCAAAATACAGGTAGAGATTTTACAACAATAGCAACGCGTGTGTTAAAAACAAATGTTATAAAAGACTGAAGCCGTTATATGTTTGAGCCAGTTAGGCAATTTTCCAGGTTTTCTTCAAGAAAATTTTACAGAAAACACTAATTAAACTGCAACTTCATAGAAAATATTTTTAAATGACAGGACTAATTAAAAATGAAGCAAATTTATAAACTGCATACTTATAGAAGTGTTCTTATTACATGCTTGGTATGAAAGTAATACTGTAGGAATAACAGAATAAAATAAAATTTACATTATGGCAGCTTTACATGTATGCATGCAAAATGCACATTATTGAACATAATTTATTATCGCATATGTACACAATTAATCAGCATATGCGTGAACACCGACAAGTAACGGCCTCAAGGCCAGAATCGGCTGCCACACATAGTTTGTGTAATTATGACAAAAACACCTAAACTCTGTGCAGTCACTTCAAATAGTCTAGTCCCTCTTACAATATGTACTAATCAAGGAGAATGTATAGAAGCAGGATCACTGAAGTAAATTATTGATTAGCTTTAAGAAATTACTGACTATCATCAGTAGTAATGCCTTTAAATATGATGAGTACATATCTAAATGATACTCGTTATAGCTAAGTAAATGATAAACAATGTTTCTCTCACATGGATACAGCCGTAATAGAAGTAAAATAGCCGCTCCAGTTTTTGATGACCTAATTTTTGCACATTGTAGGAGGCAGCCGTTGTTTAAGCTTTACCTGTAAATATGTAGGTTGCTAACTTTTATAATAAACCGTTACGTTTCAGATTATAGAACAATAACTAAAAAAACAATTAGTACTTTCGGCAAGCCAGGCAAAAGGCTGATTTGAGTACCGTAAAATGGTGTTATACCGGATCGTGGGGTAATAACGGATTTTCGTATTACTTCCACTTAAAGCTCCATAACTGGAAGGCTATTGTATGTAGCGATCTCTAACAAGTTTTTT
>LQNS02278180.1:5737952-5795993 GCA_001587735.2 Parhyale hawaiensis | reverse complement strand
AAGAAGACGACTAGAGACAAATATATTCCAAGTTTCAGGCCTTTATGATCAAAACTCTAGGAATGGCATAACCGAGAATGTCCCGTATATCCGGTATAACACCATCTTACGGTACTAAACTTCCAAATAACTGTTACAGGCTTACGGAGGCTTATGTCTAATGTACATACCTATAACACAAAATAGAAGCATGATACTTACATATGTAAGTAGGACAAAAAATAACAAGAAAAAGTACATTATTGTTTACAGAACTTGCAGTACAACTAGAAAATGTATCATCCATGGCATTCACAAGAACTGCTAAATGCCAGGCGATAGACAAAATACATTTTACAAAGTTATAAAAGGAATCCATGGCCATTTTTCAAGATTTTTGACATTCAAAGGTCGTAGCAACGCATACACCGATGATTGCTCCTTGCTGAAAAAGAAATACTGAGCGTTCGTAAAATTACTCTGCAGTCACTAATCAACTTTTTCTGTATCGAATACTGATCTTAAAGCACCGCAACTAATAGAAACTTAAACGTCAGTATGAGAGATTCAAATAGCGGAGATCATTTATCTGTGAGACGATGAACCACTGCAGCTAAGGCCAACGAATATGGCAATAGAAATAGCTGGAGAGAAGATAGGCACTAAACAGAGCTGAGCAGTATCAAACCAGATATAGGAGTAAAAAAGGTGGCAAGACTTTTCCTCTCTAACTCTTCCCTAACCGAATTTTTGGCCGCCGCAGAAGCTAAAATCTTAAATGAGTAGCCAGGGTGGCCTAAAATTTTGTTAGGCTCGCGGCTAGGCTGCTAGTGACCTCAGCGGGAGCACAAGTCAGTGGCCTTCTGTGGCTGGGCCGCCAGTGACCTTCTATGGCTGGGCCGCAAGTGACCTTCTATGGTTGGGTCGCCAGTAGCCTTCTGCGGCTGGGCCGCCAGTGGTCTTCTGTGGCTGGGCCGCAAGTGGCCTTCTGTGGCTGGGCCGCAAGTGGCCTTCTGTGGCTGGGCCGCAAGTGGCCTTCTGTGGCTGGGCCGCAAGTGGCCTTCTGTGGCTGGGCCGCCAGTGGTCTTCTGTGGCTGGGACGCAAGTGGCCTTCTGTGGCTGGGCCGCCAGTGGTCTTCTGTGTCTGGGCCGCAAGTGGCCTTCTGTGGCTGGGCCGCAAGTGGCCTTCTGTGGCTGGGCCGCAAATGGCCTCTGTGGCTGGGCCGCAAGTGTCTTTCTGTGGCTGGGCCGCAAGTGGCCTTCTATGGCTGGGCCGCCAGTGGTCTTCTGTGGCTGGGCCGCAAGTGGCTTTCAGTGGCTGGGCCGCCAGTGGTCTTCTGTGTCTGGGCCGCAAGTGGCCTTCTGTGGCTGGGCCGTAATTGGCCTTCTGTGGCTGGGCTGCAAGTGGCCGTCTATGACTGGGCTGCTATACCCACCTCTGGTAAGGACAAACGTAAACAAAAGGAAAGTCGCATAATTCGAAGCAGCTATCATGCACAGATGGAGCTAAATGCAGTTTGCAGTTTTCTGGATGGGACACGAACATGTACACAATAAATTAGTGTGGACTAAAAACGATTCTGAAGCGTTAGGTGCAAAATGATAACAGTAGATATTAATAAAGTAGTATAATACAGTAGCGTTCAGATCATATAGACAAGATTAGGTCAAACGGATATTCCATAGAGAGATACTTTTTCTTTTACCGTAGACCCCGGATAATTCGGTAGGTTCGAGGTTAAATCGACTGACACATGTAGTAATTCGACACTCCCCAATACATCATCACTCAGATGTGGTAATTCGACAGTTGAAAATACTAATACATAACTTTCCAATAGTGTCGAATTAATCGATATTGGAATTATCCAGGGGCGAATTATCCGCGGTCTACTGTATCGGTTATTTACTGTACGACACATGAAGTACATCTACACTTTGCGGCGGAATTTTACACTAAACTCACATATTTTCCGTCTATTTTGTATTTTCTAAACTAAATATGAAAGTATGCATTCGTAGAGGCAGCGTGCCTTATTTTTTACCTCCGTTCAGTTCAAGTCAAGCCTTCCCTACTAGAAATGGAAAAACACTTGTGACTTTCCGCTAGAGTTTGGACAGAGCACCCACCATAAAAGTGCAAAAAATCGCTTTTCGTCAACAACAAACTCGACAAGAATAATTATCTTAAACGTACACAACATCTTCCCTATATCCATTGATAGCCAAACGTGCTCCTCCGTAACTAATTCTATATCACATCTGCACCTTCTTTTTACCTTCATTCAATGAAAAATGTAATCAATCACTGTCGAAAAAATAGGAGCATAATAACGTTACGGAATAAATATCCCTTTCATGCTATTCTTGTACTCGTGAAATACCAAGCCGTAGCACAGTAAATACAAGTACAGTACAGCTGCATTACTTGTTAGATATCCTCCCTCAGCAGCTGCGTGCGCCGCCCTTCCCAGCGCAATATAACCCAAAGAAAGAAAGCAATGAAAGGCAGAAGAGTCCCGTCACCATTCTAATAGATCTTGGCCGAGTTCTGGAATTAATCTGAGAAGATTATAACTTCCACGAGGAGATCATCTGGAAGATATATTGCGTTTCCAGGGAAGTGCATGTTGCAAAATTCCAGTGCTGCAGGAAACGACGAGAACGTTAGGATTCAGACACAGAAAAAGCGGTGGCGACTCTTTATTTTGATATCAAAACAAGGTTCCTAAACTTTGGGTTGTATCATGTTTTCGTGAGTATTGTCTTTTCCTGTGAAGAGATGAGTATGACCACACTGTGAAGGAGAATATATTTTTCAGTAAGAGAAAAGAACTGTGCTTGATATTTGTTATAGTCCCACAACCGCGCTTCATGACGGGTGGAACACTTATGGCGGAAGAATCGACCACTTGGAATTGGCTCCAGCTGCCCTAAGCATTGGACTCAACACATACAAACCGTGCGTCAGCACAGGTGCTGGGAAACTGACCTCACAGGTTACACCAAGTTACACACCTCGTGAAATACGGTTTTCCTAAATACATGACGGACTAAAAGCTCGATTAAAGGCCCCGTTGCAAATTAATTAACAGAATTTATAAGTTTTAACACTACGTGTGAAATGAGACCGATATTTTCCTCCGTTTAATTGATTAGAAAACAAGCAAAAATGTATAGAACACAGCAACATCTGCTACCACATGAGCAATAACACGGGCTAGCTTGTCGTATGTGTAAACTAAACGAAAATACACCGTGGCATGTTGCACGTCAGTATAGGTATGTGCATGGGGTATACAAGGAACAAAGAAAAGGTCAGTTTCTCGTCGGAATAACGTATTTATAACATTGTTAGAAAAGCACGATGAAGATGGGACTAAGGGTTCAGTTTGGAAGGACCAATTGTTATATAGAAATAAACACAAAAAGTCCATGGGTTATAAGATTTAAGGAAAGGTTGGCTGACGGAACATAATTCTTTAACGAAGCAATTTCTTCCCAAGATCATCATACATTAGTTTAAAGAAAGAATTTAGAATTAAGGCAAGAAAAGAACGTGAAAACATAGCAGCGCACAGCAAACTATTATGTAGCAAACAATAATATGATTAGGACACAACCTAAATTACAACATTGTGACAGGTGAATACAGACTACCTACCGTTCAGTATATATCGCGCTTTGATGTCGCGAACGTCTCAACAGAGGAACTGTGAACGGGACAGATTAAATCTTATACCGAAGCTAATATTCACAAACACAGCTAAATAGTGATGGCTACCGAACCTAGTCCACTACGGACTCGTACTGCTTTAATTAAATTATATTGTGTAGTCCAATGGAGGTAGCAATTATATTCAGCAAAAAATGTACATGAACTTGCCTAAAAACATAATCGCTGTAAATGCTTGGAAAATAGTTTGCGCGATTTTGATACTGAATTATCTAAGAGAAAAATACTATAACTTTCTGAGTAACCAAATGTAAACAACGAATTCGTCAAATACGTAAGCATACAAACACGATTTATTGCGCTCCGCTTCAAACGATTTCACTTCAGGGAGCAACAAGCACGCAGATATTTCGCATAAAAGGTACGTACTTGTGCTAAGCCTCTTACCATAGTCAATTTGAGAGTGTGGGATGCTGAAACCCTCTCTTGAAAGACTCTTCTTGAAAGGTAAACGCGTATTTTACAAGGACCATTTTTCAGGTGGCAAAGAATAGTGTGCGTCTGACGAGGTTTTTGTGGTATTTCAAGGAAGCTTTTGCAAAGAAAAGCTGCTCTCAAGCAAAGGAAAGACGTTCGTTTCCGGATGGCTGGAGATGCACTCAGCAGCTCTCCTTGAATGGAAAGGACTGCTGCGGGGCAAGTATATGTTGCGGGCCCAGAAAACTTGCACTCGCATCCAAAATAAAAATACGTTAATTTAAACTCGTACGTAAAACAAAAGGTAATTATGAAGCAGAGACAAGGGAAATATTTCCTAGACGCTGTTTCATATACACTAGGCTTGTTTAGATCAAAGCGAACTAACTACAGCAAATCCGCCCAACAGTTGTCTAGCGTTTGGAGATCATTTGTACCCAACTAATGTAATAAATATGTTGTTTTAGTGTTAATGCAAAGCGTAGTGACTCTATAGAATATAAACTTGAAGAATTGAACTGTCATGCGACTCTACAACGTCAAAAAATGACCCGCAGATGCACCAATAATCACAATCACAAATTAAATTTATACAGGATAGAGTTTAGACTTCAGTTAAGCGTAACAGATGCAGCGGCACTGTAGGCTCGTTTCATCTGATGTAGAGAATATCAAGCAATATAATATAGTAACGATAATATATAAAATAAGCACTGAAAATAATTAAAGAGAACCAGCTTATATGGCTCTGCCACAGTAACTGCGTATATCTATGCATCAACACTGAATGAAAGAAAATTAGGTCACACAACTGTGAAATGCTTTTAACTGACACGCACTTATGAGTAACCACAGAGTTACTTACATACCTTCGGAAGCAACAGCCCTCGCTTCAAGTTACGAACATTAGACAAGCGAACTGAGCGTTGAAATTCGAAGCGCTGAAACCTTCATTCCTCAAGGCACAAAGACGACCTGGCAGCGGCTAATGCATCAGTTCACGCATTTGAAAAGTAAATCAATTCTAATCATACGCGGAGACGATTAAAAAGTTCTGCTGGAACCAGCAGATGATCCATCATTTTCACGGCTTGTCAGTCTGTATTCCTTCATAATGAACTGGAGACTGGGAGCTCTCTCGGGCAGACGTGGCATTCAGCCGAGAAGTCGAGACAGTTCGTATTTCCTTCGGTGAGTCTCGAAACTGACTACATTTAAGGTAGTTCAGTAGCCATAAATTCGTCTTTCAATCTATAAAAAGTTTACATGTGAGTATAATGAACAGGAACTTTCTGATTTAGTTACTATTACTGTCAATTCACATCATTGTAGATATTTGCACACCAGTCAACCTGAGGAGGACCGTCTACAAAAGGTAGATATAACAGGCGTTTATTCTTCAGAGAGACTTTGTTTTAAATAACAAATGAGGGGTCGTTTGCACATCCGGAAGGCTAGCTTCCATTCGCACTGTTTGCAGTATTCTTATACAAGGGACATTTCGAGGTCACTGCATCATTAACCGATATAATAACAATAGCATTCATGCTCTCTCAATCGGGAAGACAGGAAGAGACCACAAAAGTGGAAGCATCACTGGGAGTGAGGACTAATTGAATGCAAGTTTTACGACCACAATGAATACAGATGACAAGTCTGTACTGCAAGCAAAAGATAATACATCAATTGAGCATTGTTTAATTAAGCAAAACACGCAAATGAAGCAAACAAACCTGATGGAAACGCCAAATGAGTTGTTCGATTTGTCAGCCCGGCGACAGCAGGCATGAATAAAGTGACACTGTGTGTCGTAGTGAAGAAAGTGAGTTAATAGCACTTTCGGCGTTTTACATACAAACGGGTATCTTATCGCACATTAAATTTTCTGTCACAGACGCCATTATGGTAGAAGGCTACCCTATATAATGATTAAAGAATTCGTTGGTCGAATGCAATGGGACGATTAATACAAGCACGGTGATAATGCACACACACATTGAGTAATTTCAGTTATCATAATAAAGTGGCCGTAACAACTATAGAATCAAGCTGTAATTATAAATAATAAAATAGCAGAATTAGGGATATACCAGATATTGACTTGCCACATCTGTCAGGATAGCTGCTATCACTTCACTGGAACTCCTCAAGCATAGACAGACAGAGCACCCTGAGAGCGCACACCTCCGCCAAGCAAGGCAACGGTAATGGAAAATTCAAATGGGTTCAGAAACTATGACATTCTTTGCATCATCATTAATCTTTCTTGAAGATCCGTTCATAAACTTTTCTAAAAGTTAATCATCTGTTACTGTTAACATGCCTAACAGTCCCTGAAAATTTCGCAAAGATCCGTTCATAACTTTTTGAGCAATCTTGGTAACAGACAAAGAGACAGACAAACAACCCGACAGACAAACACGACAAAAACATCACCTCCTTGCCGGAGGTAATTATCTATTTGTCTACAGAAGTCTCCTTTTCGGATTCGAAAAAAAATTCTAAACCATAATAGTGTCCTAGTGGAACGCTTTCTTTAGCTAACACCTTAATACATCGTGAAGTTGTATTGTAGTGTACCTCAGCAATAAAAGTTGTCAATGACACAGCATTCTGTCTAGTTCCTGAATTTTTCCCATGGGCAATCGTTAAATTTCTACTGTGTTACTGTTATTATTATTATTTATAAATACGGCACTGTGTATGCAAGCATACCATACACAATGCAGTGTGGTGTGAATTAAACTTTTTCCAGTACACAGTAAACAACACTGAAACACAAAATCAAACATATTCCAGTATGCTGTGCTAAAAAATAAAATATTGTTCAACTCTGCAGAACTCTAGAATACAAATACCATTTCATCTGTACATGGATGGGATTGGCAAGCAGTTGGGAGCGGTCAAACCGGCAAAAACGGATCCAAGGAAAGAACAATATAACCTGAACCAAAGGAAATGTTACCGAGTGCTGAGCGTTTCAAGCTGCCAGCAATGAATAGAATAGCACTGGGACAAAAGCTGTGAAACAGAAATGCAACTTGCGTGGGAGAGACAGATGCCTTTACCTTCATCCAGTCCACTGATTCATGGTCGCTCGCGGCTAACCACCATCCGGCTACTGATGATCAGGAGCGTGTGTTTGAGAGGCAAGCACAGCCGTAATCAATGGAACAAGAGGTAGATTTAGGACTGGCAGGAAGATCTGGAACAATGACTAATGCCTCTATTCAAACGACACCTTATCTTCGACTAAATGTGACGTTGTCGATTGGGTTCCTGTTACGCGAATAGAAGCAAACACGAAACGATGCAAGGATGGATCAGGTGAAACCCGTCTCAAAAATGTCTAAACTGTTTGTACAGCCTTCGGAGTACAGGTAAAGAGTAGAAAGGACTACTCACAATTAAAGTACCTACTAGCCTAGATGCAACGTAATCACACTCCAGTAAACTCGAGTTTCCTCAAGAAGTCCAGGGTATCCCCTCACCCCTCTGTTAAGTTGATTGCAAAGTCAAAATTAAGGAACATTTTGCTGTGGTCCGCTTGGCTTTGAAGCAAATCGAAATTCGGAAATTTCTTTGGTAGTCCATCAAAGCTTCAATTTACATTGAACTGCCAAGTGTTCCTTGCGCAAAACGTTTCGAGACCGAGACACGATGACTTCATACGAGACTCGTTGGAACAAGTGGAAACTCATGCGACAAACTTCAAATTATGTCAGAAAATGTGTTCCACAACCACACAGGCACTCGCACATAACAGAAACATTGCGAATTTCATATATTGGCAAATATGTATAAACATAATGATAATTTTTCGGAAAAAGACAGAAAATTTCTAAAAGAATATATATTAAATCCAACGGCCTATGTACGTAAAATACAATTTAAAAAATCAAATTAAAACTGTAGTATATCAACACCAGTAAATAAGAAATATAGTAATTACCACTAAGAGATCAATTTAGTGACTCACAACATTAGCGTGAGCAAAACATACCTCGATATTATAAAATGACAATGGAAACATAATACAAATATATCCTCTACGTACATATTAGCCTGTAGGCGGCTCGCCATAAGTTCTTAATTGGAACCGCTCGCTAACGACAAGCTTTTTAATAGCAAAAACTGCGATAAAGGGTACGATATATGTAGAAAAACACCAAAGCTGAAAAAAACAGTGCTTTTTTGCTGGTAATAGAGCACGCAGACATGACAATTGCATGACGTAAACAACACCAACACAGTCAACTGATGAGGTAAAATGCATGAATGTTTTAAGGACCCATAAAACTATGGGGTAAAGATTGTCTCACCTTGAAGACACAGAAATAACCACGTGAGTTCCTTAGTTGAAATGCTTGTTTTTTAGTGACAGGTATAGCAGCTGGTAGAATCGATTTCGCAGAAAAAAAATACCGCACAAGCAATGTTAACAAAACTTTAGGATTTCTTTTTTTTTCTGCGAAGATCAACGACCGTAGAAACGGTTCTTTAGAATTTAAAAGGGAAAAAAACCTAGAGTCTTCTCGGAAACTCACATCCCGCACGTAGCAGAGCAGAAGCTAACACGCCACGAGTGCGAGAGATACTAATCCCCGAACAGACATTGCGGACACACACCATACTGTTAATATAGACACCCTCGCTTTCGCTGCTCCACAGGCAAGAACCAGCTCGAGCCAACATATTTTGAAAGCATATTTGGTCAGTGATAGCAGAAAGAAATACCATATATTTTTTCGTCTAGATGCAGCACCCAACATATTATGAAGAAGGGCAGTACCCTGAGGTATTTACTCCTAAAGACAACATACTTAAAGCAAACACATGGGAGAAGCTTTACAGTTGGCGTGTATCTATAGATTTACACTAGCGGACAGTCAGTGTTCAAATGTTGGACATGATACAAGTGGAATATCTTTGCATAGACATGCTGGTTTAACATTTTTTATCCCGTACATGACAAAAAATAAAGAAATTTAGAATTAAAATAGACATATTAACCGGCGTAGGAATTGACTGTAAAAAGAGATAAATAAAGTATTGATAAATAAAATAGGATTTTGCACTATTGTGAACGCGGTTACGAGAATATTTGTACATCTTAAATTTAATAGCTAAAGTGGGATAGGTAATTAACAAGAATGAGGTTTATGCTAGAGAATGGAGGAGCTCAGATGGATGAATATCTTCACTATAGAGTGTCCGGCGGCAGCAGAATTGTTAAGCTGCAGTAATATTATAGCAACAACTCGGGCAGGAAGGTGCATATAACATGGTTAGGGTGGACCGAACATACAGTGTGGCATAAGGTACGATATATGGAGAGAGTTACAGTTGCCGGAGACTTTTTTTTCATGCTATTTATATGAACTCCCAGAGGTCTATCGGCGTTTACATCCTCCTATGACTACTCATACATTCTCTTTAACATCCTCCTCATTCTCTTTAACGTTCGTAATAACGAACTGGCTAGGAAAACTCTCTTCGTCAGCTGGAAACACCGATGTCGTTTACTCCTCTTGAGAGTCGTTAAGAATTATATAGAAAGACAGCTTACAGATAGAAATATGCAGAATTTGTTTATGGAATACTTGATGCAAGGAACTTTTGAACCGGCGGTTGACCGAAAGGTTACGCTTTTTCATCTGGGTTGCCAATATCTAGGAGCAGATGCATGTATCATTTTCGCAATAGCTATATGATGCATATAATATGTATGAATAATTCAGCAGGTGCCTCTCGTTGATACATGTTTGATAAAATAAGCCGTATCGTAAGTTTACAGTATTATATTTTCATTTATTCTTTCCACTCGTCGGAGCTCTACAATAATATTTTCGTTTCCAGTCACATGGAACAACTGTTCAGTCTAGTGTCTTCATAATAAGGTGGTTGTAAGTTGGTGCTGGCCTTCATTTCACTGAATGCCAGGTGTTAGTTGAAATAATCTCGAGGCGGTTCGACTCATTTCAAGCGGTCATCTTCAGGCTTGGTAGGTGGCAGGGGATATTTATTAAGATGCAGAGGAGTAAAATGAAATTTGTAACGAAATTTCTGTATTGAAATTTACCCCTAGTGTAAACTCATGCAGCGTAAGCAGATTCATGAAATTGCAGCTGATAGGTGGGTAGAGTTGGGCGGAAATCCAATCACGTGGCTGGATTGGCGGATGTCCTTGCTGTCTAAAGTTTTCCATTCAGTTTTTGTTCACGGTTTACTCCAGTTATTTGTCCAGTTATGATGATTGGTTTTGAGTATCGGATGAGAAAGGCTTCAGATATATGAGGCGTCGGCTGTCGTTTACTTAATGTAGTAGTTTTATGTCGTAAACAAGCATCTTTCTTGTGATTTCGATATTGTGCTGTCACTGTGTATGAGTCTTGTGTCCGTCTCAGTTTACCTAAACTGTCAACCTGCGAGATAGCGTGGTGGCCGTCATACCAATGTATGAAATTTCCTGGAGCGTACAGTCTCCAGTTTGGCAGGTGCTGTCATACATGGCATTAGTCGTATTTTAAAGCTCCGACGATTGGAATGAATAAATAAAAACATAATTAACTTCCGATACGGCCCTATTCCTAACCACCCATATATCTATATGTACTTCAGCAGTAATATTTCTAAATTAGCGAAAAACCCGAATCAACTTTCAGAAATGCAGATGAAACCTTCAAATCATTGGAGTTGTTACAATTACAGACTGCTAGTCTTAAAAATATTACTCCGCGTTGGTGAAGGAACTATTCTGTAACAGCCTGTGGTCGAAGGACGTTTAATATTTCAGGTGCAGTCAATAGAGAAAATTTGCCCACCGTTTGCCTATTGTGGAGGCATCGAATTCACGCCAGTTGGAGGTCATTGCCTGCGGCTGAGCAAGCGACACTTGAATAACCGGTGGGTGGTTGTATATGCGGCTTCTACTCACATGCCTGAGTTTTGCTGCTGACGTGCAACCTTTTATAACGAATACTCATGGCTCAAGTGAAGCTCATTCGTCTTGAACGTATAAGTAAAGCTACCAACTTAACAGATATCTGTAAATAACGGTTGGCATGTAGTCGCGAACTTAAGCTCTGCTGTTGTTACTTAATTTTTTAATAAAGCCGAAATCCTGCAATGTGCCTGAATTTACTCCCATAGCAAAAATTCTGTAAAAGACACATTATTTTCACTTCATCTGCACCATGTCATGCAAAACCTTTACGACGGCCTTTTTTTACGAATACTGTAGGGGTAAAGAACTCTTGCAGCAAAATCACACAGCATAGTTACAAATAAAGTTAGCTGTGTTAATCGCAAATTTGATTAAACTATTAATACATAAAATAAATCACAAGTTTTCCAAAAGATAGCAAAGTTTTATACCGTCGAGAAAATGGAAAGAATGTATAATGGGCCAGTATCTAAATAATTTTAAGGCTTATATGAATACAACGAAGTTATAAATAATATCGCTTTGCTATACAAAACAGTTCAACAATTTTTAGTTTTACAACTACTTTCTGCAGCCATATAATGAACTAGAGACAGAAATTTATAACTTTTATCGCTATAGATCTTTCAAAATTATCCTAATTTCTACTCCTACTTGATTATGTGGTGTAGCGATAATTTATTAGCTACGACCGTCTAATTGGCAACGAAAACGTCGCACGCTTAGTAAAACACCTACAAGCCAAGAAATTAATTTCTATAAGAATACAACCACACCTCAGCATTTCCGGGTCGTATCGACCCGGAAACAGTACAGCGGGTTCCACTATCACGAGGCTGATAAGAGTTGTCTATTGCTGGCCATCGTATAACAATCAAAACCAATTAAGCACAGAGCCCACATGGCAGGTGTATCAAAAGTATATATCCATTCACTCCATTGTAATAACCCAAATATACGACACCTGGGGCGAGCAGAAAGATTGCGCACAACGCTACGTTGTTCCCAAGGTCGTGTATTACTGGAACGTTGCATTACAGTATAATCAAGCGAATGAAACAAAGGCGTTAGATATAGTACGCGTAACTTCTGAAATAACACTGTACCAAAGACAGTGAAGTATTGTTCATTTATTTAAGTACAGAATAATCTTGATAGATATCCCACTTTTTTCCAACTATTTATTAGCAGAGTTCTAGAACTTACCCAAGGCTCCTTGCAAGTCCGAATAAATAGTAAACGTAGTGTAGTCACATGTGTGCATAATTTAGATTATTTTACAATTTTTTAACCTCTAAATAAGTGCACCGCATTGATATTTTTACCACAGAAAACTTTTATCGGGATAGAGTGCGAAAAAGCTCCAGTTGTGACATTAAAAATGAAGCGAATCCACTCAATGAATAGACAAGTGCTAATCAAGATAAATACCTATGCGTATCTATCTAAATTCAAACTACATGTTCTTGTTTCCGTCTTTTCAATCCTACTGTGATCATTGGAGCACATTACAATAGTGCCCATGCTACAAAAATTAATCCTTACCTGGAATCTTGCATGATTACCTGGATCTTTAATAAGAACTAGACGGCCCGTGACCCGCTGAGTCGTCATCACGATCATCTTTACTCTCGCAAAAAATCAGGTGATACTTAGCAGGGTATAGACCACCCGCTCTTCAGCCTTCCTCTCCTGTCCGTCAAGGAGCTGCCCGTTCGGTTCACTATCAATAGCTTCATTGCTTCTCTAACGAATATCCTTACTTCTTTTTTTACTTTTTTGTAGCATGGTGTCCCGCCTGCTAGGGGCCAGCGCGCCGATCGTGCGCTGTGAACGAATATTCAAAACCCAGGCTGTAAGCAAAGTCACTTTATATGTTACGTATTTCAGTTGTATTTCCCATAGCACGATTGTATCTGTGATATGGAAGTTAAACAGAGCTCGGCCTCAAGAATAGGCACGTTCTTGAGGCCGAGCTCAATTTTTAACTTACGTATCACAGATACAATCAAATTAAATTTTCATCTCTCGAATTTCTTCCCGTCTAAAAGCGAAGAAGCTATTTCAAACAGGACACAAGCAGGTAAATAAACAATCAAAGTTCACAGACTTTTAGCATAATATAGATGCCAAGACAAACTGCTCCCAAAATAAACCCTTTTCTGGATAGTAGAAATCACCTCACCAACATCTCAGCATCACAACCCAGGCTTCTTCTCAAGGGCGGCCACAACACCGCTCTGGATGGTGCGGCTCCCAAAGGCCAACCTAGATGCGCTGCCGGCGTTGCTACTACGCAGGATTTGTAGCTCGCAGGATTAACATAGCTAATGAGAAGACCAGTAACTTGCGTCTTGTCGTTTACTCATGAAAGCTGTGTGCTTATGCTCGAGGTGTCGGGCTGCGAGAAGCATTCGTTGAGACATTTCAGTGGAGGCAGTTTCCTAATCATGCGACACCTCCCGTTCCCCCTGCGCGCTCCGCCGGCTCTAAGGGGCTGACTTCAAGCAGAACATTTGAAAATGTGTTAACATGTGGTGACAACAATAGGGCAGGGATTTGCAAGCTGAACAACAGTTACCGCAGCAGCAGGCAGACTTACACAAACAAGATAGCAATGGCGAAAAATGTTTATTGGTGGCGAGGATTCTGTTTGTTCAGTTACTTGTACTCATACGAGGTTAGTGGTAGGATTATACAAATATTTCAGCACATATGAACAATGTGTAGCTCCATGAGCACAACTACCAGTTTGCGGACGAATATGATCTCAACATATCCTAGATATATGAGTTTTCTATGATTCATTCAGCTTTGTGAGTAAGCCCACGCTTCGACGAAAAAATGATCGACTATTTAAGTAACGCACCCCTCCTCGTTTCTCAAAGAAGCAAAGTTATGGTTTCTCGTATTCAATTGCAAATATTATAAATACTCAAAGAAACAAACGCTCTTTGGCAAAAAAAATGCCGATACTCATATATATATATAAATTGAGTACAGGCGTACCTTTCTGAAAAAGAAATAGAATAAAAATACCATTTGCCATATTTGCAAAGAATTACTGTTGCCCGTGTCTGTATCACAAAACCTACCCTCGCACAGACTGCACACTGCTATTGCAAGCAGATGTAATATAAATCACCTGGCGGCAAAATAATTATTATTGCTCAGTGGCGACACTTGTATAGCCACGTCCAGCCTGCCGATGGAAGAAGAGAGGTGGTTGGTCTAAAGAATGCGGAGGGTGGACGACGGAAGGGTGTGGTAGGTGAGCGCACCATTACTGAGCTCACGCTTTACGATCGTGCTCGACACTAACTATCTTAGGCTACGCGATGCTATAGAAGAAATATTCCCTTCCTCAGAATGGCTGCTGTAAATACTGTAGATAAAAATGTTTTACCATAAAACGAAGGAGAGAAGCGAAAAACATCGACAAATTAGACGAGGGAAGGAGAATTACGATAATGAAATGGCTCGATGGGTCCGATATAGAAGATTGGCCTAGATCTGTAAGGCTTTTTCGCACCTGACCAAGCTAAAGTGTGTAATTTGGGATTTTTTGGACTGCCGCAGATCCGGCAAGCACAATGCTAAGGGTCTTCAATAAAGGGAAAACACAGAAAGAGTGTTGCTTCCTACATTTTCCGACTACAACGCAGTCGTAAAGAATGAAAGACTGTAAAATTCAACTTGGTAGCTAAATATTTAGATAGAGGCACAAAAACTGAGATAGGCTACTATTAAAACAAGTTATTGCAATGCAAAGAGGATCTGAACAAAGGTAACGGCGATGAAAGTTTTTGAAACTGATGAAGATAGTGTTAAAAACAGTAATAATTTTCAATTTGGCTGAAAACGCACAAGCAATGAGTGGCAATAAATGAAATTAACATGTATTGATAATAATACAAAACTGCCATCATTAACCCTAGAACACAAGCCACATAACATATCCTTATCGGTAGGTAGAGCATAGGTATAGGGTACATATAATCATGGATAGTGTTTGATGGTTAAAGAACACACTCCCATGAATAAGTTAAGAACTGATGACAGTGTTAAAAAACTATGATGGAATTTTGAATGTCAACTTTTAAAGTTTCTCAACTTTGCCAAATTTATTAGCCCTACTTTACATTAGTGATGGGAAACTTGGGAAATAACATAACGCAATATTTTCCTTATACAAGATGTACATCAGTCAAAGAAAACTTCTGTCATTACAAGTTTATTGTAATTGAACACACGAAAATTGGCGATGTACTAATATATAACAAATTTGAACCAAGAAACATTCAGATATATATATAGCTCCATACCCAATTGTACAAAAATGCAAAGAGAGGAAACTACCTATTTTCTATGTAAAAGATACTGCAGTGTTCATAGCAATGCAAATCCCTAACTTCAGGAAAACTATTACATTGATAATACTATATCTCACTGACAGAAAATACAGTATATTTACATTGCTAAGCACTACATAGCAAATTCCCACTATCCATTAAAGTACCGTACTGCAATTGTTACCGCAACTACATTAGCGTTCCACACTATTATGGATATAGCACGTCGACGTGGCAGCGGTTAGACGCGCCACTTCTTATTTGATGTTTGTGCTGAAGGGTTGTGGGGGTAGTCGGTGAATTTGTGCGTCATATGTTAAATTCTGTAGGATTTATTATTAACTAGAAACTGTCTAAATTCTTTTTTCATTACCTTCGAGTTTGTTCCATAAGTCTGCCAGATCTGAATTATTCTAGGAAATTTTCATCACTTTGTTAACTAGTTCTTGATCACAATTAGCTCTATTTTGCTGGGTTAGCACGGTTTTGCTCGGGCTGTGTCGTTCTGCTACTGGGGTTCGTGCTCCGGGTGTATTCCTTGGGAAAAGAGCCCTAGTGGTGGTGTAGCTCTGCCTTCGTTTAACCTTCGTTTACTGCAAGCTAACAAAATTCTGGAAATTATATTAAGCAGCATTGTAGGTTTATTATTCACAGATTATTAATGGAACTATTTATCTATTGCAGACATCTACCTACAATGTTTATAACTTGTGTCAGCTAGCCACAGTGATCTTTGTAACACTTTGTGCGATTTACTATTATGGAAATTCAAAGTGACGCTTAAGCTGACCTATAGTATTATTCATTGCTCCTTATAGTTTTGTGCTGAGCCAGTATGGCTGAACGCACCTAGTACAATGTAAGGGCAAAACAGCCCTTACAGCAATATTCTACCACTACAAATGAAGAAACTTGCTATACATAAGTGCTTTCTAGAAGAATGCTACACTGATATTTTATAAAAAATACGTAATGTACTTTTCATTATAATACTACAATTAACTGTTTCAGAAGAATAACCGAGTGAAGTAACCTTATCATGAAAAAGACAAAATTTCTGAGTGATCCAAAACACGTAGAGTGCCGCAGATTCGTGTTAAAAACACTCTCGTTCTGCAGCTCGTCAGTATGGTGCAATTTTTCAAGCGAGTGGAGGTCACTCGTGCGTGGTAAGCGGCAAATTATGTCCAGTAATTTTTCAAAACCGGCGGTATCGATCACATACTTCACGATGAGCCTTTTTTTTAATAAAAATAAGACGCATGCAGGGGCAGCTCTGCACGATTCTATTCCATGACCGTGTACCGAGAGACATCGATGACCGACCAGAACGGTGCAGATTGATAGAGAAATAAATGCATGACTCGAGTAAGTATTGATTTTTAAAGTAACATCAAGCCAAAGTAGAGAAAAATATGACGCGTGAACGCTTTACCGTGGCGATATACGGGGAGAAATGATGAACAATCATCCCGACGTATAAAGCGAAGAGTACAATAGTCTTGGAGTTTCATAGAAAAAAATATTATCTTTACGTTATCGCAAATTGAAATATTACAGAACTTATTGAATACATGAGTGAGTGATACAAGCGACATTAATAAAAAACGGCAGTACAGGTTTCGATTGTTCGGAAATAAACAAGATGCATCAGGAAATACATCCACTATTCTTATTTTTAGGGGCATATTGATTTTGTAAGGGACTACTGATAGCTTCAAAGTTATCAGTATACAATGCGATCTTTCAAGAGAAATAAGTGTGCCTTTCAATAAATAAGAAGGAATTTACGCAAAACATCGGGAAAACAGAATCCCTCAATAATTAAACTACGTCCCATTTTCAAAGCGGAAACTCCATTACGCCATACGATCTTGGCGACTGCTTTTATTTTTTTTAGCTCCTACAGCTATTAGTAATTCCATCACACTTTAGCACATTGTCGATGTAATAAAAAGCGAGGTTAGTCAAGATATGAGAAAAAATAGTAGACTTTATCCTATTTTTATAGAGGATACTCTAATTCTTCTGACCCTTGCATCCACGAGTTGGTCAATCATGGCTACCGCAGCACGAGGTCCATTTTCAAGAGGAGAAACTTGAGCGAAAAATAAGAGAGAAGTTGATCCGATCTGTTGCGGTCAAAGGAAGGCTTTTGAGGTCAAGCTACTGAGAGGGAGCCCCAGGAATACCACAACTGCCCGACGCACCGATAGCAGTTTCGGGTTTCGTGAAACCCATAAAACTGCGAAAGCAAAACCAAGCGAAGGATGGAGTTGCTCTCAACATTGCGTACATCCAAAAACACTTTTCGAAAACGTTTTTTTTTTCAAAAACAGCAGTAGGGGTGACAGTTATTTGCTTCGTTTTATAGGGAATCAGTTTCCGGTGATTTGGAAAGAGAACAGTAAAAATAGCGAGCGATGATGGTAGTTTGTTCCATTATGGTACATTACAAATTTGTAATACGCGCGATTGGGATCCTAAAATATAGTGCAAATGAGGAGGAATTAGTTACAACGAACATAGCTGGATTGGGAGCGGTGCGAATTGATATCGCAAGAATTGGGTGCTTCTGCTATAATCCTAAAATTCATCTCTTTCAATGCTCCTAAAGTTTGATTTAACTTGTACAAAGCTTAATTCTATAATTTAGCCTTGCCAGAGTAAGGTTTTGTTTTTGCAGGTGGCTGAGGTTATAGCCTCCACCAAAATAAATCACAGTTTGATATTTTGCTCCAGTGAGCTTCAGTTATTTTAGTGAAATTTTATAACTGCTTTTAATCACACCGAGTTTACCAAATAGTTTGTTGGCATCGAGCGCTCGGAGGGTTATTGCGCGCTATGGTATGTTGGGTTACATACAGACGTAGCCAGACAACATTTTACAGAGTATGATTAGGGGTACTAGAGAGACCCGAAACATCGCTGATGGATATAATAAAGACTGTTTTAACTACACAGCTTTCACTTACCGCGTTCTGCAAATGTCCACGTGGAATTTCGTAAGCTTAAAACTATAAGATTAAATTTGGAATGTAAAGTACGCGTTAATGAAAAGTATATTTATACAGCTACATATTTAAGAGGAGTGAATGCAAAGTCCAGGAGCATCACATAAATATTTGTGAGACAAAGAAATTAAAAACTTTCGTAAAGCATAACTATTTATGCTAGCGGGAGCCTTTGGAAATTTCATAGAACATGAGCAATGTTCTTAAGTGATATCTCAGCCTCGTTTCATCCTAATTTTCCCCTATCAAATACTGAAGGAACCTGTAGAAATTCTACAGAATAAAACAATTGTTCCTCAATTATGATGCCCTCGGACTCGTATCATGCATACCTACCTACGAAGGTTGAAAAATGTTCCAAGTTAGGCAGTGAATCTTCTACCTAAGACCTGCGAGCTCAAGCAGCTTTAATTTAAACTTGACTCCTTCTCCTACTGGTTCCTTCCCAGGTAGTATCATGGATGCGTCAAGGAAGCCCTAATTTTCCCTCTATCTCAAACTGATGAAAACATTACGGTCGTACTAGCTAACGAAGGGATGACAGAATCGTAATGTAGATACTGAAGTACCTAACATTTTCTGTTTTATTTTGATAAGTTTCTGCAGTGAAAGAAGTGACTGGCGAAATCCTTGACAACGCAAGTCATTGTCAGGAGGCTCCGCAGTTCTCATCCAACTACATAAAAACATTTTAATTATATGCAAAAAGGAATGATAAAAAACAATGGTGTAGTACGTCAGCCTACATTCAAAAACGTTGTTAAACTTACAAGGCCTTTTTTGAACCAACGCACTACTGAATAAATAATAACCAATAACGCAATCAACGATTTTTAATTAGGCAGCGGCAGCGCGTAGCTGATGCAGGTTATGAACTATCAGAAATAGAAGGTCAGAGTCTGACATTTCCTGCAGAGAAATATAAATTGCCATACCCTATCAATAAATCACTAAAATACGAGACCAATATAGCATTGTGACATGCAGAATATAAACATTGTTATTAACTATAAATTGCGTGACGAGTAACACACATACACGTTGTTCGCAAAGGTACATTAAACAATGACTATATATCGAGTAGGCCGATGCCCACTTACTCAATATAGTTCGGTATTCTGGTGGGGAGTACGTGCATATTTTCGATAAATTTGACAAACGTTGCAGTAATTCAAAGAGGTCTATATATAAGTTTACTAAATACATACAGTATATATCTGTATCAGTTTGTAGTTGCGCAAAAGTATTTACCTAGCCTACATATATAGAAACAAAAAAAAAAATGACACATAGTGCACCAAGATTTTATAACAAACCGATAGAATCTATTAATCAGCAAACATCATAACTTCAATTAACTTAGCAAAGTAACACGTTTTCGGCATTATAATCTAAAATAAAACATACACGTTACTTGCAAAGAACAACACATAAAGCGCTGCTCTATGCACACATCTGAATTATACATACTACAATAAAAAAAGACACTGGACTACATTAGCACTTCCTAATACAACACAAATTGCTCTGGACCGTTTTGACGCACACGGCAATAAGTCGATAGATGATCGGTGGAGATACAGCTCCGTCAACGGTTGGAGCTCAGCCACTATACTTTGGGCACTTCACCGCTAGCAAGGAAGATCGATAACAATCATGACCTACAAATCACGCAGCTTCAAAAGTGATACGCCAGTACCCCATAGGAGCCTTACTATGCAAAGACTAACTTAGAGAACAAAGCAAGATAATTTAAGTTACAAGTATAAAAGGAGATACGCGGTCCAATCCAATGGAACCAATAGAAGACGGATTTAGTGAAATATATGCAGCATGCTCGTAGAAGCCCGTTTTCTTTTACAATTTCTGCTATAGCAGTCTAATGGGTTGTGTCTAGTTTGTAGATACGCTTGTAATACTAAAACAGGCTACTGGTCAGTGACTAACTGCATGTAGCTGTCACGTACAAATTTTATGATTTGTTTTGGGAGTCAATGAAGATTTTCTCATTTTCACTAACTTCGAACTATCTACAGAATCTAGAGCTTGTAAGACATGTGTTTTAGATCGATCACTCTAGCCCGAACCTTACATTATATATCTACATCGATACATAAAGAAAGCGCAGACGCCACAGTCGTGACACTCATAACAGAAAAAAAAAACAGTACCGGAGGTTTTACTAATACAGAAGGATTTAGCTCTTGAGCAAAAAAGTATTGCGACTTGTCTTCATATCAGTTACATGGGTAAGGAATTCATGCGCAGGCTAGTTTATAATGACGAAAACTGCATCAGTTTCTGCATGTTACTGCGGGAGAATATAAGTATGTAAGAGGTAGAAACAATATTTACAGGGTGGAAGAATCCATGTGCATTGTATTTTCATTGTATCAGAGGCATGAACACTGCCAAACTATACGTTAGATCTTTGCTAATAAAAGAATAACCTTTCCAGTAAAGTATTAATTGAAAATGACTATACAATCTAAAGGACTATCCACGGGTATGATAAAGTTAACGAGAAATAAGAGACATCTAATAACAACCGCAATTAGCATTACCTGCCATATGAAATTTTCAGAGTCTATTTTGTGAAGCAATATATATACAAATTCGTACTAGCTAGAAGACGACAAGATAGTCAAAATATTCACGTAGTCAAAAATAAATATATAATAATAATATATTCAGAGCTCGCTTCTGCGAAAAAGTGTCACACATAATCAATAGCAAATTAACAATGGAAAGTCAGTACATACAGTATGCGTTTCATCATAATAGAGCACGGCGAACACGTCTCACGTCTCATCTTAACCCAAATGCAGTTACTGATAAGCCACATATAGAGATATGCAGTCCCAAAATAAGGCCAACCTCCGGATACTGGTTAAATAATGGACAAGGAATTCGCTGTGAAAATTAAGCAGGGCACTCTTAAGCGAAAAAGAAGTCGAACATGCATTTCGTTCAACAAAGGGTGTACTAAAACAATTGACAACAGAGTATCAATTCAAAGCCCATAGCTGGCGGTGTCGGCCTAATTTAAGTACAAGTTAAATACATAACTCAAAACTCACTGTGAAAAGAATCGTTTTCAGCTGTGAGCGTGAGAATGCGAAAAAACATTCGATCCCAAATTCATAGTAAAAAGGCGTTGTTTATGATCTCAACTCAAGAACACTGAAAATATTCGACTAAAATTGCACTGTGATATCACTTTGTGAGTCCAATCTCAATGTATTTACAATATTGAATTAAAAACAACTAGGATAATAGCTTGTTCATGTTTTCCGCGGAGAAGAAAGGAAGCGTTCAACAGAAAATTGCGGGGAAATAAATCAATTCGTGCTTTTCTCAACCTAAGACCACTGTCAACAACCGAGTAAAAATTTGCTGCGTAAATTAGGAGATGAGGTTAACTTCTGTTCTTATCGCAATTAAAAACAGCAAGCACATCCTTGAAAGTCGCTGATGAAACTTGAAAGTGTGAGTTCGTGTTCTCAGCTTAAGAACAAGCCGAGAACTCACCTCTGCCTTGGTAATCAATAACATTCAACGAAAAATGTATCGAGCAGAAGAGATACAGAAGGGCGAGTTCGTGCTCTCCACTGACGAACAGAATTCATTGCCCTCGTTAAGCGGTCATAGGGAGCAAGGAAAGGTAGCACGACTTTGGAAGGGCACGATTTGAGCGTTGCACAAGATCTTGGCTCAAGCCAGGCTGAACTCGTTGGTCTCATTTACAGCACGCCACTCTTTTCACCACGGAGAAAAAAAAACGAGAAAGCGTGTTGCAAATTTTTTCTAGATAATGTTTCTATTTTCAAAGCTGCGGCTGGTGTGTACCGGCGTGGTTTTTGCTGGTGACATTTGGCAACAGCGCAAGAGCCGATGTCTGTATTTATGAAGAAAACCAGAAATCTTTTTTCTGATTTTTGCGATGATGTTTCCATATTCCAAGTAATGCCGCAGCCACAAAATATACGCGAGCGCACAACTTAATGCGAGGATATGCAGCTCGTACGCTGTTCGTGCTACCGACCGCAGAATCGGAACGACGTAACAGCTGTAGTTAATGGCATCTATAGTTGAGCATGCGCTTCAGTAGTGTGGCCCTGGACGATTGATGCCAGCTTGAACTACTGTTGACAATACGAAGTTATAGGCGCTGGGGTCGCGATATTCAGGATTTTCCTAAAACGAAGCAGAAAGCGTATTTTCGATCCTTCAGATGGTGTTTCGTAAGACGCGCTATGCCGGCCTGGATTTACTGGTGATACGTAGCATCACTACGAAAGTTGAAGTCTTCACAATAAAAGAAAACGAAAAAGCGCATTTCCAATCTCTCTAATGACGTTTCTACCTCCCCTAGTTGAAGAATGTGCTTCATATACTGCAGAAATTACTTTTCAGCCACTTGACTTGGGCGCGTTTAATGTACAAGTTTTTAAATCAGAATCATGCATTGATGTTCCTAAAAAATAAAAATAAAAAACACGAGATCCTTCATTTATTCCATACGAAAAGTTGGGGCTGGAAGCACCCGTATTTTTTTTTTTTTTTTTTGGACACCCAGTATAATCTCCTTCGCATAGGCTGATGTTACTGAATCAGTTTAATCAACTAAAAACTCAACAGTTTCCACGATACAGTACTGACTATACAAAACTGTTAAAAACAATCAGTATTACATACCTATAATTTCGAATGCCATGCCCGGGTATACAGAAGATTTTAAATAATTAAAACATTTTTGCGTCTCTTAATTGAATCGAAGCAATTACTTCAGGAGCCATTTTACACATTTTATCTTTAGAGTAGCCGAGTAAATGGATTACTCGATACAGGATACGCGGCTAAAGTCTTATGCCTACGACACAAAATTACAGAAAAGTCAAACAATAAAAAATAGAAAAGTTCTAATCTCCCCTGTGCGTGATAAGGTCAAAGCCACGGGCTAACCTAGAACAATAATTATAGAGACTTCGCCTGCTGAAAGGTTACTGTACACTTTTTACTGTAATAAGGGGAATGAAAAAATGAAAATGCAGCTACCGCAAATAAGTACTGGAATAGAAAAATACCAGCATAAAAGGATGCTGACACTTTGAGGCTTACAAATCACTGCAGATCAATATACTGTAGAATCGCAGAAAGTACACTAGAATATAACGAACTGTAAGGAAGTTTTGATAATAAAAATAAACAAGCTAATTTTGCCTGAACGCGAAAGCACACATACGGAAAAATTCATTTCTGGTGAGAAACATAAGTAGGAAAAAAATATCATGATATGTTGCATTCACCCCTATTCACAAGCCTGTCGCGGAGATTAAATTTCCGCAACTTTTTCGCTGTTAAAGGTACCGGTAATATTTATCTCGCGTATAATGCCAACGGTGTAGTAAAGTTCGAGCGTACCAGGCCATTCAAAAGAATCGAACCAGCGAAGTTAAAACAAATGAAGTTCACAAAATAGTATCAGAGCTTAGCCTTATGCAGGTAACACATCAGAATCGTGTGCGCTTTAATAGGGTAAGAAGTTGAATCAGAAAAGTTGAAAAAAATATCAGTACCAAAAGTTTGTAACAGAACTAAGCTGAGTGACGCATCAGAACGTTATATATTTTAATAGGGCGAACGCAGCATCTACATATTCGAGATATTTGATGCATATTGTTGTTAGCTACTGCATTTATTAATGCCTCACAAAGTTACGCATCAACATTTTTGAGACATTCCATTAACTTTGATTTATATAAATTTCCAACATTTCACTAGTAAGCCTCCATTAAATAGGTACCTCCCTTTGCTGAGAAACTTACTATTTTTACGTCGTCTTTTATCGTGTGTGAATTTTCTCCAAAATTGAAAGCCTATGCCAACTTATAATATTTTCCTATGTTTGACAATGGAACACCTAGCGGCTCAGTACCCATTTTATTCAACGATTACAAAAGTTGCAATTTATGAGCTTTCTTGATATTTTCTTTCTCTTCCTCCGTTCATTCTTACATGTGTTGGATGATAAGCTATGAAATGATCCAAAACCCACCGTTTACCATTAACGATAACAGCTCCAAAGTCTACCCGGTTGAAGCACCAAATTAACGGAGCTATCTGCAAGTCATCGCAGACACGAAGTCTTTAAATGAATCCTCAAGCGCCCTACATCTTTCTATCTTGAACATGACTGATGATATCCCAGGTCATACCTCGCTGGATGCTGCCTGGCTATATCCACATCAGATGTAGGCCACTGAAAAGTGTATAAGGGAGTTGATGGACCATAAGCGGAACTTAGGTCATTGTTTCGCGCTCCATCAGCTTGATTGCAGCAGAATTTATCTCAGCATGAATTTTTTGCGCCTTTTTTACTCTATGGATTAGGTTTCACGGAGCGCACCCTAACAATGCCCTGGCTATTAAAGCGAGCCTCGCTAACCATACAAGACTACCATGAGCAGGGAGGCTAATACGCAATTTTTAGACTACTAAAAGCATATACTGAGGCTTGTGCAATAGAAATCTGCTGGGAACTTTTGGTGGGTTATATGCACGTATATTAGCGAATTCAAAACAAAACCCACGGTCATTAGTGTAGCCTATCGATAAAACATCAAAGTCTCTGAACAAAAGGGTGTAATAAAAAGGAAGTTAGAATTCATTACACAACTGTCACACCTACCCAACGCCGTCATTGTACAACGTTTCTCCTTTCAAAAAAAAGCTAAAAAGTGAAACAATTACTGCTAGCTTACTCATCTAAGATGCATCTACACTATAACAAAATTTTAAAATGCAATTGGTTTTGTTTTTTACAGTCTCCACATACGATGTACGGTTCTTTAACGCACATTCCAATCTAAAGCAACCAGTCACACAATAAACAGTCGACGTACAGTATTTTTCGGCATGGAGAACACTGAAATATAATAACGAAACGCCCGGTAAACAATAAAACCATGCAATTGCCGTATCACTTCTCTCAACGATATTCTTAAAGTCTTGTCCAAAAACGCACGGAATGATAGGAAGTTTCAACCTGTAAAACCAACTCCAGCATCCTAGGAGTTCAAGTTCGTAAGGCATAAGATTTGCTGCAAGACCTGGAAGCTATTAAGAAGCAATTCCAAGATACCTTGCGCAGGGAGGGAGTCAGGCGTACCAGTCACGCTTCAACGACTGCTAAAAACATGACCCATACTCATTGTCTATAAAAAACTTATCACAGGGAAGCCACGAGGAAGAATTTCAGTGACTTGCTACATGATTGAGTGATCCGAGTGTTTGGAGAAAAGCCTTTAGAGTTGTGTTGGGGCAGAGAAAGAAGCATTTCCAGATCGGTTTGAACTCTGGACCCTTGGTACATGCACGACCTAGGAACCTATTAAAACACTCTAGATGCTTCAAATCGTTTCTGATTGTTTCGTCGAGGGTTGTTGCGACGGACACTCAACACGCATTTCCAACTGGAAAGGTTTTGATGGTAGAAGGTCAGCGTGGACTAGGTGATTAAATAACAGAGACCGCAGATGAATGGGTAAAAGATCCGCAGCGAGCTGAGCTACAATAAAGATTCATACTGTGTAATAACAAATGTATACTATCAGACCCTGCAAAATAAGACGTTACAAAACTAGTAATAAAAACAGTAAAAAAGCTAAGACCCTAGTAAAATCAAACGGCAAATCGACTGATATATTCGAATGAAACATTTTTGAGCGGAATTTAAAAAAGATTTTATGCAAACTCGTGAAAACACAAAAATAATCGCAGGATAATTGAAATGATGCCAAAATAATTATCAAAAGCTGTAATGCGAGACAAACACAAAATAAACAAGTAGGAAGGCGACATAATTTCCAGATACAGATGGGATTGGGTATGTACCTAAATATTTTTTCTCCTTTGACATTCTCGTTAATAGCAAGTTTTGGTGTTTTTAGTAAAAAAATTAAACGAAGTTAATGTTGCTAAGGATACGATGCTTGTTCTTTATTACAATATTAACCACAATATACACGACTAATTTTGCTAAGCATACAACAATTCTTCTTTATAGCAATGGAGCACCTATTTACGTCATAAAATGTCCTATAGCGTAAGTTTCTCAAGTGCGAATTGACTGTTTAGATATAAATGCGCCCAGAAATCAACGATGAGGCCCACAGCCTCCTACTCTCAGAACAAAATAACAGCATAATATGTAATCATATTTATTATACAAAGTGCATATAAAGTATTTCATTTCGATGATACATAATGCACAGGAATGGTTATATCGATAACACAGGTCTCTGTTCAATGATGAAACTGGCAATAAAAAGCCTCCTACAAGAATTTCCTCAGCCCCTATTTTCTCTACAGCCCCGATCGCCCGCGCATTTACTGCCGGCAAATTTTTCCATCAGCGTGCTAAGAAATAAATCCCACATTATATTGGAAGCAGCCAAAGGTCAATTTCGGGGTCACTGATGAGAGAGAAGAACGCGGGAAGCAACACGGACCGGTGAGCGAAAATCAACATGGGCCGGTGAGCGAAAAGCAACACGGAGTGGTTAGCGAAAAGCAACACCGGTGAGTGAAAAGCAACACGGACCTGGTGAGCGAAAAACAATACGGACCGGTGAGCGAAAAGCAACACGAACCGGTGTGCGAAATGCAACGCGGACTGGTGAGCGGAAAGCAACACGTACGGACCGGTGAGCGAAAAGCAACACGGACCGGTGAGCGAAAAGCTCGTCTCTCCCAAGAGCTTTTATCGGTTGCGCAGGGCGCATGGATTCGTGCCCCGGCAGTCACGATTCTTTCGAGAGCATGAAGAGAAGCACGACTACGTAAGGCGCCGATTATTTTGAACGAAATGTGTACTTGGAGTCCCGAAAATGGCTGAATCAAGATGTGGCTCCCAGGGTTCTGTTTTCCGGTACCCTATACAGCAAGAAAAACTAATTGTGCAAAAAAAAAAAAAAGATCATGCGCGAGAGCAACTGGAGGTGTAATGCAATCTTCAGCGTAATTAATATTGATACTTTATACTCCCAGTTCGACGTTCAAAATTTAAACGAAGAGAATTGCAGTGATGGCTAACAATAATGTGAACGAATATAGCACACAAAATGGCCATAAATATTGAACAGTATCAAACAATAACATCACTTAGTTGCGCAGGCACGACTATTATTTACTGCCCGAATAGAAGTAAAAATATGGCCATCAGATGGCATACTATAGGAAACTACATAATCAGTCACTTATGAACGCCATGGAGTAATGCCAACGTTCTTGTCATCCACTACCCACGCATCTGGCAAACAACACTAAAACATTAACACAAAATCTGCCTCATGGGCACAAACAATTATTATTACTTGTATTACGAACCGTTCTTAGAATCGACGTCGCCTGTATTTGGAAAACATGAATAATTAACAGTAAAGCAGGTGAGCAAAATATCAATGAATTATTTGCACACTTTGCAGTTTTTTTCTTTAGTTACTGATTTCCGGTGGTTCACATTAAAGTCTTTGAACTATATGTTCGCACTTTACATCTTCCGAATGCGTTGCGGTATCTCTTTGGGCAGCAGAAAATTACTCAGCCTTAATTCAAACTTCAAATTCACTCTAAGTTTACAGTCTTTCTAAACTTGACTACTAACACTTGCTTGCTATTTAGCAATTCATCTGAATCTAGTATTTACTGTGCACAGTGTGCAAAGATACGACGAAACATGCCAAGGTTTTGAAGCATCAACGTAGGACAAGAGGCTATCACATGAAACGATTCTTTCAAATGCCCCTGGAAAATAATATTTTCGGGAAGCTGAAGTAAACATTAATGACAATTAACGAGCATATTTGACATGTATGGCATATGAATATGGAAAAATATCAATCGTAAATATACAAATCAAACGCTGAGTAGAAACAGCAATACTTTCCAGACGACCGTTCCCGACAGTGTGAATTTATCATTTGCAAAACATCTTGCGTAAGTAATATTGAAATAGTTGGAGCGAATATTAATATTCGCCGTTTTACCGTTTTATTGTATCAAAACCACAAATATCACCAGTAAATAAATAATGAAGAATATGAAGCGAACATTATCGCCTTTTAGACAATCCTTACTAGCATTATATACGTCATCTTTTTACAATACAACAACAACACATCAATAATAAAGAAGATGAAGCGAACATTATCGCCGTTCAGACTACCGTTTCTTGCATCGATACCTAACATATCTGTAAAACATCATCGGTATATAAATAATAGAGAAGCTGACGCGAACCTTAATTCCAGTTCTCGGACGAGCGTCGTGGAAATACACGGCTAAGAAGCTTCTTATTCTGACAGCCAGCCGCTCCTTACAATCTTGAAGCCATTCCAAAAGAGCAGCTAGAAAGACACTGGACATATTAATGACCACGGCGGCTATTGGGAGTTCCAGCAATGGTTTGTCTATAAGGCTTCAGTCATCTAAGATATTCAATAGAGCTATGCGAGAGGCGTTCTGCTTATTTGATCTGGAGTTCTTTAGATTGTATCTGGCCGGACTGGAGGAGCGGTAGGGAGCTTAATAGCTTTCCTTCTTAAATATCTTGGAGGTCATTATCATGCGCGTAGGAGAGGGAGGGAAGGAGGGACGAACACAAGTAGTGCCAGGGTATCAGGTAGATTTTGAACTGGATGCAAAGCTATGAGGTGTAGAGTTACACTGATATTTTGTGAGAGGATTGGGCATCTTCGTCTAGTATTTGCATTTAGTATTTAGATATCTTTAGAAATAAAAGTTTTTCAAGTTATACAAAGTATTGTGTGATATTAATATTTTTTAGTAATAAATATATTGAAGATTTCGAAGAGTTGCGGAAATCCAATTAGAATACTGGGTGTGTAAAGATGAACATAGTACATAAATATAGATCTACTAGTTGAAAATACTACAAATTATATTGCGCAAACAACTGCATTTAGATGTTATTTATATTTTTCACTATATGCATAACGTGCGAGAACATCTTCCGTGAAGAAGTTAGTTACGATGCTAGATATAATAATTTAATATGAAAACCATTTCTAATTACAGCACAAAAACAACAAAAAATATATTCAGGCGTCTAATAAATTTTATGTACCCTATATAAATAAAGAGTTCCTGTATTAGCTCGAATGAAATTACATGCTTATGTAAACGTTAAAGAATTGCGCACACCGTACGTCATCTACTGTATAGAGAGATCGTTACGTATGTTAGCAGCGATAGTGTAACTCGCTACTACGACTATATTAGCTCGACTTTAATTTATGCTGCATTTAAATAACCAATTACAAGCTGTTTCAAAGAATAAATTAAAACGCTGATTATGTGTTTTGTTCCCTCAATCTTGGTATTAACTCTCTTCGTATAAAAATGCTCAGCTATTTGTACATGATACAGAAAAATATGTTTTTCCTAACATAGCGGGTAAACCGAAATCAAATTCATGAAACAAATTTCAATTAGGTAAAAGCTAATTACTTTTGCCCCTGACTGTTGTACTCCCAGAGCTGGGCAATTGCGGCCATCAGCAGCTTAAATAAAAAAAAAGGATAAAAACATATGTGTGCGCTTCCGGTCTCGTTTACTTATTTATTTTTACTAGAACGCAAGTGACGCAATATCAAAGGAGGAAAATGCAAGAGTTTTCCCTGCAATGCAGTTACCGAGCGAAAGTCCCAAAATTAATTGAAAATAAAGGAGATAATCTCGAGTTACTCAAGTATAGAACAAAAGTTACGGATTTCAACGCAGGAGATGGATAATTATTTAAATATTCAGAAAAAGTAATTAGTATTGGAGTTACGAAATTCGTTATTAATAGTGCATATTGTATAACTCTGTTTGAGTAATAACTCAACTCGCATATTGCGTACTGAAATGACTGGAATCACGATAAGAAGAGTTATCATTTAATAAAACATTCTCGTTATAATGCACAATAAATATAAAACAAAAGAAAGCCCCGGCAATGACACGACAACTGCCATATTGCAAAGTGAGTACACGTTAAATAAGTTACCCCAAGAAACTCAAGGCGATGGTTATAACATCAACATACATACTTCGATCAAAGCGCTCTAGCTGAAGGAGAAAAAGGGATTAACGCAATTATTATAGCAATGAAATAAATTGAAGAAGTAATCGGTGCTCCGTGATATATTTCATTCGGAATGCATCATTAAAGTGTTTACATCTGGGAATCAACTGTACATGCTGGTGTATTCCAGTCTCAACGCTTCATTATAACGTTTATATTGTTAAAAAAAAAGCTCAGAAATAATTAGCAAACGCTGATGTATCCGATTTTCAATGCCTAATTATGAATATTATATACAGTATATATAGAAATAGAAAAGACAAACTTGAGAAATAATTAGCACGTGCTGATATATTCTATTCTGATAGCAACAGCATGCCACTTCCATCGCTGCAACAAGTTTAAAAAACAACGTGTAAATATTTACTATGCATATCTGTTTATATTACAATGCAGGAAATTTCACTAGAAACCACAATACAGCAATAAACACTAGCCAAGATGAAATTTGACCAGCAAACGAAAAAAGTAATGATAATAATAAATATCTTTCCAGAGACAATTAAAATGGATTGAGCGGTAGGATACAGCGCAGAAAATTGCATCACGCCATAACATTCAATCATAATTATATTGTATTGGAAACCATTCCCTGAAAACGCACCTGCAGATTCGTGTATGCCGTACGCGCCGGCCGGCGTGAACAAGCTCTCCTGTGATTGGTCCGGGCGGCAGGTATAAAGTGCCTGCCATCAGCCAATGAGACAGCGTCCCAGGTACGTGGGTTGGCTGCTCCGGAGCTCGCTACCTGCATGTAGAGGTGAGGCACTGGACAGGAATGGTTATATGCAGGTCCGAGGAGCCCGACGGAAGCTGGAAAGTTCGTACGGTGGCAAAAACTCGAGAAGAATCCGTCAATATATGGGGAAGGCAGAAAGTGCAAATTAAAGCAGATTCGTTAAAAAAAGTGAATGAAAGACAAAATCAAAGTGAGACTCTATTTTCTTCAAATGAGTCCGCTAGATCATTTTCGGACTTTCTTCTGGGAAATATAAAAAAGAATAAAAATGGATATGGATTAATAGTAATGGAATTTCCATGAGTGTAATGAGTGTGCACAATATACAGCAACTGTAGTAAAGACGATGAGCGAGACTGACGCCGTTTTAAAATATTCCTCCCATGATCTTCTTGTCATCAAATATTGACAATGGAAAAACTGGCGACACAGCTTGGTGTTTCGTGGACTCCTCAGAAGCAGCCACGGACTCAAGGACGCTAGGCCTGCAGATTACCTAACGAATAACAATATGCCAGTGATATAGAAAAATTATGCTTTTTTTCACTTCTTCAGTGATGTGTAGCAAAGAAGCTGAAGACAGCGACCGAAATTTAGATACAATCAATATGCAATATAAATGTATGTATGATACGTTCGATGAACTAGATCATGCAAATCACATACGTATATTCTTAACTTCTTCTGTTCCGTATACACACACCATTACATAGCTAGTGAACATACAAGAGCTTTAAACAAAGACGCACTAAAAACCTATTTACATTATAAAACTATGCAACTAGTGATATTTTTTTTACTTCAGAAGCATAGGCAAAGAATGCTCTCATGAAGCAGCACGATCTGAACACAGCTATCGAGCTCGCGACAACTTTAAAACAAAGACACACTAAAACTAGACTTACATCGTAATGACATTATAAAATAACCAATAGTTCCTTTAGTTCTTCAGAAGCATAGGCAACCACGCACCCTGACAACGCAGCAGCTACATTCAAGGAGCATGCGACAGCCTAAAACAAAGACGCACTAAAAGCAGACCATGTAGCATTAGAATGACATAATACAACTGGCGATACATTCTTTACTTCTTCAGAAGCATAGGCAAGCATGCACCCTGATGATGCAGCAGCGATACACACAGCGAGCAAACTATAGACGTTCGGCAGAGATTCGTTCTGGTAACCATGACTAAAAGTCCTGCATGTGGTGGCCAGGAGGAGAGACGAGCCAAAGCGTTCATTGGGGTGCGATTGTTCCGAGGAACCTGCGAGCCAGCCATCGAGTCGGTCGTGACTCGTCCAAGTTTACGGCATGTAAGCAAGGCACGATTTTCGTTGGTCTGCCGAGACGTCCGTATACATACTTCCCTACGCATGCCCTATTCTTTGAAAACTGGTCTGCTGACATCGAGCTTCTTTTCAGCACTTTGGCTCTTCCGGACAATATGAACAAACGAGAATTGTATGAAAATATTTTTCAGGAGTTTTCGTCTTTCTGGGCAATACGACCAGGAGTAAGGCCTACAAATAATTTCAGTAATGTGAACAAACGAGTTTTGCAACTATGCTATACCTACTTTTGAAACTGTTCACTCGTAAATACTACAGTACTTGGGAGGCTAACTCTAACTTCAGTTTATCGGGCTGCAAAATATGAACATAAAAGGATTATGCATTACGTTTCCGGCAGTGTGAATATGGCGAAAGTTTTACTCTAACACAGCTTTCTTAATATTTAGCTCTTTTTGTTCGACAGAGATATTAAGAGACAAATATTACATACTTTATTTGCTCATATGCGCTAGCCCAATTTAGACAGCTTTCAGCAGCTTACGCAGCACTTATAAGCTTATTTCAAGGACACAATAATTAACCTGTAAAAACCGAAAAATTCTTTCATCATATCCATTTCTGAGCAATGCCCGTCTCAAAGATACGAACTTGACGTCTTCTTGGAGATTCCTAGTTAGTTACTGTGAGTCAAATAGAAATTTAGGGTTTAAATAATCATAATTTCGACAGAGCAGATGCAGCAGCGGGTGGACGATATCATGAAAGTAAGGTTTATGGTACTAAATTCGTGGATTTTCATAGGTGCCGGGACAGAAACTTTCCTCACAAAGCTCTTTACAAGCGTGAATGTTTGTCTTCACGTCCACGTCAATTGCGTAGTCTCCCTAATCACTACGGTGAACAAAAATCTACATCTCAATGGCGTACTTCTTCTCGGCTCATTACAGATTCTGCTAAATCATCATCATCTCCTTCATAGAGCCAGCGAGAAAAGATATCATGGATTTTATCATGGGTGATCCTTGGGCATGAGAAAGGGGAAACTGCATAGCCGCTCCTAATCCAAAATTAATGAGAATTGCGAACTAACAAGAGATTCTTTGCGCAAATTATAAAGATGCAATAAGCCGGAGATTGAATACAGGCAATTACCAATATGCGAGTGCAGTCAAAAGAGTGGAGGGATCATGATTGAACAGCAATAAAATTTCTTTGCACAAAAGATCAAAGCTGAAGGATATAACGTATTTCCTAGGAGTAAATACGTGCAGTTGCAGCTTGTTTACAATTGTTGAGTGCAGCACAAATATGCCATCGCAATGCACGTCGGAAATGTAAAAGATAAACAACAGCAAAATTGGCTTTTTTTAATGGAAAGTATATTTTGCATTCAAGATTATTCGTAACCTTAAATAATCAAAAGCAAATCATAAGAAGAGTTTGCAAATGTGGCGTAGCTAAATTAAACTGGCAGTTGTCAAGAAAGTTTTTTTTATCAAAAAATGCAAATAAATAAATGCTGCACCAGAAAATACAAGGAAAACAAGTGCTGCGTTCATCTCATGGGAAAACCAATATTGTCCATAAAGGTTACCTAGGAGTACTAAGTGTCGCAGTAGATTGTCCTCATTTAGCCGCAAATAATGAGTGCAAGTATTAAAAAGCACCTGTTTAACACCCAATGATTCTACGAAAGTTAATCAGCACAAAAAAAAAAAAAAATCTCAAAAAGAGTTTGTTTGGTGAAAAGCTATAGCGAGAAAATATTTAAAAAGACGTTTATCGTAGCTACTGAACACACGAGATTTATTAGGATTGAGTGAAGAACTCAAAGAACGTTGACCGCATGCATTCACTGAACGAACGGAATTTGATTAGGTCAATGTAAGAACCTTTATCACAACCAACGAACGAACTTTGGTAAATACAATGTAAAGAACCGTCATAACAACAACTAATAGAACGAAATTTGATGAGCAACTACAAAGTAACGAACTTGAAGATCGTTTATTACAATCAGTGAATGAAGAACGAAACCTCATTAGTAAGACAGTGTGTAGGACGCATGTCCCGCTTATGCTGATTTGGTGATTAGCATGCATGCAATTTAGGATTAAGTATACAATTCTCAATGTTATACAGAGTTAACTTAGGTCTTCAGCTTTGCGTGTAAGGGACATAGATGACTCATAGAGGACACAGTCAGCGATGCCGCTGATATTGCGAAGCAGGTGAGACGCTTGAATGCCTTTGATGACCTAGTACGAAGGCAATTCCATAGCGGCTATTTGAATGTTAAAACTTAGCTCTTAACGACATATATTGTTATCCAACATAATGCAACTCCCTATTGATGAACTTCATGAAACATTCCATCAGAAGGTTGTACGTTGCGTATTATTGAATTTCTATTGGAGCTTAGGAGGTATTCTCAGTTACACAAGGGCGAGCGATGTGTTTGCCTCTTATGAAACAGAAAGCTTGAACGTTCTTGCCGTAAGTGTGCCTATAGAATACAGGTGAGAGTGAAGAATTCTCGAATTTCATTTGCTGCAGAGAGTTTACTGCGATCTGAGCTATGGGGGGCTCAGCGCCCTAACAAAGCTGGATTGACATTCGCTATGGGTCGATAGCAGGGAGTATTGCAATTGCAATGACATTTAGTGGTTGTATCCTTCTCTTACCATTTCATCTGAAGGTGCTACACTTTGTGTACATATTTTACGTACTTCTTTCTTATTATCTAATGGTGCTGAAGGTACCTGCAGGCATAGAATAATAATATTCATGTCTTCTACTTGTGCGTGGGCTCCTCCTATGTCTGTCTGTGCCTCATGCCTAAATAGTGTAACTATTCGGTTTGATATGTAGTATATATTTGGGAACCTTTTGCTGTGTTGTTAATGAATGTGTTACATCTATTATAAGCAGTACCTTGATTTTCTTGTAGTTATAGTAGTTATATAAAGTAGTAGTTATATAAAGTAAAAAAAAAATCAACGAACGTTCAGGACAACTACGCACTAAAACGATGTAAATTGATTAGTACATACAAAGCAAGGAAGGAAAACACGTCGCAAACATTTCATGGGAGCTCCAACCAGCACAGAAAGACTCGCTAATCCCAAGCACTTGACGTGCGCCGGCTAACAAGATCAGAGAAGCACTCGGCAATTGTCGAAGGCTTCAGGGTGCGGTAAGGAGAGTGTAAATGAAGGTACATACCTGGGGATCTTGACACCCTGGGTGGCTAAATAAATTGCCTTGTAATCATTGAGGTTTCTTCGATCGCTTTACGACCCTTTGGAGTCAAGGTGTCTGTTAATGCGTTAAATTGGTAGCTAATGACACTCACAGAAAATAGCCATTATCGCTACCGCAGAACAACATCAGAGCGTCGTAAACATAAACAGCAAAAACAAACCGTGTAAGGTCATACACAAGTAAATGGAAGTGTTATAGAGCAGTACCACAGGCTAAAAAACAAGGCTAAAAAGCATTTTTAGATATTTTGGCAAGCACAAACAGTCATACACGCAATAAAAATAATTGTCTGCAAGAGAAAAGAGTGTTTTAAATGGCAAGATCCATTAAGAAGAAGAATATCATGTTTGAACGATATACTTTATTGCATACAACACTACACCAAGGAAGTTAAGAAGGAAGAAAACTCTTATCTTATATGGAAAGCGTCTTAATTGACGGCACTATATAGAAAACATGCAGTGACACCGGTTAATTGCATAAAATAAGAGAAGGCGCAACAATTTCATTAAAAAACTGAACTTAATTCGCTTATTACTAAAACACCATTTATATCATGGTGAAATTCTTTAAAACACAGAATTTCATAGTTGCTTCACAAATTTCAGCACCGGCAGCTGACACAAACATCAGAATAAAATAACTTATGATATTGCATAAGGGACATATTCTACAATAACTGTTGTATTTCTCAAGACTGATTAAGTGACATATATCAATGGGTCGCTCACTAACCCTCAAGTTGAAATATAGAGTATACGGTATGTCCGCTTGAACAATCAATCAGGATAGACGTGAAAAAAATTACACCGTCAATAAGCTTCCAGTTTTTACCACAAAACCAGAAGCCAAACTCGAATATTTTGACCGAAACAAGTTGAGTCTCTGTAACAATACAATGTGCAAAACAAAATAGACAGCAAGTGATAAAAATCTTTAAAAAACAAGAACAGTAGGATAACAGGAGCATTATAAAAAATCACTGTCTAACTGCATGTAGCTGAAATACAGACGTGGGTTGTAACTATAAAAAAAAACATGGACAAGAAGGATAACAAGGGAGACGGGGATGTGAGATGCCACGGTAGAATCAAAGTGTCGAGGACCAAGGAAAACACAGAATAAGAAGGAGCGATATGGTAAGTTCCTGTCGTTCTCGCTCTAAAGTCCCACGTGGAAACAATATAAAACAATAATATGAACAATATAAAATATCCCCAACGCCAGTAAACATAAAATAATGGGAATGCAACAAGAGATCAGCAGGCGCAACGTGGAACCGCAAACGTGCGGTGAATAAAAGGAAACGGAAATACCAGCTGGAAACACTGCATTGTTCTACAAGAAATGCAAAGTATTGGGGAATGGAGATAAACTGATGTTCCACCCGCCACAAACGATGGATCACGCAGCCATGAAATCCACAGGAGGAATAAAAAAGATGGCGGGGCCGGGAGTAGATGGTGAAGACGGACCTCGATTACGAACAACGCCAGCGGCAAGGTAACTAGCTATATGTTGACTGTTTCTCCTGCTCCAAAAAAGATGGAACGTGAGCAGTAAGGGAACATGCGCGTGAGTGAAGACGAACACCCCACGCAATATAGTGTGAACGGAAGTACATTGATGTTCATCCGTGAAGAGAAAAAGATCGTACATGGTTATGGTATACACACGCAGAATCAGCGACAAAGGATGCACATTGCACCGCCATGCCACATAATATATGAGTACAAAGTGAGAAAAAGGAGGACAATATATGAACAAAGTAAACGTACAGGAACGTAAAGTCTCCATTGGTGTTCGTAATGTCATCATTTAAAGATAGATCAATGCAGAATTAAGATACTTCAAGGTTAATATAGTTACACAGAAAAATGGATGACACGTTGCGCGAATATACACAAGTGAAGTACACCAGAAGTGACATTTCAGTGGGTTAGATACCCACTGAGTAACAAAACGTAGAAGGTACAATCGATGTAGAGATCTCTCTCCATATCGATGACGCAGCCGTGATCGCATATGGTATAAAAAACAAAGGTGAAGAAGAAGGGGCGGCATGCGAAGTCAAGCAGAACGTCGTGAACGGCTCACAAAAACAATAAATACGCAAAATGGACAGCTCGGTGTCTTCATCGTCCCATTTAGAATTTGCTATATTTTAGATAATCAAGAACTCACTGCAAGCAAAGTAAACAAACAGAGAGAATATATCGATCTAGATACAGGAACATGAAATACGAACACAAATGGAACATACGTAATTCATAGATATATCGATGAATGCGCAGAAAAGCATCACTAAGGAACAAAGTACCTATATGAAGTATGGCAGGCTTGGTCAGATACAAAGTGACGTGGAGAGAAGAACAAGAAGAAGGCACAAGTTATGTCTGTACGCAGCCTGGAGGGCAATCCCAGCAGCCCCGGCCACTAATTTCACCGTTGCATCACGACTCTGGCGAGATCATCTCCCAACTCACACGGAGCCGCTCATGGGGCTCGTCTGCCATACCAAACTTGTCCCTCCACCGCTGCTCTCTCTCTTCCGCTGGTGCAGGGATTCTGTAACTCAACCACACAAACTTGTCCCTCCAGCTAACAGCTATTCTCTGTTCCGCTGTTGAAAGGATTCTCTACCTAGGCCAACCTAAATTTGTCCTTCCAGCTGACGGCTGTTTTGTTCTCTCTTCCGCTGGTGCTGAAATTTTCTAACTCGGTCAATCCTGACTTGTCCCTCCAGCTGACCGTAGTTCTCTCTTCCGCTGTTCTTACAGGAGCAGAAACACACTTTCCAGCACATGACAACAATGAGCATGTTCCGCATACCGTGCTATATATTAATTTCTCCCTGACTCAACTCGACTACTTTCATCTAATCCAAAACTGTACTGTCGTACACAGATTCCCTAACTTTTGCCTGACTTAAGCATGGAACTTGCTCGTCGAACTCACTTCAGTGTCTCTTGCTAATGCTGGAAGCCTCTATCACAAATGAGCAGCCACGCACGTAATTACAGCAAAGCTTATAGTATCACATTCAGACCAGGTTTTTCATAAGGCCGATACCGGAATTATCAATAACTTAACCAGTGTCAAAACTGTGAAGAATTCAACGGCGGTCTGCAAGAGGCATTGATACTGCACAGCTAGTATGCTGACATAGAGCGACGACATTGTAGAACGTTTCTGAGGATTGCCCAGGATTCAGAGGGCTACTGATGTTAGGTGTCCAAACATTTCTATCAGAACTCTTTTCCGCTGAAGAAATACAATTGCGTTTCATGAATTCAGTCACAGATGAGAACAACCATAATTTTATATTGTACTCTTAGTAATACAGTCATGGTGGGAAGACTACAGTCCAGCTACAGACCTAAATAAAAAATCCCACATAAAAAGGATGAGTTACTTGACTTTAGATGGGGCATATAACGATGGTGGTAGAGCCCATTCACAAAGGATAAACAAGCACAGTGTGAATTGTCCAGAGCTACGCAAAGCATTTTAGCGTGTCTGAGAAAAGAAACTGCAGTTGTTTCAGATATTAAACGATTTATTGATATATGAAAGTACAAAGAATTATGCGAAAAAATTCGATAGGTCACAGAATTCTGGCTATAACTTCCCTCACAGATGTACTTCCAGACGAAACTCGGATTCACAAAAGACATGTAAATGATTCAAAGCATGGCGATCACTTACTTTACGGTTGCAAATATCTATTATGGAAAAAAGTTAGGTGAACAAGTGCGATGAGACATTTCAAAGCGGCTATAGATAGAGCCCAGAGGTTAAAGGCCGAAAGAGGAAGAAATACATATGAAGATATCGTCAAAATATTGTGGGTTAGAATATACACAGCAACAACAGTGCAGTTAATATCTTGAAAAAAAGGACAAGGCTGGCTGAAATAATCGGATGAGTCACATTTAAGACAGCTATAAAATAAATTAACTTTATTATTATATACGTATAGGGACATGGTACACAATTCAGGCGCAGCCTATATAACTAGAGTTACCTTAGACACAAAGATCGGGTAATACGATCATTACAAACAAAACTGCATTGCGGCCTAATTATAGTTCAGTAGTAAAGGTTAAAAACGCTCACAGGAATGTGTCGAGCCACGCTAAAATTTCAATGGGTCACATGAAGGCGGCTATAGTTCAGGTGCAGAGGTTACAGGAGTCAGAAGAGCGAGTCGGGGGGGGGCAGCTGACCGGACATGGGTACTCCGGTACCCAAGCCATGGAATGTCAAATCTGGCCAGAGGCCATCACGAAGCAATCGCGCTTGTAAGTGCCTCTGAACAACCCAAAAATTACGGCGTGGTCAACACAAATCCTTAAGGAGATAGCGACTGCAGTTTGTATATTAGTAAACAAAAAAGATGACAACAAAAATTTGGATATTATCAAAAAAAGTGAGAAGCACAAGGTTCCACATTAGTAAACGAAGGAAATATCATCAACTAAATCTGGTATATTAGTTAAGAAGGCAAGATGTACCGATGTTATTATTTTAGCGAACTTTGGAAACAGGATGAGGTTTCACATCGGTAAAGGAAACTCCACAGTATATATAGTTCCACAGTAATTTGGAACTTCGTAGAAAAAGAAACTGAAGGAGGAGTGTATCATACATACAGCGATCATGTGCGTGTGTGCTTAATTAAAAAGGAGGTAAGGAACGTAAAAGAAGAACGACACTACTACAGTCTCCGAACAAAGACGTGCTACCAATGGAGAGCTACGAAGCGTCTATGCGACACAGCGTCAAGAAAGACAGGAAGCAGAAAGGTTACACAAGGGAATAAGAGCTGCTGATGAGCGTGGGCAGGAAAATGTGGACATGGCAAGTCAGAGAAGAGAGGACCGAAAGGACGAGAACCTGACAAAGGATCAATGAAGAAAATGAAGCAGCAAGTCAGAGAAGACAGGATTCTGCACCGGCCTATATTAAGCAAGAATATCGATACTTGCGTACGTTTTTTTACCCACGTGTCCACTAGTGTGTAAATAAAACTGATTTTAGGGTAGAAGTATAAATTTACATCCTAGCAGGACTAGTGATGAAAACAGCATTCTCAGCTGCATACTCAAGCATGTCTTTAAATTTCTTCATGAACAGTCCTATCAATATGTTCGAGAACACATCTCAATTACTTATCGCTTTACGACAAATTTAACGCATTCACTGCAATGCTGAGCGAGTGCGTGGGCTCTCTGCACATAGTTATGACAACAGTCTTACCAAAAGTGTAATATAAATCGTCTCATCAATCTGCCTAGAGCTAACATCACAGTAATTGTGTCAAGTGGATGAAACAAACTGCTAACAGAAGTACAATCTCAACATAATATACCTACTCCTAGCCATTAAAGCTATTGTACAACTCAAATCTATATAGTTATTAAAAAAACATGAAATTTCTTATTTTAGAATGAACAAATAATACGAAGTGATAACTGCGCGTTACACAGTTTTAGAAAAAAAAAAAAATTGGCAATATCGTCTTAAGTACAAGGAATTTTCGATATAAAACAATAATGTCAAGAGCCAGAGAAACAATAATATAATAGACTGCAACGTAAGACAGGAAAATTCCAGAAGCAATCCTATGAAACCTGCGAATATTTTCATAAAAGCTTCGTTTAATTAAGCGAAAGAGATTGCTATAGTCGAGATTTAATAGGCTCACCGTTCGAATGGTAACATATTCAGAACAAAATACGGCATACTATAAACAGTTATCTGGGTACAGCACATAAATATAAGTTTGTCATTATTTCGAACAAAATTACAATATCAATGAATAGGAAATACTATATATGTCGTGGTATCAGAAAAAATATACACAATACGAGCTAGTAGGTCATGCCGTGCACCCTACAAATATATAAAAAGTTAATTGATGCTGCTAAATAATATTACTTCACGTTTATTCTCATATCCATTACATAATCAAACAAAATATTACTTAGAAACAGCAACAGAGATAGCCTGAGATACAGTAGAATGGTACGACGAAAGCCAGATTTTATTGTAGGTATCTACACACTGCAGAAAAAACTAATTGTAAAACATTTGTGGGTGGGGGAATTAACGACTTACCCATATATCTGTAAAGTCTCTAGAAAGCTTACCAAATACTGTAAATAGGATTCACATTTTTGAATTAATTCAGATAATGTGTATTCTCATCAGCAATACTAAAATACAACATAAGCACTAAACATTACTTGTTGCCGTAGTTGTCATTAAATGTAATTTCTTATTCAAAGTGCATAGGTTCTGAAAATCCTGCCCATAGCAACTCGCTGATTTTTTTTATTTACCTCCATAATAATAATAAAAAAAGCAGCAAATTCAGAAAGCTTAGCATGGCGTATATCTAAAACACAGATAGCTATTTTTTCATATTCAACAGTGACAGACAAAACATTAATTTATATACAGTAGTCTATATGTATGCATTACTCTTAAATGATCAAATACGGAGAAGTAATTAAAACGAAAGAGAAAGTTCACACCAGTCGGGTAGTAAGGATGTATGAAGGCTTCGATTTATTTCAGGGAAACCATTTGGTCCCAGTGAAGTTAACAAAAAAGTATACAAATATAGAGTTCCCTATAAAGTCCGTGTAACACTGTTGCCAGACAAACTAAGCCCGCAGGGCATTGGGCAAGAGATAAATTGGAAATATACAAGTCCATAGAAATTGAAAATTTCGCTCATAATAGCAGTTCTAACATATAAAAAAAAATGGAAGCTCGCAAGCAAACAATCGGTAGCTCTGTACGTATTTTCTTCGATTAAAAGAAAGCGAAATCTACTGAAAGATGCTAACGAGGAGGACGACTGAAAATACATTTAATTAACAAGGCAAAATGTGGCCCACTTTCATGAATGTGTACCGAGATTATTTATTAAACAAGGAAACGCAGGATCCCTGAACAAACATCATTAATTTCTCTGGAGCTTTCACGTCAAAACTCCGCGCACATTAGCCGGCACTGCTTGGGTCAACAGTAGCGTGTGAAAACTGCCAAGCTTTGTCGAGTTCAGCACAACTGGCGAGCAAGGCAATGTAAAGTAAGGGCGAAACTATGGCAAATATTAGGGCGAATGATGATAAGTCCGTTCGCTTTCTGTAATGTTTGGCGTTGCTTCTATAGATAATAGCCGATGCTGCGGTTTGCAACAAATATTGGGAAGTGCAGTGTCTGTAACTCCCGTGAAGTGGATGTTCACTTTTCGCTAGCGCGTTTTTAATTGCAGTTTACTATAACTGTACAGTAGACACTAAAAACTGGTATTCTACTAATATATAATAGATGTTCACTTTTCGCTAGTGCGTTTTTAATTGCAGTTTACTATAACTGTACAGTAGACACTAAAAAATTGGTATTCTACTTATATATAATGAAAGCTCACGTAAAATTAAAAATCGTAAAGCAAGAAATATTTATGTCTTGGAAGTAAAAATGAGATATACAAGTAAAAACAAACAAACAAACATAACATCGTCAATATGAAACGATCGGTGGGTGACAGAATTAATGGTGATCACTTCTGTCCATTTCTGGTGACCAGAAATTCAATACCGGTAATATTGTATTTCTTGCTAAACTAAGATTTTCCTTGGCATTACCGTATTATGACGATCTTTTATTTTGTTTATCGTCCTGGGTTTATTGGAAAACGTTTCGCCACAGTATACATGATACAGTCGTAGGATCAAATGCGAAGGGCTAACTTCTAGTGAAATTTAGTGAACGGGGGAATCTATTGAGTTTATTCGGCTTCTGTACTAGTTGACGCTGAAGAAGTAAAACGTACTACGCCAGCATCACAATGCCCGAAATATTCGTCCGCTGTCAATACAGCCTGAGTACATTTCTAGCAAATTAATTAATTCGATTAATTATAGTAAGCCAGTACAAGTTCCTTTGATTACTAATGGATAATTTATTCCATTCATTAGAATCAGTGACGAAGACTGTATTTGAATTAGGTCTTATTTTTTGGATTAACTTATTACAACTTAGTGCAACATTTTTTTGGTTGCTTTGAAACGTTCAACTTGCGAGCATCATCAGTGACTGAAATAAACATGGTTAAATAATTAAAGTTTCGTTAACACAAATAGAATAAAAGAAACTTATCATTATTAGTGTAAACACAAGGTTTTATTAAGAAGGGTAATGTAAAAATATCAAGGATACATTAACACTACTAGCATAAAACATTAAGGTCTCATCATAGCCGACACTGAAAAAACATCGGATTTCGTAAATACAAACAATGTAAAAGGAATCAAGTTTCATTACCGCCAATAGTGTAGAACATTTATGCGTACCCTATTTTTAACAGATTGTGATACTTTGGTAGAAAGGTTCCTTGTTCTCCTGTATTGTTAGGGGATAAGCAAACGCTTTTCTATCAAAATAGCATATCCTGGTTTAAATATGGTCAACAAATATAATGTTAGCTAACCAAACAGTCACACGAAACAACGCGCATGCGCGGCTCGGGAAATTTTCGAGCGTGTTGGTCCGAGCGGCGACCGACGAGCGCGGCCGCAAGTCGTGACCAGGCAGAGTTCATGGCCAAAGAAAACACGACGAAACTAAAAAACTTTACAACAAACCATCGGTAAAACTTCGTTTTCGTGAATGGAACGTAATAAACTTCAGAATTTCCCTCTATTATTTGAGGTGTGAGTCTAACTTTGCCGAAGCAAGGTACTCATTGGTCAGGGGCTTCGTGATCGACGGTGGGCAGCCGTTTCCTACTGCAGACTTTCTTTGAAACGACTCTGCGGAGACGTTCTCCGCTGCAAAATAAATTAGAGTTGTAATTACGCAATTCCAGTAACCCTCATGGAAATTATGGTAATTTCTTCCGTAAGATGAAAAGAGAGAGAAGCTTATTAAAGTTCTCTTTAATTCCTCAACAATGTCTTTCATTCAGTGAACGATGTTATACGCTACACACTGCTTCATTCACAACATACTATCAGTTAGTAAGTTAAATGTTTCACTTAGCATTCACCACCCGGCATCCTCCCGGCACCAGCACTGACTTCCAAAACCTGGGCGGTGCAGGGGTTTAGGCTTTATTAAATATACGAGGGAGTATATATGAAAAGTTCTAAGCATCGCTGTACAAGAAGCATTTTGATGCATGGTCAAACCTATGATTTTTTGGAAGTACAACCTTTTGTAAGTATTCCTGAAAATTTTGAGATTCAAAAAAGGTTGAAAATGAAGTTGAAAAATAAACCATAAAATATTCCTCACCCCCTTTTAGCTTCTCTGATGCCTAAAACTCCTTGTACAATTTACACAATTAAACGTAGGTTCCCCACCCTCCACTATCCTAATGCACCAAGACCAATGTGATGCTTCAGAATTCCTTCAATACTAAAAGGGCAGCTCTGATCTAAATGCTAACCAAAGCACCCCACGCATGAACTATTCACGCAACAGCTTAGTGCAACAGAGAAAGAACGATACCACCGGCAAAGTCGCCTTTAATACAGAGTGTGCAGAATCAAAGGTGGAAACAAGAGCGGGAATTTCAACGCTATGACCGCACTGAAAGACAGTAACATCGATCGAATATATATGTACCTCACGCTGGACATCATTCTAAAAATTAAAAAAAAAAATTTCCTATGATGACGGGCTTCATAGATTCTTAGTGCTGATACTTACGTAAGCCCAATTATCTGTAGACAAAATACGTATCGTTGATATAAAAATAGAGTATGAAATTAGTTCAGACATTCCCCTACTAAGAACAGAGGCGCAATATTGTATAGGAAATAAAAGTAATAGGCTAGCTAAGGGGTATGAACAACAGCCGAGTAGAGAGACTCAAGGCTACTATTTTTACAGAAATTATCTTTTTAAACTCAATGAATTCATTTTTTTTGTCTTTAGCCTAAAATTTAACATCCCAAATGCAATTGCAAAAATGTAGGAAGTCAATATACAGTAATCATCCATCATCAAGTTCAACACGAGAAGGTATTTCGTCGCGATCGCATACAATGGAATTTAAATATTTCATACATAAATACGTTATGCACGGACAAGGTTCCTGCAAGTTAACACCTCCAGCCTGATGAACCCTTGAGGTAGAACCGGTCGTGCTAAGCATGTTTGTCATTTGTGCTCCATAATATACGGTCCAAGTCGGTCATAAAGCCATGCCCAAGTGGACTGGGGACGATCGTATATCATTTTCCAGAGATGACTTGGGTCGAGGTTTAACTTAAGCCCTGTTTGCCGGCACGCTGGCAGACTACAGGGCGAGAGGCAACTGGTTGCACGGATGGACTCCACACATTATGCGGTCAATGATTTGCTTCTGGAGCATGAGCACTCTTGTGGGAAATACAAGACAGGTGCATGTAGGGATTCCAAGCCGTAATCGATCAATCCTGAGCTGTCGAAGCATCAATAGGCTTGTAAGATTTGACAAGACTAGGGCAAGGATTATTCGAGAAATGATCACCCACTGGAAGATCAATAGTTCTGTAGGAAATGACAAAAGCAGTACCTACATGGATGGACTGCATGGATTCTTCGGGCAATAATCTGACTTTTTTTCGCATCGATAGTCCTATAGGAAATGACGAAAGCAGTGCATGGATCGACTACAAGCATATCTCGGGCATTGACTCGTTTTTGAAGCATCAGCACTCCTACACAAACTGATGAACCTAGTGTGAAGAGGTTCAGCGTTTCAGATACACATGCGGACAATAAGTAAGAAATGACAAAACTAGCGCATTCAACCCCCGGAAACAAAGTTTACGGCGCGTCCACGAGGCCTAGATTCATCGTCGCGTCACCTATTTACCCAAAGGTCGAGAAGCAGGAACCGAATGCGGGTACAGAGGAAGGTCGAAGGGGTGGGGTTCATGCTCCTTCTCCTCCAGAAAGTTTCGAATCCTGGAACAGGAAAGCTGCATTTCGTATAATGTGAAACAATTCGATCTCAATTGGACGAGAAATGCCTCCATTGCTCCCCACCCTCTGCTAAGTACCCTGTCAGTAGACAATTTCACAAAAGCCTGAAGCCATCCATGTGCATGGACAGCCTTCACGGATGATTTTCTCAGTGGTTTTCCATTTTACGGACGCAGTAGTTAACATTGCGCAATAAATACGCCCTATTCTCCCACAACCAATACGATCACTACATAATTAGCGTATACATGCAGGCATATAGTCAGCAGTCAACATAATAACGTTCTGTGTATTGAAGACCAACTTCGTGGCCTTGTTATATATAGAGGGTATTTGACCACTTAGTTCACAGCAAGCAGAAATCTGACAACCGCAATCATTATGTCAATTTAGCAGTGTGAAGTTCAAACCGACAATAAGTTAGCTATCGATCAGACTATTGCCTCGGACAGACGTTCAGAGAAAATGCACAAGAAAAAATTAGAAGGTTGCTTATGAGAACAGCCTGAGGCGAACTGTTAGCGTCAACACAAGAAACCACAGAAACACTCCAATGCCGTAGTTAGCAATATGACATTATGACATGTTCTCCAGCATCATGGTCACTACTTGGTTGAGGTATATAAGAGAAACAATGGAAAACTCGGGCAAATATCATACCTTCTGCATGCGCACCAATCTCCAGTCGAGTTGGTATATATTTGCTCGAGAACCAATATTCAGTAGCATGTTCTTCAGTACAATTATTGAGGGTCATACAAGAAAAACTGATCTACGTGGTCATAGCGGCGTCAGCTTCATGCCGTCTTGCACCCCTGATCTCCACACAGCCTGGTCTCTGCACGCACCACTGCAACACACAGGTCCAGGGCCATTACGTTGCCTGGATCGTAGAAGCCACACTGCAGGACGCAACTCCAGCACTTCACAATAGGGCATTGAGGTGGCTGCGTGGAAGTGCCTTTTCACCAAGATCATCACGACTCTCGTTAGAGGGAGCTCAGGTAGGACAGACTTGATAGAAGATACCTTGACTGAATGGGAACCTGCAGGCCTATTACTAACTCCAAGGCGTTATTGGCGAGCCTATAGAGGCTATATTAAGAGAGCTGTTCGGCTTTCTCCTGGAGACTTCATAGTGGTAATTTTGTTTTGGTGGCGAGCTTCGGAAAATGACGCGCGATGTCAAGAAAATAGAACCCGTAGAAATATCATCTTTGGCCAATAATATTTCAACTCGTAAAATTTCGTCGGATGGGAATTTCGATAGGATCAATATGCATAAAAACTGTAGTTTCTATGGGAAAATATATATGAACGGTACGGTAGTAAAAATTTTTGTTAAGTTAGGAAGAGAAGAAACTCTTGGGAGTTCCAGAAGCTTTCCTGAGTAACAACCAGCATTGCCACGCACCTTAGAATTAACTTTCAAGAAAATATTATGTTATTACATACCGTATGTCGCTAGGTTTATTACACTCTGGAGCTTTCCGCCACCAAAAATAACTGCAGATAATTTGCGTCGGCCCCCTTCAGTGTTTATATTGATTTTGTAGTTACGAATCTACTATGGGTGGCATACATTGCACCAACCTATTATTATTTTTCAATAATATGAGCGGTTACCAATTCAACTTCCGCAAACCTAATAACTATTTTAGAGCAGAATTACCTTATGAACAGATACAGTAATTTCTGATTGTAACAAATTTTGCAACAGCAGTTCAAACTAGAGAAGAGCTCTGAGAGCGCATACCTCTACCAAGCAGCGCAGTGTCAACGAAAAATTTAAACTGGTCCTGAAACCAAGATATTGCTTTTATCATCATCATCATAAAAAATTGGTCAGTCGTGCCTCTTGACATTAATAACAGTTCCGGTAAATTTCTTGAAGATCCATTCGTACTTTTTTGGGCTATGTTCTGACAAACATTAAAGCAAACATAGAGTCAAATAAAAAATTTGTTTATTTGTCTACCATCAAACTGTTTGTATGTTTAAAACAAACAGTTGGACGGATCTTCACCAAAAGTACATCATCTGTTTCTCTTAACATAGCTACCTGGCACTCCCTGCAAATTTCATAAAGATCCGTACATAACTCATTGAGTTAGCTCGGTGACAGATAGACAAACAAAGAGAAAACAACCTCCGATAAAACGTAATCTCCGTGGCGGAGGTAATTAACAGTGACTGATACACGAATATATGCCTTCTGCTGTAAGACACTATTCAAAGAAGTAGCTAATAAGCATTGGGACATTCAAAAAATAACATGGACAGTGGACACAAATAAAATCTTCACTTTAATAAATTTTCATCGCAATTAAAACAGGTGTCCAATTTTGTAATATATCGCTTCAAATGAATAAAAATCTATCTTATCCAAAAGTGGCAGCAGACCTCTAAAAAAACACAGAACATGTCAACGAGTATTTACTAATTCCTTCAGCGCCGCTTCACACAAAGCAACATGTGTAGAAACAATAATTTTCGCAGCTACACCGAAGAAACAAAAAGTTTGAGGCGAAAAACTTTCAAGGCCGACCAACAATTGACAAGGAAAAGTTGCACAGAAGCGGCGCTTTCAAGTCAAAATAAAAACCCACTCAGACTTCAGCTTATTACTCAAGGGCTCAGGACGATCTCTCCTCCGTTTTTTGGGCTCAAGAAAAGCTTTCATAGATGAGGGCTGCTCCATGGCTTCTTTCTTAAGGCTTGTCAAATATTTTACGGGATGGCGGTTAATTATTTCGCGCTCTTGGCGTAAACGCTCATCAAATAGGGAAAAAAGCTTGGCGAATATTATCCTGGCCCCGTCAGGGAGCTGAAAATATTCTTCCAGAGTGCTAGGAAGAACAATAAATCGGGGTGGGGGAGGAACCTGGGGAAGCAAACTCACACCACAGATGCAAGTATCACAAATGCATCACACAAATAGCAGTGAAGTATAGTAACGCTATATACAGTATATACGAGAATCGCTTAAAGAAGCACGTAAATATCTTGGAATGTAAGATATATGAACTTTTAAGGTAAGGTGTAACAATTATGAAATTTAAGCTACGCTGGGATATCAAAATATATCATAGGTATAGAGAACATTGACAGCAATCATGTCAGTGAAAATTATTCGCTATTTATTGGACATGCGGCATTCCTTCCCGATAAGGTCAGCGCAGAGTACTCGTGCAATGGGACAATACAAACAATTTTTCGCAGATGGGCGCTTAAGGGAAATTTTTGAAATTTAGAATAATAAGTGGAAAATTGCACATCAATACCATTTCCAACGCACAGAGATAGGTAGAAGTTTCTCCAAGAAGAAGTTTGGTAAGTTTATGCTCACCGAGTTAGAGAATAACAAATCCTCATCTCTTTAACTTTTGGAACAAAAAGAAAAAATTTGCGCCAAGTCCATAATTCTGTAACGTAAGATCCAGGGCGTTATTTTCAAAACATAAAATGCAGTAACAAGTTTGCAAGGTTGCGTGCATTAGGACGAGCATCAGAGCATAAGGAATCTTTCCATTTTGTGTGTTTATTTAAAAACAAATACTGACGAGTCTATAACTCAACAAAATGCCGAGATATTTTCAGCACTTAGAGCGAAACAAAGAATTTTTTTCACGTTGACGCACATTCTAGGACGTGAGCCAGAGCATAGCAATTGTCCACACTGTCGAGTAATTCCACATACAGTTGCATTATAAACGAACTTTCAAAAATCAGTGAATTCCATACGACAAAATATTTTCCGACCACAAAGCGAAATAACACACATTAGACTGCGTGCTGGGAGCAGAATGAATCCTTCCCTCTCGGGCAATTTCACATATATTTGCATTAAAAACAAACGCTGACAAATCAATAATTCCCTAACACAAGGACACTTTCAGAACACAGAACGAAGTAGAAATTTTCCATGTTAACGCACATTAGGACGCGTGCCAGAGCGTGAGGAACAAATCCTTCCCTCTACATCGGCCAAAAGTTCGCTTTGTCCCCGACCGGTTGTCTAAAGAATCTCCGTGTCTCATAGGCAAGATTTCCATCTTGATGGGCAATAACTTGACAGTCGTCCCTCTTGGGAACGTTTCTTCTTATCGCAGTCGACAATAGCAGAGTGAAATCTTCTTCTCATTTTTCCCGTTCTAAAGTGCATGCAAAGGTCCTCGTGTCCTAAAACTTTGGCGAGAGCCATCGTGTTGCGTTCATCGCTCTACGGGATGTTTTGCATTCAAAAGTTTTTCAGGGAAAGAAGATATCACGAAGCCGTGGAAGTTTTTAGTTATATTGATTCTCAAGAGAGTCTGCAGTCAATCTGTGGCCAGGATAAATAGAGAAATTCGCCCGTGGTGGCCTAAATTTGCAGCAAAAATACAAAGCGTCACGAGCTGGTAACCGAAATTTTCAGATTCTTTAATGGTAGAATGAAGGATTTAACCTCATACTTTCCGTAGGAATAAAACTATCTCGTGCGTGCATAGAAAGGTTAATTCTCTTGTAATTTGTTAGTATTCAAAACAAACGGAAACTATTTTCAAAATCGCCACAAGACTAAAATATTGGTAGGAAAAAGTGTATACCCACCACCTTACTTGAAAACAAGTTATACCGACTTTTTCAAAACGGTTTATTCTCAATCGCTGTCTAGAGAAAAACAGAATTGTTCCCATGGTTTAAATTTGATATTAAAATGGATTTCACCGTTTCAAAGTAAACAATTCAGATCTTTTATGATTCTCAGGTGAGTCAGGTGACAATCTGCAATGTGCAACTTGAACTAAACATACTCACGCACCATCATCAGCCAATCTTAGTTTTACTACCACTGACTCCAATGAAAGCCACCTCGTGGAATGACATCAAATTAGGCAATGGATGAATCCCCCACATTATTATTTTAGTAACAAGCACTATTGACTTCCAAAGACGAAGAAAAATCAAATTCAGTCATTCACGTGACAGCAAACAAGGAAGTGTTGTGCACAAGAGGATAAATTTACGCACTATATCCCGTAGAGCCAGACGCATATTCATAAGCGTTTGTCCGAGAAACAAATCACTAGAGCGAAAGGCATTCTCCTTTCTACGATGAATTTCCAGGCTGCAACCAACAATTAGCTTATCTCTTGGATTTGACCCCTCTGAACTAGGGTCTTCTAGGACTGGAGCTTACGCTGAGGAGGGGAGTAGAAGAGGAGACTTGAAATTTCTTCCGTCAATAGTTCAGGTCTCATTTATTACTGTGTTACGTTCCGTATATCAATGAGCATCAACGTGGTCTTGCATGAACTTTTCAGGACATAAATATTTACTGCTTCCCGTTACCTTATAATTAGGAAACCATAAGTGTTTAGAGTCGACGTATAACTATTGCCACGTATATTCGCTACTTTTGCTTGCCTAATGTGAAACTGGGTGAGTTCAAAAGGTACATACAATTATTTCTAGACAGATTCACTACTGTGCGCTACCCTGTATCAAGAAAGGTGACTTTGGCGTCTTATAACTATGTGTAATAAATATAGCAGCTCGTGAACAAAAATAGTGCCGTGACACAAAATGCGATGAATATGTGATAATGGGGAGGAAAAAATAAAAAGAATCTATGAAAATGTAATTGGAAAATATACATTTTGCATCGAATAAAAATAATAGAATGGATCTTCAAAACTGCAAGAAATAAAGAATATCACATACTGTATATAATAATAGACTAAATCAAGGACAACTAGAGCACTCCGAGAGCGCATACCTCCGCCAAGCAAGACAACGGTAACGAAAAATTCAATTGGTTCTGAAAATTGATTTCTTTTGTAACAGCATCAAAACCTAATTACTTGTGGCTTCCACCAGTAATAACAGCTACTGCACTTTCCTTGAAGATCCGTTCATAACTTATAGAGCTATGCTACTGACAATCATCCGACATGCATTAGCCACACACAGAAACAGACCAACCGATCATCACGAAAATTTAATTATTTATGTCTATCAACATTATTAACAATACATGTAAATTTCACAAAGGTCCGTTCAAAGCTTTGGAGTTATGGTACAAAGAAAAATATAGGCGGACAAACAAACGTAAAACGGATCTTCACCAAAAGTTAATGATCTGTTACTCTTAACATGCCTAACAAACTCACTAAATTACGTAAAGATTCGTCAGCAACTCTTAGAGTTATCTTGGTGGCAATCAAATCGACAGACAAGACAAAGACATAACCTTGTTGGCGGAGGTAATTATTGCGGATATCTGTATGGTCAGAAACTATGAAGGACTTCTATTGTACACTTGCTAGCATACATAATTAATCTATAGCAATGTGATACAATTAAGTGATAGAACAACAGGCGCTTGCTTTAAAAGTCTTTGTGACATTTTAAAACTCTATAGGTTATGTAAACCATAAATAGTACCATGACTTCACTAACACCATTTAACAGCGAGAACTGCAACTTTTTCTCTTAGATTGATCTCAACGTAACTAATTCAATTTTGTACAATTTTTTTTACTGCAGTTACGATTCCTATACAATTATTTACGTTTTCGTGAATATACTGACGAGGCTTTCTACAGTATTAATCTGTCAAGCGCTGAACTCTGACGAACTGGTATGTGTGAAGAACAGGGGAAGTAGTCAGTCATTATAAAAAAAAACAATTCAGGAATCCCTCGTCCCACATACCCGTGATATCATGACGCAAGAGCAAAAGTCCCCAGTAAAAAAAAAAAAAAAAAAAAAACGAGTACCCAGCATTGAGAATCGAACCAGCGGTTGTTGCACTTGTGTCGAGCCCGCAGGAACTTGACACCTAGGCCACCAATGGCACTAATTCAATCAAGCAAATTTGATAGCGTAAACGAATGTGGAGGAAGAAAATAACCATTCAAGGTGGAAAGGCTTTCAATAGATTATAATTAATGCATATAAGTAGTACAGAGATAGAAAATTCTCAACTTCTGTATGCCATAAAAATGTTTCTTATATCTAAAGCAAGTAGGTATATCTCTCTTGCTGGAGAGCAATTACTTGGTTCATTTTCAATCAGAAAAATAGCTTGAAAGTTATGGCAAGAACAAAAAAAAAAAATCAAAATTTACTGTTAAAAGAAGACAACTCTAATGACAATATAGAAATTTAAATTTCATAGAACAGTCAAAGTTCATTTTAACGGGTGAAAGATGAAACGCTGTCACTGCATAAGAGGGATAACTTTATAAAGATCATATTTGTTTTTATTTGAATAGGAAGAATATAGAGAATATTAACACCTTAAAAAAGTAAAATAAACTAAAACGGAGAGAATATTCTATACTGTGCAATTGTTGATCTCAAAGACTTATTCGGTTGTCATACCATTTACAGTGAAAGAAAATAAAGACCACATACTAATATTTTCAACTAGAACGCCTTGAGGCTAAGACCATCACCGGCGGTGAGTGGGGCAAATTTCAACGCCGTCATTTTTTATGGCCAGCTATCTCTAGAGTTTTAGAATTTTTCACACCTACAGGTCAATCCACCTGCCTCCCTGCAAAAAATAATGAACATTGCTCAACTCCTTCTTCCTCTTTTTGGGTGAACAGACAAACAAATATACAAAATAATAATGCATACAGGTAGGCTATACTTAAATCTTCAACGAAAATACTATCACCTCTCTCACTTGGTTCGCGGGTGATCAAAATTAGACTAGAAAATGCTGCAGAGTTTGTCGCCGTCGCTCACTTATTCAAAAAATATTGCAATCAGAATCGTAATTATCACAAGCAAACTATTAACATTTTCTAAGGATTAAGTTAGAAAATGCTATGGTGCTTAAGCTGACGTTCCAAAATAATGCAGACAGCACCACGCAAATTTAATCATGAGATGATAACGGCACCAACACTTTCACAAGCTAAAAAAATGCTATGTAATAGCTTGTCATTGTCGAATTACCTATTCATCAATAGCACCACACAACTCTTATGGTAATCCAAAAGCCTTATTGCTTGAAAATGATAAATAAATGCAACAGCTCGGAGCTTAGCCACTGCCGCTCCTGTAACAGGAACCGCACGATTTGAAATGAAGTAAAATAATCAAGATAATCTTAACAAATAAGACCAGTGAAAGCTATGAAGCTTGTCGCCGTTCCCAAATTATTCCAAAAGGATTGAACAAATCGAATCATAAGATAATAACAGCATTAATACTTTCAAAAGAGAAATGAAAAACGCTATAGAGCTTGTTGCCGTAGCCGAATTATTCAATTAGCATCACGAAGATCGTGTTGCACGCCATTTCGGGTCATAACTCGACTTTCGAAAACTGTCGTTGTTTTACCTCATTTGGTCTTGAATTATGCCCACGCAGAATTGATCATGAGTTCATTAATTACACCGAGTGCAGCCAAGAAATATTTGTTTTGTATCGCACATCTGAATTGCAAATTGGCGAGTCCCATTAGGGCAGAGCATGGGAACAGTACATGGCTGCAGACGGTGCAGGAAAACAGAGAGACGACGTTTGCCCATGGAAACACGGAATAAAATTATTAAAATGGGCATTTCAGATATTATGGGCATGCACGTTTAATTTTGAGCATATTTAACTTACGCCTTTTCGTTGCCCCAACAGAACTTTTGGCTGCCGCAGGAACTGTTTCATGATTGTAGCTTCCTGGGGCGGGATACAATTTCTTTTAGGGTGTACGCGAACCGATTTCATCTACCGCCATCCAGTCACAAATGGCGTCGGCGAAGTCTCCCGACCCACACGACGTTGTCTGGGTCTCTCAATATTTTTTTTAAATAAATCGCCCCTGACGACAGCTGCACTGTCGCTACCAAAACAATTTCAAATCCGAGAAAAGAAAAAACGTAATAAAAACGTATTACTAACATCATCGAATGATTTTTCGCAAAATGATGAAATTATCATTCGTTACCAACCGCTTCCAAGTACTGCTGTCACTCCAGATTTGTAAACGAAAACTCCCGTTGAAACAGTTAGATAAAGCGTTTATCTGACCCTGGTAAACACCTAATACATATGACTTCGGACCCATGGAGGCAAAAATGGTCTAAGATAACTCATGAAATCTGCACAGCCCGAGGACCAAGTCCATCCTTCAAGATAACGTCCTTCATCTATTACCAGCTAGCAAAAGCACAAGAAGATACTCTTCATCTGGCACATTTCAATTCCCATTAGCAAAAATTGCGTCCGGACCACTTTCCTCGGAGGCAAGCACGCGGCTACCGCCTTGCCCACCGCACAAAAGTTCAAACATTCTTGCTATGAAATATAGAACGCTCAAACAAACTTATAAGGCACTTGCGCTTTACATAGGAAGGCAAAAAGAAATTACTTGGCAGCTGTTGAAGTTTTTCGCTCTGGTTTGGAGCCTCCAGCTTCCATGCAGAATGGAGCTAGCGAGGAGCCCAGGCAAAGATGCTCTCAGCAGAATAGAAAGGAATACGCAATGCCAACTCGAGGAAAATGGGGCGCGATTATTTCCATAGTAATTTGCTGTGCTCATCGCATGCAATATAGTTGACTAAAAAGCTAATTTTATAGAGGCCGAATGTAATTGCTCAGTTCTATGATTCCATAGGACGTTGCCAATTCACAAACTGCTGACATTAAGAAAGTGCTAACATAATGAAACAGCAATCCTGGAATAGGAAAAACTTTCTTCTGAAGCCTCAAATAGAATGAACTTTAAGTAATAGCCCAAAATAAATAAAAACGCCGTAATTGCGTATATCGATAGTATGAGAACATTCACCAATTATTACATTAATAGACTAGGCAAATAAACAAATTTAAAACTATCCAACGAACGCAGTACAGTATCTGAATAAGTGCATATTCCAAACAAACTAAAATAGAAGAACATTATACAACAAAAGAAATTTTAATCCTACATAACTTTGGTTATATTTACACGTATCTTGAATGGCACTCGCATTGCACCAAGTATATAATGACAAAAGAGCGAAACAATGAAAGCAGTGAAAAAATATGGTAAGTCAGTTTTACTGTCAGAATAAAATCGCCGCTGAACTCCAATAAAGCGATATTTAGAATAGGGGAAAGTATTGCAAAGCAAAATTAAATGCATACGCGTAAATAAAGCAACCGTAAGTTTTACCGTTCCAAACCTAGTAATGAATGGAAGAAGGATATTAGATCACCGATACCGGATGTTTCAACATTTAAAACGCAACTATATAAAGAATTACATTTGAATGAAAACTGAAGTTACTGTAGTGCGAACTACATCAGTTATTTTACGCAAGAAAAATTATGAGGAAAAGTTACATGTTATAAATGACAGATGGAAAAATTACATGTTATAAATGACAGATCCAGAGGAATAAACACAGTCATTCAGGAAATGCCGGCTGTAAAAAAGATATTTTTTCTGAACAAATAATAACATATTAATTGGATACTGCATCACGTTTGCAATCTATTTTGCGAAAAGGCATTGTAGCGAGTTTCGTCAATGCATACTGAAGATATGTTTTCAAGTAACAAGGCCGGGAAATTTGACAACCAGTAACAAAAACAAGTCTATTAATATTATAATGACAATACAAATAAGTAATACGCAAAAAAAAAATCTCCAGAAGCAGTATTACAGAGCGCAGTCACACAACTCTGTAACCTTAAAACAAGTTCTAATACGGAATATGGTATCAATCCACGTACTCCGAGATTTGGCGTTGCCATAGAATATGTACATTAGGCATAACTTATCACACGCCCTTTTCATTTAAATGCGGTTAATTACTAAGCATATCAGACTAATGAATACTAGCATAACTGTCAACACTTGGGTGGATTTTGTTGCCGACAATCGACTGAAGTGCAATACTAAAAATTAAGAATAAAAATAACTCAATGGCTCATATTATGGTTTTCATCAAACAGCTTCACCCTGTCATCCGACAAACTAATTAGCATTAACATACTATAGTCTGACCATTTTATGAAGGCGGTTCGGTCCCCAGTCGGAAATTATGGTTGTGATTATAGTAGAACAACTATGATTATGGTCGAGACTTTAGTTGTTTATTATCGATATATCCTCCATATTCAACCATTTATGGGGTGCAGTATGGTAGAGATATGTCACAACCTTC